>CM032413.1:7996440-8008940 GCA_019049475.1 Eueides isabella | reverse complement strand
ACCTAACCTAACCTAACCTACCCTAACTAACCTAACCTAACCTAACCTACCTAAAAATAAACCTAACCTACCTAACATACCTAAACCATAACATAAACCTAACCAACCTTCCTAACCTAAAACTAACCTAAACATAACCTACCCTAACCTATACCTTAACCTAACCTAAACCTAACTAACGTACACTAAACCTAAACAACCGAAACCTAAACCTAACCTAACCTAACCTAACTAACCTAACCAAACCTAACCTAACATAAACCTATACCAACCTAACCTAACCTAACCTAACCTAACCTAACCTAACCTAACCTAAACTAACCTAACCTACACCTAACCTAACCTAACCTAAACCAACCTAACCTAAACCTAACCTAACCTAAACCTAACCTACTAACCTAACCTAACCTAACATAACCTAACCTAACCTACCTAACCTACCTAACCTAACCTAACCTTAACATAACCTAACCTAAACCAACCTAACTAAACCTAACCTAACCAACCGCCACTAACCTAACCTAACCTAACCTAACAAACCTACTAAACCTAACCTAACTCTAAATCCTAACCTAAAAACCTAACTAACCTAACCCGAACCTAACCTAACCTAAACCTAACCTAACCGAAACTAAACCTAACCAACCCTACCTAACCTAACCTAACCTAACTAACCGAAACCTAACATAAACCTAACCTAACTAACCTAACCTAACCGAACCTAAACCTAACCTAACCTAACTAAACAAACCTAACTAACCTAACCAACCTAACCAAAAACTAACCTAACTAACTAAACCTAACCATAACCTAACCTAACCTAAACCTAAACGAACCTAACACTAACTAACCTAACCCTAACCTAACCTAACCTAACCTACCTAACCCTAACCTAACCTAACAAACCAAACCTAACACTAAACCTATACCTAACCTAACCTCACCCTAACCTAACCCCGAACCTAACTAACCTAACCGAACCTAACCTAAACCTAACTACTAAACCTAAACCAACCTAACTACCTAACCTAACCTAACCTGACCTAACCTAACTAAACTAACCTAACCGAACCTAAACATAACCTAACCGAACTACCTAACCTAAACCTAACCGAACCTAACATTAACCGATACCGAACCTAAACCTACACTAAACTAACCTAACCGAACCTAACCTAAAATACATAACCTAACCTAACCGAACAATAACCTAAACCAACCAACCTAAAACTAAACCTACCAACCTAACTAACCTAACCTAACTAAGCCTTAACCTAAAACCTAAACCTAACCTAACCTAAACCTAAACTAACATAACCGAACTAAACTAACATAAACAGACCGAAACATAAACTAACCTAACCTAAACATAAAGAACCTAACGAACCTAACATAACCTAAACTAACCTAACCGAAACCAACAACCTAAACCGAACATAACCTAAACCTAAACCTAACCTACCTAACCTAACCTAACCTAACCTAACCTAACTAAACCCTAACCTAAAAGTAACCTAAAATCAAACCTAACCTCACCTAACCTAACACTAAACCTAAAAAACAAACCGAACCTAAAACTAACCTAAACTAAAAACACATAACCAACCTAAACTAACCTAACCTAACATTAACACTAAATCCTAACCAACCACTAACCGAAACTAACATAACCTAAAGAACTAACCTAAACTAACATAACCGAACTCAACCTAACCTAACATAAAAGAACATAACCAACCTAAACTAACAACCAAACTAAAGAACAAAACGACCTAACCTAACCTAACCTAAAACCTAACCCAACCTAACCTAACCTAACCCTAAACCTAAACTAAAACATAACTAACTAACCTAACCTAACATAACTAACCTAACATAACATAACCTTAACCGACCTAACCTAACCTACCTAACCAACTAACCTAACCTAAACCTAACTAAAACAAAAACCCTAAACTAACATAACCTAACCTACCTAACCTAACATAAACATAACTACCTACTAACCTAAACCTAACCTAACCTAACCTAACAACTAAACCGCCTAACGAACTAACCTAAACCAACCTAACCTAACCTAAAACCTAACCGAACATAAACTAACCTAACCGAAACTAACCTAACCTAACCTAACTAACCTAACCTAAACCTAACCTAAACCAACCTAACCTACACCTAACCCTAACCTACCTAACCTAAACTCAACCTAATACCTAACCACATAACCCGAACCTACTAACTAACCTAACCTAACCTAACCTAACTAAACGAACCTAACATAAACCTAACCTAACTAATCCTAAACCTAACCGAACCTAACCGAAAAATAACCTAACTTAACCTAACATAACCTAACCTAACCGAAAAACTAACCTAAACCTAACTAACCTAACATAACATAACATGAACCTAAACCTAACCTAACTAACCTAACCTAACCTAAACGCTAAACCGAAACGAACACTAACCATAATAACCTAACCTAACCTAACTACCTAACTAACCTAACAACCTTAACCTAACTAACTAACCAACCTAACCTACCTAACCTAACCTAACCTAAACCAACCTAAAATAACTAACTAACAACCACCTAAACCGGAAACTAACCTAACCTAACCTAACCTAAACCCTAAACCTAACCTAACCTAAACCTAATCCGAACCGAACCTAACCGAACTAACCGAACGAACAGTGTAACCTAATAACGAACCTAAACTAAACCGAACCTAACACCTAATCCTAACTAACCTAACCTAACCAACCTAAACCTAACCTAAACTAAAACCTACATAACCTAACCTAACCTAACTAAACTACCTAAACTAAACCTAAACCTAACATAACGAAAGAACTAACCTAACTAAACCTAACCTAAACCTAACCTAAACGAACCTAACCCTAACATAAACTAACCTAACCTAACCTAACCGACCGAACCTAACCTTAACCTGTAACTGTAACCTAACTAACCTAACCTAACCTAAACTAACCCTAACCTAACCTAACCGAACCTAACCCTAACCTAAACCCTAAACCTATAAACTAACCGAACCTAAACAAACCGTAACCTAACCAACCCAACCTAACTAACCTAACATACCTAACCTAACCTAACCTAACCTAACCTAAACTAAACCTAACTAACCTAACCTAACCTAACCTAACCTAACCTAACCTAACTAACCTAACCTAACAGAAAAACCTAAAACGAAAACCTAACCTAACCTAACCTAAACACTAACCTACCTAACCTAACCGAACCTACCTAACCTAAAATAACTAAACCAACCTAAACAACCAACCTAAACTAACATAACATAACATACATAACCTACCGAACCTAACTAACCTAACCTAACCTAACCTACCTAACCTAACTACCTAACCTAACTAACATAAACCTAACCTAACCTAAACCTAACTAACATAACTAACCTAACCTAACCGGAACCAAACGAAAATAACCTAACCCTAACCTAACCTAACATAACCGACCTAAACCTAACCAACCTAACATAACCTAACCTAACATAACACTATACAATAACCTAACCTAACCTAACCTAACTAAACATAACATAACCTAACTAACCTAAACCTAAACCTAACCTAACCTAACCGAACAAACTACCTAAACCTAACTAAACCTAACTAACCGAAACCAACCTAAACCTAATAACCTAACCTAACCGAAACTAAACCAACCTAAACGAACCGAACCAACCAACCTAACCTACCTAACCTAACTAAACTAACCCTAACCGAAACTAACCTAAACCTCACCTAACCGAACCTAACCTAAAATAACATAACCTAAAATAACTACCCTAACCTAACCTAACAGAACCTAACCGAACCTAACCAATAACCTAAACTAACCTACCTAACCTAACCTAACCTAACCTAACATAAACTAACCTAACTAAACCTAACCGAACCCTAACCTAACCTTAAACTAACCTAACCTAACCGAACCTAACCGAACCTAACCTAACTAAACCTAAAATAACCTAACAACCTAACATTAACAACCTAACATAACCTAACCTAAAACCAACCTAACCTACCTAACCTAACCTACCTAACCTACCCTACATAACCTAACATAACCTAACTAAACCACCTAACCTACCCTAACCTACCTAACTAACATAACAAACCTAACTAACCGAACCCTAACATAACATAAAATAACCTAACCTAAATAACCTAAACCTAACCTAACCTAACCTAAACCTAACCTAACTAACTACCCAACCTAACCTAAACTAATATAACCCACCTAACCTAACCTAACCTAACCGAACCTAACCTAACGAACCTAACCTAACCTAACATAACCTCACCGAACCAACATAAACCTAAACCTAAACCTAACCCTAACCTAACCTAACCTAAACGAACCTAAACTAAACGAAACCTACACCTAACTAACCTAACCTAACCTACCTAACCTAACTAACAGAACCAAACCTAACCAACCTAAAATGATAACTAACAACTTAACCGAACCTAACGAACAGAACCTAACCTACATAACCTAACCGCCAACCTAAACCTAACCTAAACCTAACCTAACCTACCTAACCTAACCTAACCTAAACCTAACTAACCGAACCTAACCCTAACCCCTAACTAACCTAACCTAACCTAACCTAACCTAACCGGAACCTAACCTAACCCACCTAACCTAACCTAAACACTAAACGAACCTAACCTAACCTAACCGAACCTAACTAAACCGAAACATAAACCTAACCAACATAACCTAACCTTAACCGAACCAACCATAACTAACCTAACACCTAAACTAAACCCTAGCTAACCGAACCTAACCAACGAAACCTAACCTAAAACGAACTAACCTAACCTAAACCTAACCTGTAATCCTAACCTAACCTAAACTAAGACTAAAACTAACTAACCGAAACCTAACCTAACCTAAACCTAACCGACTAAAACTAACCTAACCGAAACCTAACCTAAACCATAACCTAACCGAACCTTACCAACCTAACCTAACCAACCTAACCTAACCTAACCCTAACCTAACCGAACACTAACTAACCAAACCTAACCTACCTAACCCTAACATAAACCCTAACCTAACTAGACCTAACCTAAATCTAACCTAACCTAACCTTAACTAACCTAACCTAACCTAAACCTAACCTAACTAACCTAACCTAACCTAAACCTAACCTAACCTAACCTAACCTAACCACCTAAACCGAACCTAACCTAACCGAACCAACCTAACCTACCCTAACCTAACCCTAAACCTAACCGAACCTAACCTAACCGAACATAACCTAACCTAACATAACCTCAAATAACCTAACTAACCTAACTAACCTAACCTAACCTACTACCTAAACATAACCAACCTAACCTAACCAACTAACCTAAACCTAACCTAACCTAACATAATTACTAACCTACCTAACCGAACCGACACTAACTAACCAACCTAACCTAACCTAACCTAACCCTAACCTAACCTAACTAACCGAACCTAACCAACCTAACCAACCTAACCGAATCCTAACCTAACCTAACCTAACCTAACCGAAACCGACCTAACCTAACCTAACCTACCTAAACCTAACCTAACACTAACCTAACATACCTAACCTACCTAACCTAACCTAACCTAACCTAACCTAACCTCACTATACTAACCTAACCTAACCTAACCTCCTTAACGACCTAAACCTAACCTAACAAACTAACCTAACCCTAACCTAACAAACCTAACTAACCTAACCCAAAACTAACCTAACCTAACCTAACCTAATAACTAAACCTAAACCTAACCTAACCTAACCTAACCTAACCTAACCTAACCTAACCTAACCTAACCTAACCGAACCTAACTAACATAACCTAACCTAACCGAAACCTAACCTAACCTAACCTAACATAACCAAAACCTAACCGCACCTAACCTAACTAACCTAACTAACCTAACCTAAACCTAACCTAACCTAACCTAACCGAACCTAACCTAACCTAACCAACCTAACCTAACCTACCTAACCTAAACCTAACCTAACCTAACCTAACCTAACATAACCTAACCAACCTATACCTAACCAACCGAACCTAACCTAACCTAACCTAACTAAACCTAACCTAACCTAACTAACCATAACCTAACACTAACCTAACCTCACCAACTAACCTAAACCTAATCCAACTCACCTAACTAACCTAACTAAACCTAACTACCTAACCTAAACTAACCGAACCTAACCTAACCATAACCTAACCTACCCTAAACCATAATCCGATACCTAACCTAACTAACCTAACTAACCTAAACTAAAATAACCTAACGAAACCTAACCTAACCTAACAAACCTAACCGAACTAAACCAACCTAAACCTAACTAACCTAACCGTAACCTAACCTAACCCTAACCTAACCTAACCTACTAACTCTAACCTAACCGAACCTAACTAACCCTAACCTAAACCGACCTAACCTAACCTAAACCTAAACCTAACCTAACCTAACCTAACCTACGCTAACCAAACCTAACCTAACCTAACCTAACCTAACCTAACCTAACCTATACCAACGAACCTAACCTAACTAAACTAACCTAACCTAAAACTAACCAACCCTAACCTAAACAAACCTAACCTAACCTAAACCTAACCTACAACCTAACCTACCTAACCAACCTACCTAACCAAAAACTAACCTAACCTAACTAACTCACCTAAACTAACCTAACCTAACCTAACCTAAACTAACCTAAACTAACTCACTACCTACCTAACATAACCTAACCTAACCACTAACCGAACCTAACCTAACCTAACCTAACTAACCTAACCTAAACCTAACCTAACCGAAACCTAAACCGAAATAACCTACAAACCCTAACCTACCTCACCTACCCTAACCAACTAACCACCTAACCTAACCTAAACCGAACCGAACCTAACCTAACTAACCTAACCTAACATAACCTAACCTAACTAACCTAACCGAACCTAACCTAACCTATACCTAACCTAACCTAAACCTAAACCTAACCTAACCGAACTAAACCTAACCCTAACCTAACCTAACCTAACCCTAACTAACCTAAACCTAACCCTAACTAACCTAACTAACACCTAACCTAACCTAACCTAACCTAACCAACCTAACCTAACCTAAACTAACCTAAAATAACCTACCTCAACAACCTCAACCTAACCAACCTAACCTAACCTAACATAACCTACCTAACCTAACCTAAACCTAACCTAACTACCTAACCTAACCTAACTAACCTAACCTAACCTAAAACTAACCTAACCTAACCAACCTAACCCTAACTAACCTAACATTAACCTAGACCTAACCGAACCTAACCTAACCGAACCTAACCTAACCTAAACTAACCTAACCAACCTAACTAACCAATAACCAACCTAACCTAACCCTAACCTAACCCTAAAACTAACCTAACCTAACCTACCTAACTAACGGTAACCTAACCTAACCTAACCTAACCAACCTAACTAACCTAACTAAACAACCTAACCTAACCAAACCTAACCTAACCAACTAACCTAACCTAAACCCTAACCCAAACAACCTAACCTAACTAACCTAACCTTAACATAACTAACCTAACTAACCCCCCTAACCTAACAACCTAACCTACCTAACCTAACCTAACCTAACCTAACCTCTAAACCTAACTACCTAACCTAACCTAAACTAACAAACCTAAACCTAACCTAACTAACCAACATAAACCTAAACATACCTAAACCTAAACCTAACCTAACCGAAACCAACCTACCCTAACTAACCTAACCTAACCTAATAACCTAACCTAACCGTACCTAACCTAAACTAACCTGAACCTAACCTAACCCTAAACATAACCTAACCTAACCTAAACCTAACCTAACCTAACTAACCCAACCTAACCTAACCTAACTAACCTAACTAACCTAATAACTACCTAACCTAAACCTAACCTAACCTAACCTAACATAAACTACCTACATAAACCGAACCTAACCTAACATAACCTAAAACCTAACCGAAACCTAACCGAACCTAAACCTAACCGAACCTAACCCCCCTAACTCTACACCTAACCTAACCTAACCTAAACAACTAACTAAACTAACATAACCTAACCTAACCCTAACCTACTAACCTAACCTAACCTAACTAACCTAACCAACAACTAACCTACCAACCAAACCTAACCTAACCTAACCTAAACCCTAACCTAACCTCAACCGAACCTAACCTCCTAACCTCACCGAACCACCTAACCTAACTATACCTAACCTAACGAAACCTAACCTAAACCTCAAATAACAACCTAACCCTAACTAACCTAAACCTAACTAACCTAACCTAACCGAACCTAACTAAACTAAAACCTAACCTTAACCTAAACATAACCTAACCAACCTAACCACTAACCTAACCTAACCTAACCTTAACCTACTAACGAACCTAACCAACCTAACCTAACCTAACCTAACCTAAACCTAACCTAACCAACCTAACCGAACCTAACCCTAAGCCTAACCTACTCTAACCTAACAACCTACTAACTAACCTACCTAACCAACCCCACCTAACTAAACTAACCGAACCTAACCTAACCTAACTAACCTAACCTACCAACCTAAACTAACTAGATATTGGTGTGGTAATTATAACACAAATAAAAAAAAAATACTATTTTATATCAAAATATCCTGCAGCTTAGTACTTAACATACGATGTGGTCATTCAACTTGTAGCAAATCATTACAAAACTATTGCCGTCATTCTTAACTTTCCCACGCTCTATAGACAAATTTGTTACTAGGGTGAAATCTTCCTTCTCACTGAGATCTGGCCCATATTTTGTAGGTTTTAGTTTAGTACCTTACAGTTTTATTTACAAAATTCTGCTAACTCGTTCAAAAAATAAAAAAGTGACTTTCAAATTACAGTACATTGTACCGAACATATCACAATTAAATAAACTCAATATGCAGGGAAGTAATAAGCGATTTTCAAAGCGGTTTCGAAACGAATTATAAATTAAGAACAGTGGAAATTTCTAAATAAAAAACAACCACCTCTCTACACAACTCTATTTGTACTATTTTTTATTGTAGGAAATATCAAGATAAACAACACATAATTAAAACCAAATTTAATAACCCACATTCAAAACCATTCCCACAGCTTAGTAACATCATACGATTGTTGCGGCATCCTAAACGTAGTAATAACATAGGCTATTTGCGCCTATCCTCAAACTTTCCACGATCTACAGGAAACGCTTAGATCCCTTTTGTACACAAAAAGTTATACAGATTTAAAATTTTGTCTTAAATAAACGTTTTTAAAATTTCTATGATTCATTGTTGTATGTCAGTTTTAAATTGTTAAACTATGGGGATTTTTATGTTTGGCATACATTCTTTCTCTTGGTTCCGCTCTCGTTGTTTCAAATATATTTTAAAATTTCTATGTTTTTACTGTGCTGCTAGAAAAATTTTTTAACTATTGTGATCTTTTATACTCGCATACAATTCTTTTCTTGTTCCGATTTTATTTGTCTCTTAAAAAAATTTTAAAATTCTTTGTTTTATTAGGCAGTTAGTTTAAATTGTTAGCTATTGTGGATTTTTATATTAGCCCACATTACTCTCTTTTCGGTCCGTTTTTTCGAAAACGTCTTATGATACCTTTTTGTTCCTAAAATGTATCAGGTCAAATTCTTTTCTTAAAATAAATTGTAATAATTCTTATTGTTAATTATTAGCGTTGTTATCTAAATTGGTTAACTATTGTTGATTGTTTATATTCGCAAACATGTCTTCCCCTTTGTCCAGATTTTAGGCGGAAAAAGGAAATTACAGAAGAAAACAGTAACACTTACATTGCAGTTTTACATATTTTTTTTGTTTGTAAATTTTTATTAGTTCTATGTCTGTGTATGCTATGAGGTTGTCAGTTATGGTGTAGCATAATGTTGGTCGTTAGTTTAGTTTATACAAAACGGTGCATTATTTATCTTCTATAAGTATATATAAATCCTAATGATGAACGCCCCCGAAGACCCGTCAACAGGAGGCGAGAGAGATGCAGAGGCCGGTACCGTCAACGTCGGTTGACGATACTGTGGGTAGCGTTAATGTCTGGTATCCCTGACTCCCCCTCATTTTAGAGATGTCCTCAGATAGAGAACTAGAAGCAGATTTAAACGAATTTCAAAATGTAGAAGTGTCCCAAGCTAAAAGAAAAACTAAACCAGCCAAATCAGATAAATTTCAACGGAAACCTTTACCGGTTCAAGCCAACACAGTAACAGATTTCCCCTCTTTGCATAGTGTTGTCGACACTCTTGCCAGACAAATAATTAAAGCAATTAATGAAAATAAAAGCGTAACATCAATCAACAAAAGATTCATTATAGAAGCCGCAGAGGAAATCAGCTTAGCCGCTGATATCTTCTTAGAATCCCATCTTGAGTCAGCTAACCGTGATCCACCACTAGATATACCACCGGCTACTACACCTGCTGTTGTTGGACAGCACTGTTCTGAAGGAGGACATCATTTCCGCTGTGAGGGACGAGATCGATAAACTTAAAACGGAATTAAAAACAGAAATCAATTCAAATACTAGCCCAACTTATGCACAAATCGCTTCAAATAAAACCCCAACAGTCGATAAGTCCCCTAAATCCCAGTACAAGCCCGCCATTATTATATCTCCTACAGAAATGGCAGATAATACAGAAAAGACAATAACTAAATTTAAGAAAAGCATCTCCTTCAGAGAGAAGAATTATGCCCCTACCCGCGTCAAGGCCATTTCAAATAATAAAGTTAGGGTTGAATTTCTGAACGAATCCCAATGCCTGGATACACTAAATAAACTAAAGAATCCACAATCATTTCTGCCGAGCCAGCTAAAAGATTCTTCCCATGATAATTTTTAAGGGTGTCTCTAAAGACATCCCCCTTGAGGAGCTGCCAGCTATTGTTACACAACAAAATCCTACGATTAGTCAATTAATTACTAAACCAGAAGACTTTAAACTTAGATTTAGAAGAAATAATAACAAGAATCAAAACTTGTATAACGCTGTTTTCATTGTAAGCCCTGCGGTGTGGCGGGAGGCAATAAACCTGGGAAGGCTTAATGCTGACCATCAGCAAGTTTATGTGGGGGATTTTTCCCCGTTCATTCAATGCTACAAGTGTCTACAGTTCGGGCACATTAGTAAAAACTGTGGGTCTGACTGTAGGCCTTGTTCGCACTGTTCCGACGTAACCCACCAAGTCGCGGATTGTCCCAACGTTAGCAATAATACAACTCCCGTTTGTTTCAATTGTTCCAAGTACAACACAAAAACCAATAGTAATTTAAACACCAATCACACTGCCACCTCTGTAAATTGTCCCACCATTCAATATATGACAAACCAATTAAAATGTAAAATCGATTACGGTACTTAATTTAACGGTAAGTTGACCTGCTTACACAGTACTCTTGTTAGATTCCAGCACTAAACTTTGTTAATATACAAAATATTGTCTAAATTATAAATAACAGTCTGATATATTATATAAATGTAATTATAAGTATTTATATTTGTAATTGCGCTCTCAAATAAGTAAAACTCGCTGTAAATGCATAATCTTTCCTCTCTACATATAAGTGTTATCAAGCTAAAATACAACTTTCGATTGATTCAACTGTTTCAAATACAACATTAAATCAACAATATCTTAATTACAAATCATACTGTAACCACTGTTAATCGACCCATCATCCTATATACAAATTACAAACCATCTAAAATATAAAATTGACCATAGTATCTAATTAATTAGTTATATAACATTTGTTCAATAGTCTTTTCAACAGTCTGATATATTATATAAATGTAATTATAAGTATTTATATTTGTAATTGCGCTCTCAAATAAGTAAAACTCGCTGTAAATGCATAATCTTTCCTCTCTACATATAAGTGTTATCAAGCTAAAATACAACTTTCGATTGATTCAACTGTTTCAAATACAACATTAAAATCAACAATATCTTAATTACAAATCATACTGTAACCACTGTTAATCGACCCATCATCCTATATACAAATTACAAACCATTTAAAATATTAAATTGACCATAGTATTAATTAATTAGTTATATAAACATTTGTTCAATAGTCTTAATACCTTTTGATAAATTACACTATAAAAACTTTCGGTATTTTATTATTATTAAAATTTGCCTAAATTGTAAGTAACATTCTGTTTGTATTTTACAAAGGCAACGATAAGTACGTTATTTGAATTTGCGTCCTAAATAAGTAAAATCAGTTGTAAATACTTAATTTTCTAATATATGTGTTTTAAAGTTAAGTCGACCTATTAATATAGTATTTTTTGTTAAATTATAATATTAAAACTTTCGAAAATTTTTGTTAAACATTGTCTAACTTATAATTAATATTC
>CM032413.1:7953940-7993940 GCA_019049475.1 Eueides isabella | reverse complement strand
GCCCTGAGAGTACCTGTGTGGTGCGGAAGGTTAGGACGCCATGACGCCTCGCTAACCACTGGCGGAAAAACTGGACGAACCGCCTCGATCGTCCTCTGGCCGGCGGTTGGTGTTGCCAGCCGGGACTCCCACTCTTCCATTGCGGCATCCCGCGCCTCCTCCAGTGGTGCTGACCTTGCTGAAGCCCCGGACGCAAGACCTCGACGCCGGCAATAGACCGACGCCAGAGCAATCGCGTCCAGGTCCCACGGCAGGACTCCTGCCAGCACACACGCCACCTCACCGGAGATGGTCCTGTACCCCCGTATCACCCTGATGGCCATCACCCTCTGCGCCCGTCGCAGCAGGGCGACGTTTTGCCGGTTCAGGGCGTCCGCCCATACGGGAGCACCGTACAGCGCCATCGATCGGACCACTCCGGTGTACAGCCGACGGCTCGAGGCGCGCGGCCCGCTTACGTTGGGCAAAAGGCGCGCCAAGGCCCCCGCTGTCTTCAACAGCCTCGGGACCAGTCGTATAAATGGTCCCGAAAGCTCCACCTGTTGTCCAAGACAAGTCCGAGGTATTTCAAGCTCCTCTTCACCTCGATCGTCACACCGCCGACGACGATGTGGGCCTCTGGTGGAGCGGCCCTCCTCGGAGCGTTGAAATAGATTGCCTCAGACTTGTCTAGTGCAACCTCCAGACCCAGCCACCGAATCCGCCCGACGACGTGAGCCACGCCAGCTGTCGCGAGCACTGCTGCCTCGCGATAGGTTCTCTGCTGCGCTAAGACCAGCGTGTCATCAGCGTAGCAGAGGACCTTTACCCCCGGCAGGGTGCTACCCCGAAGCACCCAGTCGTAACCGATGTTCCAGAGGATCGGACCCAGCACCGATCCCTGTGGAACACCGCACGACACCTCCCAAACTCCCCAGCCGGAGCTTCCAGGAAAGGTCACAGACCTCTCGGAGAGGTAAGCCCCGATGATGCGGCGCAGATACGGAGGCACCCGATGGTAAATGAGTGCCTCATTGATGCAGTGCCAGGGCATGGAGTTGAAAGCGTTGGCGATGTCTAAAGACACCGCCAAGACTCCTTCGCCCCGAGCAACTGCGTCCTGCGCGTGGGACTTCACCTGCAGTATGGCATCCACCGTGGAGCGTCCACTTCGGAAGCCATACTGACTGTCCGAGAGGTTTGGACCTGTCCTCTCGAGGTGCTGCTGTAGCCTCCTCGCTACCACCCTCTCGAAGAGCTTGGCGATCTCGCTCAACAGCACTATCGGCCTATAAGCCGAGGCTGACTCCGCCGGGCGCCCCTCCTTCTTGATGAGGACTAGTCTGCCTGTCTTCCACCACTGTGGAATTATGGCTTGAGCCAGACAGGCAGTAAATAGCCCTCGAATGCTTGGCCCCAAGATAGAATGGGCCAAAGCAACTACGCGCCCGGGAATGCCGTCGAGCCCTGGGGCGGTGGTTTTGCCCCGAGATCGCCTCACAGCTTCCTCCAGCTCCTCTTCCAGCACCTCTGGTACGACGCTCTCGTCCTCCTCCTCTTGCGCTGCAGGGCGGGCCATTGATGGAGGTGTAAAGTTGGCCCGCTGCGGGAACAGAGACGACAGCACCCCTCGGAGAGTATCCGGCGGAAGTGTCTGCGTCAAAGGCGGGGCCCAAGTTCGGAGCTTGCCGCGCACCAACCGGTACGGCGTTCCGAACGGGTCCCGGTCTATCCCCGCGAGAGCTTCGTCGTGCGCCTCGCCTTTCGCACGACCGATCTCCTCCTGCAGCGCTTTCTTCGCCTCGACGTAGGCGCAGTACAGCCGGTCCTCCTCCTCCTGCTGCCGGCGTGCCCGCCTGCGATAGTGCGTGTAAAGGCGTCTCGCCTCAATGCAGATGTTGCGCAATTGAGCGATCTCACCCGACCACCAGTACACTTGCCGCCGTTGAGGGCGGCGCCCGGAGCGGGGCATTGACGCGTCGCAGATACGCGTCATTGCCCTCTGCGCCCAGTTTGCGGCGTCTTCTGCAGACGCCAAGCTCTGGGGCAGCCAGGCTTGCACTATCGCAGCTTCCTCCAGAAGTCCCTTGTCGAGGCACCTCATTTGCCACCGCGGTCCGTCCCCACGCGTGTTGCTACCTACAGCTGACGGCACCGTCGGATGAGTTGAGACTTCTAATTGGATGTATAGATGGTCCGAGAGAGTCTCCACATCATCCAACACTCGCCAACCGTGAACACGGCGCGCTAGGGCCGGGCTCGCGAACGTTACGTCCACCACGGACCCGCCCAGCCTTCGCACGCAGGTGTTGGTCGTCCCCCGATTGAGGACAGACAAGTCAGAGGCAACTACCCACTCCGAGAGCGTCGTACCACGCTCAGTCGTTGTTGCAGAGCCCCACACGCTCGACTTAGCGTTGAGGTCCCCCGCGACCAGCACCTCCGCCGGACGATGTCGGTCTATCATTTCCCCCAAGCGGATTAGGAACTCTTCAAACTCCGCTAGAGTTCGATTGGGGGAAAAGTAGACGCCGACGACAACTAGATCGCCGACAAGTGCCGCGACGCATCCCGCACCCCTCTCGACACGTGAGAAAGGCGGGGAGCCCGCAGCTACCTGGGTGATAATAGTCACCACCCCGGTGTTGTCTGCGACCCAGTTATCACGTGCGGGGACACTGTAGGGCTCCGCAACAACCGCCACCTGAATAGACCACTGCGCCAGGCTTTGGACCAATAAGTCCTGGGCCCTGGCGCAGTGGTTTATGTTCGCCTGCAACACACGGAGAGCCATTATTTGGTGTCCATGTGTTGCACCTCCTCTTGCCTGACTGGGGCATCTGGATTGGCCACCGCTGGCACCCTTCCTCCCTTCCTGCCGTCCCTCCTCTTCCTCGAGATGCCGGCCCTGGCGCATGCAGCGCTTCCCACCTTATGGTCTGCGGGCTGTCCTGCCGCCTCGCAGACCGGGCAGTGAGGTGCCGCCGAGCACTGGTGCTGCTTGTGCCCGGCTTGGCCGCACCTGAAGCACTGCTGGCTCCGATCGAGTGCACTGCTACACTTCGCTGCCACATGGCCAACATCGTGGCAGCGGAAACAACGCCGGACTCGCTGTTGCAGCAGTTGCACCCGCGCCGACACGAAGCCCACAAGGAGCCGCGACCCACCAACCTTTTTCGCCGCCGCAATAGGGCAGCGGACCCAGACTGTACCTAAGCCGTTGCGGCCCTGCCGGATCTCTCCCACCTTCACAGATCCGACATCGCAGACTCCGACTCGGCTCACTGCTGCCGCAACCTCCTCTGAAGTTGCAGAGTCATCTAGGCCACTGACCCTCAACTCTGCACACTTCATCGGTCTCGCCACCAGGACCTCCGTTTCGTCGAACACCCCACGCAGCCGTTGGGCTAGGGCATCCGCCTTCTCGCCGCTATTGGTACCAGGTAACTCCAGAACCCTGGCACCAGTAGACGCAACCCGAAGTCGCACGTCCTTAATACCCAGTTCATCCAACTTCACCGCCTGCTTGAACTGGGTAAGGACATCGCGATACGAGATTTCCTTCTGTGTGGCGGCCGGCTGTAAGGTAAGTGTTACAGCCGCCGATCGTGGGGGGCGCAGCTTTGGGCGGTTAGCAGATTTCGCCTTCTGCGTTTTCTGCTGAGCCTGGGCTGCCGTCGCCTTCAACTTCCCCTTCCGCACGACGACACTCCAACCCTCGGTCAATTGAGCCGGGGCAGGAGGCAGAGGACGTGGCTCTAGTGGCGTCGGTTGTGGGGCTTTCTTCGACGCCTTATTTTTCGTTTTCGGCGCCTGCTTTTGCTTCGGAGGCGGATTTGCGGGCGCCACCAGGGTCGTAATAGTAGGCTTCGTCACTACCGGTGAGACTGCCGCCTGGCGCTTCCTATCCGCCGCCAATGGAGGGCGCACTGGTTTAGCCGGAAGAAGCCTATCCTCCAGCGCTGCCAGCCGCGTGTTCAGTAATGTGCTTACCTGCACCATCACTGAACGAGCAACGTCCTCCTTCCTCTCAGGTTCCCGCCTCACGGCTCCAGAACGCTCTAGGTCGGCTCTCATAAGAGCCATTTCCTTTCGCAGCTCTGTGATCTCTTCAGTTAGGCGGGTGTTCGTCGCGCGTAACTGTGCCACCTCCTCGTTTGCTGTCTTGTTGGCTAATATTTCCACAGCCGTATTAATAGCGCCAGCGGCTTCCTTAAGGGCTTTAGTAAAAGTGCCCTTAAGATTGCCGGACCTGCTGGCAACTTTATTAATGATGGCCAGGCTATGCGCAACTTGGTGCTGCAGGTCTTGCACCAAAGGGCCATCAATTTTCGTTCTTACTAAGCCTGGGGTGTCCGAGAGCCTGGAGTTTGCCCTCTGCACCGATTCTGCTATAGCGGCAACTTCCTCCTCTGCATGAAGCCGAAGCTCTTGACGCCTAACCGCTGTAGCCTTGACTTTTGGCCTGTCCCTCGTCTCCTCAGTCCCCGAAGAGCCAGAGTTGCTGTTTCTACTTCTGGGTCTCTTCCGATACTTCCTTGCCTCCACATTCGACGTCTGCGATCTCATCGAGATGCAGCTCTCCGCCTCCGATTCTGAGGCCGCCCAGAAGCGACCCCGTGACGATGTTGACATCGAGCGGGACCTTCCACTTATGATGGATGCGCATTCCGATAAGTCCAGCCGCTCGAGAACCACCTTGGCACTCTTCAGTACAGTAACTCCTCTTTTAGGCTCAGAAGCCTCAGCATCACCTCCAATAGGCACGCTATCTTCAACTACGCCCTTATCGGGCACCACAACCGTTGCAACCTCCTCGGCCAACACAACCACTCCACCCTGCTCGGCCACCGCAACAACTCCGCCCCTCTCGGGCCCCACCTCAAAGCCGCCTCCCGCAGCCACCACCCACTCTCCGCCCTTCTCAGGCACCTCTCCCGCAACACATCGGCAGTCTTTGCCCCCCGCAGATTCGTGGGGCTTGCGTGCCGTAGCACGGAGGGATTCTCCAGACTCGCTGGTACCCTCCTGCGGTATGAATAATTTTTGGCTTACCGACATGTTGTTGTTTGCTGATCCACAGCTTCGGCTTTTCTGTCGGGGTGTGCTCCCCTAGGCCGTGTCCATAACGATGGACTAAAGTCACGCCCATGCCTCGCTGGTTTTGGTCCGCGCCGGGAAAAACTCCCGGTCCACTCGCCCGCAAGAGCGAGTGGTTTCCCCTATCCGCCACCTGGGGACGCGCCCAGTAGGAGGACCAGCAACTCCCTTGGGAACCTAACCTAACCTAACCTAACCTAACCTAACCTAACCTAACCTAACCTAACCTAACCTAACCTAACCTAACCTAACCTAACCTAACCTAACCTAACCTAACCTAACCTAACCTAACCTAACCTAACCTAACCTAACCGGTCGGGAATTAATTTTCCCAAACCAACCAAATCTTCAAGTTATTCAACTGAAATTTTCCAATTGTGTCTTAATATGTTTGTTTGTTAGTAAATAAACATCATTTCATATATATTTTGTATAAATAACTTAGAATTTAATTTTTAAATTTCGTATATAATAATAATTTTTAATTTTAATTTTTTATAACTTTTAGTCGATAGATTTTCTTCATTTTTGTTTTAAAACGTAGGGTCGAGTTGGCTCTACGTCTGTGTATATATATAATTGTGTAATTTTTAAGTTTCGTGCTATTTTAGCGCGAAAAACACTGATTTTTCTTACAATTTGGGTTTTTCAGCGTTTATACGCGCAATCAACCCCCCTCCCGGACGTGACTAGTACCAGATCGTAGGCCTTCACGAGCCCGATCTATCGACACCTAAATTTTTAAAATCCGTCGAGTAGTTTTCGAGTTTTTCGAAAATACCTATATTCATATATTAGAAATCCACCTAAGGTCTGCGGACTTGTAAAATTTTGTCGGGAATTAATTTTCCCAAACCAACCAAATCTTCAAGTTATTCAACTGAAATTTTCCAATTGTGTCTTAATATGTTTGTTTGTTAGTAAATAAACATCATTTCATATATATTTTGTATAAATAACTTAGAATTTAATTTTTAAATTTCGTATATAATAATAATTTTTAATTTTAATTTTTTATAACTTTTAGTCGATAGATTTTCTTCATTTTTGTTTTAAAACGTAGGGTCGAGTTGGCTCTACGTCTGTGTATATATATAATTGTGTAATTTTTAAGTTTCGTGCTATTTTAGCGCGAAAAACACTGATTTTTCTTACAATTTGGGTTTTTCAGCGTTTATACGCGCAATCAACCCCCCTCCCGGACGTGACTAGTACCAGATCGTAGGCCTTCACGAGCCCGATCTATCGACACCTAAATTTTTAAAATCCGTCGAGTAGTTTTCGAGTTTTCGAAAATACCTATATTCATATATTAGAAATCCACCTAAGGTCTGCGGACTTGTAAAATTTTGTCGGGAATTAATTTTCCCAAACCAACCAAATCTTCAAGTTATTCAACTGAAATTTTCCAATTGTGTCTTAATATGTTTGTTTGTTAGTAAATAAACATCATTTCATATATATTTTGTATAAATAACTTAGAATTTAATTTTTAAATTTCGTATATAATAATAATTTTTAATTTTAATTTTTTATAACTTTTAGTCGATAGATTTTCTTCATTTTTGTTTTTAAAACGTAGGGTCGAGTTGGCTCTACGTCTGTGTATATATATAATTGTGTAATTTTTAAGTTTCGTGCTATTTTAGCGCGAAAAACACTGATTTTTCTTACAATTTGGGTTTTTCAGCGTTTATACGCGCAATCAACCCCCCTCCCGGACGTGACTAGTACCAGATCGTAGGCCTTCACGAGCCCGATCTATCGACACCTAAATTTTTAAAATCCGTCGAGTAGTTTTCGAGTTTTTCGAAAATACCTATATTCATATATTAGAAATCCACCTAAGGTCTGCGGACTTGTAAAATTTTGTCGGGAATTAATTTTCCCAAACCAACCAAATCTTCAAGTTATTCAACTGAAATTTTCCAATTGTGTCTTAATATGTTTGTTTGTTAGTAAATAAACATCATTTCATATATATTTTGTATAAATAACTTAGAATTTAATTTTTAAATTTCGTATATAATAATAATTTTTAATTTTAATTTTTTATAACTTTTAGTCGATAGATTTTCTTCATTTTTGTTTTAAAACGTAGGGTCGAGTTGGCTCTACGTCTGTGTATATATATAATTGTGTAATTTTTAAGTTTCGTGCTATTTTAGCGCGAAAAACACTGATTTTTCTTACAATTTGGGTTTTTCAGCGTTTATACGCGCAATCAACCCCCCTCCCGGACGTGACTAGTACCAGATCGTAGGCCTTCACGAGCCCGATCTATCGACACCTAAATTTTTAAAATCCGTCGAGTAGTTTTCGAGTTTTTCGAAAATACCTATATTCATATATTAGAAATCCACCTAAGGTCTGCGGACTTGTAAAATTTTGTCGGGAATTAATTTTCCCAAACCAACCAAATCTTCAAGTTATTCAACTGAAATTTTCCAATTGTGTCTTAATATGTTTGTTTGTTAGTAAATAAACATCATTTCATATATATTTTGTATAAATAACTTAGAATTTAATTTTTAAATTTCGTATATAATAATAATTTTTAATTTTAATTTTTTATAACTTTTAGTCGATAGATTTTCTTCATTTTTGTTTTAAAACGTAGGGTCGAGTTGGCTCTACGTCTGTGTATATATAATTGTGTAATTTTTAAGTTTCGTGCTATTTTAGCGCGAAAAACACTGATTTTTCTTACAATTTGGGTTTTTCAGCGTTTATACGCGCAATCAACCCCCCTCCCGGACGTGACTAGTACCAGATCGTAGGCCTTCACGAGCCCGATCTATCGACACCTAAATTTTTAAAATCCGTCGAGTAGTTTTCGAGTTTTTCGAAAATACCTATATTCATATATTAGAAATCCACCTAAGGTCTGCGGACTTGTAAAATTTTGTCGGGAATTAATTTTCCCAAACCAACCAAATCTTCAAGTTATTCAACTGAAATTTTCCAATTGTGTCTTAATATGTTTGTTTGTTAGTAAATAAACATCATTTCATATATATTTTGTATAAATAACTTAGAATTTAATTTTTAAATTTCGTATATAATAATAATTTTTAATTTTAATTTTTTATAACTTTTAGTCGATAGATTTTCTTCATTTTTGTTTTAAAACGTAGGGTCGAGTTGGCTCTACGTCTGTGTATATATATAATTGTGTAATTTTTAAGTTTCGTGCTATTTTAGCGCGAAAAACACTGATTTTTCTTACAATTTGGGTTTTTCAGCGTTTATACGCGCAATCAACCCCCCTCCCGGACGTGACTAGTACCAGATCGTAGGCCTTCACGAGCCCGATCTATCGACACCTAAATTTTTAAAATCCGTCGAGTAGTTTTCGAGTTTTTCGAAAATACCTATATTCATATATTAGAAATCCACCTAAGGTCTGCGGACTTGTAAAATTTTGTCGGGAATTAATTTTCCCAAACCAACCAAATCTTCAAGTTATTCAACTGAAATTTTCCAATTGTGTCTTAATATGTTTGTTTGTTAGTAAATAAACATCATTTCATATATATTTTGTATAAATAACTTAGAATTTAATTTTTAAATTTCGTATATAATAATAATTTTTAATTTTAATTTTTTATAACTTTTAGTCGATAGATTTTCTTCATTTTTGTTTTAAAACGTAGGGTCGAGTTGGCTCTACGTCTGTGTATATATATAATTGTGTAATTTTTAAGTTTCGTGCTATTTTAGCGCGAAAAACACTGATTTTTCTTACAATTTGGGTTTTTCAGCGTTTATACGCGCAATCAACCCCCCTCCCGGACGTGACTAGTACCAGATCGTAGGCCTTCACGAGCCCGATCTATCGACACCTAAATTTTTAAAATCCGTCGAGTAGTTTTCGAGTTTTTCGAAAATACCTATATTCATATATTAGAAATCCACCTAAGGTCTGCGGACTTGTAAAATTTTGTCGGGAATTAATTTTCCCAAACCAACCAAATCTTCAAGTTATTCAACTGAAATTTTCCAATTGTGTCTTAATATGTTTGTTTGTTAGTAAATAAACATCATTTCATATATATTTTGTATAAATAACTTAGAATTTAATTTTTAAATTTCGTATATAATAATAATTTTTAATTTTAATTTTTTATAACTTTTAGTCGATAGATTTTCTTCATTTTTGTTTTAAAACGTAGGGTCGAGTTGGCTCTACGTCTGTGTATATATAATTGTGTAATTTTTAAGTTTCGTGCTATTTTAGCGCGAAAAACACTGATTTTTCTTACAATTTGGGTTTTTCAGCGTTTATACGCGCAATCAACCCCCCTCCCGGACGTGACTAGTACCAGATCGTAGGCCTTCACGAGCCCGATCTATCGACACCTAAATTTTAAAATCCGTCGAGTAGTTTTCGAGTTTTTCGAAAATACCTATATTCATATATTAGAAATCCACCTAAGGTCTGCGGACTTGTAAAATTTTGTCGGGAATTAATTTTCCCAAACCAACCAAATCTTCAAGTTATTCAACTGAAATTTTCCAATTGTGTCTTAATATGTTTGTTTGTTAGTAAATAAACATCATTTCATATATATTTTGTATAAATAACTTAGAATTTAATTTTTAAATTTCGTATATAATAATAATTTTTAATTTTAATTTTTTATAACTTTTAGTCGATAGATTTTCTTCATTTTTGTTTTAAAACGTAGGGTCGAGTTGGCTCTACGTCTGTGTATATATATAATTGTGTAATTTTAAGTTTCGTGCTATTTTAGCGCGAAAAACACTGTTTTTTCTTACAATTTGGGTTTTTCAGCGTTTATACGCGCAATCAACCCCCCTCCCGGACGTGACTAGTACCAGATCGTAGGCCTTCACGAGCCCGATCTATCGACACCTAAATTTTTAAAATCCGTCGAGTAGTTTTCGAGTTTTCGAAAATACCTATATTCATATATTAGAAATCCACCTAAGGTCTGCGGACTTGTAAAATTTTGTCGGGAATTAATTTTCCCAAACCAACCAAATCTTCAAGTTATTCAACTGAAATTTTCCAATTGTGTCTTAATATGTTTGTTTGTTAGTAAATAAACATCATTTCATATATATTTTGTATAAATAACTTAGAATTTAATTTTTAAATTTCGTATATAATAATAATTTTTAATTTTAATTTTTTATAACTTTTAGTCGATAGATTTTCTTCATTTTTGTTTTAAAACGTAGGGTCGAGTTGGCTCTACGTCTGTGTATATATATAATTGTGTAATTTTTAAGTTTCGTGCTATTTTAGCGCGAAAAACACTGATTTTTTCTTACAATTTGGGTTTTTCAGCGTTTATACGCGCAATCAACCCCCCTCCCGGACGTGACTAGTACCAGATCGTAGGCCTTCACGAGCCCGATCTATCGACACCTAAATTTTTAAAATCCGTCGAGTAGTTTTCGAGTTTTTCGAAAATACCTATATTCATATATTAGAAATCCACCTAAGGTCTGCGACTTGTAAAATTTTGTCGGGAATTAATTTTCCCAAACCAACCAAATCTTCAAGTTATTCAACTGAAATTTTCCAATTGTGTCTTAATATGTTTGTTTGTTAGTAAATAAACATCATTTCATATATATTTTGTATAAATAACTTAGAATTTAATTTTTAAATTTCGTATATAATAATAATTTTAATTTTAATTTTTTATAACTTTTAGTCGATAGATTTTCTTCATTTTTGTTTTAAAACGTAGGGTCGAGTTGGCTCTACGTCTGTGTATATATATAATTGTGTAATTTTTAAGTTTCGTGCTATTTTAGCGCGAAAAACACTGATTTTTCTTACAATTTGGGTTTTTCAGCGTTTATACGCGCAATCAACCCCCCTCCCGGACGTGACTAGTACCAGATCGTAGGCCTTCACGAGCCCGATCTATCGACACCTAAATTTTTAAAATCCGTCGAGTAGTTTTCGAGTTTTCGAAAATACCTATATTCATATATTAGAAATCCACCTAAGGTCTGCGGACTTGTAAATTTTGTCGGGAATTAATTTTCCCAAACCAACCAAATCTTCAAGTTATTCAACTGAAATTTTCCAATTGTGTCTTAATATGTTTGTTTGTTAGTAAATAAACATCATTTCATATATATTTTGTATAAATAACT
This sequence comes from Eueides isabella, assembly GCA_019049475.1. Lineage (NCBI taxonomy): Eukaryota > Metazoa > Arthropoda > Insecta > Lepidoptera > Nymphalidae > Eueides > Eueides isabella. The sequence continues at coordinate 7,982,720 of CM032413.1, read as the reverse complement.
TAGAATTTAATTTTTAAATTTCGTATATAATAATAATTTTTAATTTTAATTTTTTATAACTTTTAGTCGATAGATTTTCTTCATTTTTGTTTTAAAACGTAGGGTCGAGTTGGCTCTACGTCTGTGTATATATATAATTGTGTAATTTTTAAGTTTCGTGCTATTTTAGCGCGAAAAACACTGATTTTTCTTACAATTTGGGTTTTTTCAGCGTTTATACGCGCAATCAACCCCCCTCCCGGACGTGACTAGTACCAGATCGTAGGCCTTCACGAGCCCGATCTATCGACACCTAAATTTTTAAAATCCGTCGAGTAGTTTTCGAGTTTTTCGAAAATACCTATATTCATATATTAGAAATCCACCTAAGGTCTGCGGACTTGTAAAATTTTGTCGGGAATTAATTTTCCCAAACCAACCAAATCTTCAAGTTATTCAACTGAAATTTTCCAATTGTGTCTTAATATGTTTGTTTGTTAGTAAATAAACATCATTTTCATATATATTTTGTATAAATAACTTAGAATTTAATTTTTAAATTTCGTATATAATAATAATTTTTAATTTTAATTTTTTTATAACTTTTAGTCGATAGATTTTCTTCATTTTTGTTTTAAAACGTAGGGTCGAGTTGGCTCTACGTCTGTGTATATATATAATTGTGTAATTTTTAAGTTTCGTGCTATTTTAGCGCGAAAAACACTGATTTTTCTTACAATTTGGGTTTTTCAGCGTTTATACGCGCAATCAACCCCCCTCCCGGACGTGACTAGTACCAGATCGTAGGCCTTCACGAGCCCGATCTATCGACACCTAAATTTTTAAAATCCGTCGAGTAGTTTTCGAGTTTTTCGAAAATACCTATATTCATATATTAGAAATCCACCTAAGGTCTGCGGACTTGTAAAATTTTGTCGGGAATTAATTTTCCCAAACCAACCAAATCTTCAAGTTATTCAACTGAAATTTTCCAATTGTGTCTTAATATGTTTGTTTGTTAGTAAATAAACATCATTTCATATATATTTGTATAAATAACTTAGAATTAATTTTTAAATTTCGTATATAATAATAATTTTTAATTTTAATTTTTATAACTTTAGTCGATAGATTTTCTCATTTTTGTTTTAAAACGTAGGGTCGAGTTGGCTCTACGTCTGTGTATATATATAATTGTGTAATTTTTAAGTTTCGTGCTATTTTAGCGCGAAAAACACTGTTTTTTCTTACAATTTGGGTTTTTCAGCGTTTATACGCGCAATCAACCCCCCTCCGGACGTGACTAGTACCAGATCGTAGGCCTTCACGAGCCCGATCTATCGACACCTAAATTTTTAAAATCCGTCGAGTAGTTTTCGAGTTTTTCGAAAATACCTATATTCATATATTAGAAATCCACCTAAGGTCTGCGGACTTGTAAACTTTTGTCGGGAATTAATTTTCCCAAACCAACCAAATCTTCAAGTTATTCAACTGAAATTTTCCAATTGTGTCTTAATATGTTTGTTTGTTAGTAAATAAACATCATTTCATATATATTTTGTATAAATAACTTAGAATTTAATTTTTAAATTTCGTATTATAATAAATTTTTAATTTTAATTTTTTATAACTTTTAGTCGATAGATTTTCTTCATTTTGTTTTAAAAACGTAGGGTCGAGTTGGCTCTACGTCTGTGTATATATATAATTGTGTAATTTTTAAGTTTCGTGCTATTTTAGCGCGAAAAACACTGATTTTTCTTACAATTTGGGTTTTTCAGCGTTTATACGCGCAATCAACCCCCCTCCCGGACGTGACTAGTACCAGATCGTAGGCCTTCACGAGCCCGATCTATCGACACCTAAATTTTTAAAATCCGTCGAGTAGTTTTCGAGTTTTTCGAAAATACCTATATTCATATATTAGAAATCCACCTAAGGTCTGCGGACTTGTAAAATTTTGTCGGGAATTAATTTTCCCAAACCAACCAAATCTTCAAGTTATTCAACTGAAATTTTCCAATTGTGTCTTAATATGTTTGTTTGTTAGTAAATAACATCATTTCATATATATTTTGTATAAATAACTTAGAATTTAATTTTTAAATTTCGTATATAATAATAATTTTTAATTTTAATTTTTTATAACTTTTAGTCGATAGATTTTCTTCATTTTTGTTTTAAAACGTAGGGTCGAGTTGGCTCTACGTCTGTGTATATATATAATTGTGTAATTTTTAAGTTTCGTGCTATTTTAGCGCGAAAAACACTGATTTTTCTTACAATTTGGGTTTTTCAGCGTTTATACGCGCAATCAACCCCCCTCCCGGACGTGACTAGTACCAGATCGTAGGCCTTCACGAGCCCGATCTATCGACACCTAAATTTTTAAAATCCGTCGAGTAGTTTTCGAGTTTTCGAAAATACCTATATTCATATATTAGAAATCCACCTAAGGTCTGCGGACTTGTAAAATTTTGTCGGGAATTAATTTTCCCAAACCAACCAAATCTTCAAGTTATTCAACTGAAATTTTCCAATTGTGTCTTAATATGTTTGTTTGTTAGTAAATAAACATCATTTCATATATATTTTGTATAAATAACTTAGAATTTACTTTTTAAATTTCGTATATAATAATAATTTTTAATTTTAATTTTTTATAACTTTTAGTCGATAGATTTTCTTCATTTTTGTTTTAAAACGTAGGGTCGAGTTGGCTCTACGTCTGTGTATATATATATTGTGTAATTTTTAAGTTTCGTGCTATTTTAGCGCGAAAAACACTGTTTTTTCTTACAATTTGGGTTTTTCAGCGTTTATACGCGCAATCAACCCCCCTCCCGGACGTGACTAGTACCAGATCGTAGGCCTTCACGAGCCCGATCTATCGACACCTAAATTTTTAAAATCCGTCGAGTAGTTTTCGAGTTTTTTCGAAATACCTATATTCATATATTAGAAATCCACCTAAGGTCTGCGGACTTGTAAAATTTTGCGGGAATTAATTTCCCAAACCAACCAAATCTTCAAGTTATTCAACTGAAATTTTCCAATTGTGTCTTAATATGTTGTTTGTTAGTAAATAAACATCATTTCATATATATTTTGTATAAATAACTTAGAATTTAATTTTTAAATTTCGTATATAATAATAATTTTTAATTTTAATTTTTTATAACTTTTAGTCGATAGATTTTCTTCATTTTTGTTTTAAACGTAGGGTCGAGTTGGCTCTACGTCTGTGTATATATATAATTGTGTAATTTTTAAGTTTCGTGCTATTTTAGCGCGAAAAACACTGATTTTTCTTACAATTTGGGTTTTTCAGCGTTTATACGCGCAATCAACCCCCCTCCCGGACGTGACTAGTACCAGATCGTAGGCCTTCACGAGCCCGATCTATCGACACCTAAATTTTTAAAATCCGTCGAGTAGTTTTCGAGTTTTTCGAAAATACCTATATTCATATATTAGAAATCCACCTAAGGTCTGCGGACTTGTAAAATTTTGTCGGGAATTAATTTTCCCAAACCAACCAAATCTTCAAGTTATTCAACTGAAATTTTCCAATTGTGTCTTAATATGTTTGTTTGTTAGTAAATAAACATCATTTCATATATATTTTGTATAAATAACTTAGAATTTAATTTTTAAATTTCGTATATAATAATAATTTTTAATTTTAATTTTTTATAACTTTTAGTCGATAGATTTTCTTCATTTTTGTTTTAAAACGTAGGGTCGAGTTGGCTCTACGTCTGTGTATATATATAATTGTGTAATTTTTAAGTTTCGTGCTATTTTAGCGCGAAAAACACTGATTTTTCTTACAATTTGGGTTTTTCAGCGTTTATACGCGCAATCAAACCCCCCTCCCGGACGTGACTAGTACCAGATCGTAGGCCTTCACGAGCCCGATCTATCGACACCTAAATTTTTAAAATCCGTCGAGTAGTTTTCGAGTTTTTCGAAAATACCTATATTCATATATTAGAAATCCACCTAAGGTCTGCGGACTTGTAAATTTTGTCGGGAATTAATTTTCCCAAACCAACCAAATCTTCAAGTTATTCAACTGAAATTTTCCAATTGTGTCTTAATATGTTTGTTTGTTAGTAAATAAACATCATTTCATATATATTTTGTATAAATAACTTAGAATTTAATTTTTAAATTTCGTATATAATAATAATTTTTAATTTTAATTTTTTATAACTTTTAGTCGATAGATTTTCTTCATTTTTGTTTTAACACGTAGGGTCGAGTTGGCTCTACGTCTGTGTATATATATAATTGTGTAATTTTAAGTTTCGTGCTATTTTAGCGCGAAAAAACACTGATTTTTCTTACAATTTGGGTTTTTCAGCGTTTATACGCGCAATCAACCCCCCTCCCGGACGTGACTAGTACCAGATCGTAGGCCTTCACGAGCCCGATCTATCGACACCTAAATTTTTAAAATCCGTCGAGTAGTTTTCGAGTTTTTTCGAAAATACCTATATTCATATATTAGAAATCCACCTAAGGTCTGCGGACTTGTAAAATTTTGTCGGGAATTAATTTTCCCAACCAACCAAATCTTCAAGTTATTCAACTGAAATTTTCCAATTGTGTCTTAATATGTTGTTTGTTAGTAAATAAACATCATTTCATATATATTTTGTATAAATAACTAGAATTAATTTTTAAATTTCGTATATAATAATAATTTTTAATTTTAATTTTTTATAACTTTTAGTCGATAGATTTTCTTCATTTTTGTTTTAAAACGTAGGGTCGAGTTGGCTCTACGTCTGTGTATATATATAATTGTGTAATTTTTAAGTTTCGTGCTATTTTAGCGCGAAAAACACTGATTTTTCTTACAATTTGGGTTTTCAGCGTTTATACGCGCAATCAACCCCCCTCCCGGACGTGACTAGTACCAGATCGTAGGCCTTCACGAGCCCGATCTATCGACACCTAAATTTTTAAAATCCGTCGAGTAGTTTTCGAGTTTTTCGAAAATACCTATATTCATATATTAGAAATCCACCTAAGGTCTGCGGACTTGTAAAATTTTGTCGGGAATTAATTTTCCCAAACCAACCAAATCTTCAAGTTATTCAACTGAAATTTTCCAATTGTGTCTTAATATGTTTGTTTGTTAGTAAATAAACATCATTTCATATATATTTTGTATAAATAACTTAGAATTTAATTTTTAAATTTCGTATATAATAATAATTTTTAATTTTAATTTTTTATAACTTTTAGTCGATAGATTTTCTTCATTTTTGTTTTAAAACGTAGGGTCGAGTTGGCTCTACGTCTGTGTATATATATAATTGTGTAATTTTTAAGTTTCGTGCTATTTTAGCGCGAAAAACACTGGTTTTTTTCTTACAATTTGGGTTTTTCAGCGTTTATACGCGCAATCAACCCCCCTCCCGGACGTGACTAGTACCAGATCGTAGGCCTTCACGAGCCCGATCTATCGACACCTAAATTTTTAAAATCCGTCGAGTAGTTTCGAGTTTTTCGAAAATACCTATATTCATATATTAGAAATCCACCTAAGGTCTGCGGACTTGTAAAATTTTGTCGGGAATTAATTTTCCCAAACCAACCAAATCTTCAAGTATTCAACTGAAATTTTCCAATTGTGTCTTAATATGTTTGTTTGTTAGTAAATAAACATCATTTCATATATATTTTGTATAAATAACTTAGAATTTAATTTTTTAAATTTCGTATATAATAATAATTTTTAATTTTATTTTTTATAACTTTTAGTCGATAGATTTTCTTCATTTTTGTTTTAAAACGTAGGGTCGAGTTGGCTCTACGTCTGTGTATATATATAATTGTGTAATTTTAAGTTTCGTGCTATTTTAGCGCGAAAAACACTGATTTTTCTTACAATTTGGGTTTTTCAGCGTTTATACGCGCAATCAACCCCCCTCCGGACGTGACTAGTACCAGATCGTAGGCCTTCACGAGCCCGATCTATCGACACCTAAATTTTTAAAATCCGTCGAGTAGTTTTCGAGTTTTTCGAAAATACCTATATTCATATATTAGAAATCCACCTAAGGTCTGCGGACTTGTAAAATTTTGTCGGGAATTAATTTTCCCAAACCAACCAAATCTTCAAGTTATTCAACTGAAATTTTCCAATTGTGTCTTAATATGTTTGTTTGTTAGTAAATAAACATCATTTCATATATATTTTGTATAAATAACTTAGAATTTAATTTTTAAATTTCGTATATAATAATAATTTTTAATTTTAATTTTTTATAACTTTTAGTCGATAGATTTTCTTCATTTTGTTTTAAAACGTAGGGTCGAGTTGGCTCTACGTCTGTGTATATATATAATTGTGTAATTTTTAAGTTTCGTGCTATTTTAGCGCGAAAAACACTGATTTTTCTTACAATTTGGGTTTTTCAGCGTTTATACGCGCAATCAACCCCCCTCCCGGACGTGACTAGTACCAGATCGTAGGCCTTCACGAGCCCGATCTATCGACACCTAAATTTTAAAATCCGTCGAGTAGTTTTCGAGTTTTTCGAAAATACCTATATTCATATATTAGAAATCCACCTAAGGTCTGCGGACTTGTAAAATTTTGTCGGGAATTAATTTTCCCAAACCAACCAAATCTTCAAGTTATTCAACTGAAATTTTCCAATTGTGTCTTAATATGTTTGTTTGTTAGTAAATAAACATCATTTCATATATATTTTGTATAAATAACTTAGAATTTAATTTTTAAATTTCGTATATAATAATAATTTTTAATTTTAATTTTTTATAACTTTTAGTCGATAGATTTTCTTCATTTTTGTTTTAAAACGTAGGGTCGAGTTGGCTCTACGTCTGTGTATATATATAATTGTGTAATTTTTAAGTTTCGTGCTATTTTAGCGCGGAAAAACACTGATTTTTCTTACAATTTGGGTTTTTCAGCGTTTATACGCGCAATCAACCCCCCTCCCGGACGTGACTAGTACCAGATCGTAGGCCTTCACGAGCCCGATCTATCGACACCTAAATTTTTAAAATCCGTCGAGTAGTTTTCGAGTTTTTCGAAAATACCTATATTCATATATTAGAAATCCACCTAAGGTCTGCGGACTTGTAAAATTTTGTCGGGAATTAATTTTCCCAAACCAACCAAATCTTCAAGTTATTCAACTGAAATTTCCAATTGTGTCTTAATATGTTTGTTGTTAGTAAATAAACATCATTTCATATATATTTTGTATAAATAACTTAGAATTTAATTTTTAAATTTCGTATATAATAATAATTTTTAATTTTAATTTTTTATAACTTTTAGTCGATAGATTTCTTCATTTTTGTTTAAAACGTAGGGTCGAGTTGGCTCTACGTCTGTGTATATATATAATTGTGTAATTTTTAAGTTTCGTGCTATTTTAGCGCGAAAAACACTGATTTTTCTTACAATTTGGGTTTTCAGCGTTTATACGCGCAATCAACCCCCCTCCCGGACGTGACTAGTACCAGATCGTAGGCCTCACGAGCCGATCTATCGACACCTAAATTTTTAAAATCCGTCGAGTAGTTTTCGAGTTTTTCGAAAATACCTATATTCATATATTAGAAATCCACCTAAGGTCTGCGGACTTGTAAAATTTTGTCGGGAATTAATTTTCCCAAACCAACCAAATCTTCAAGTTATTCAACTGAAATTTTCCAATTGTGTCTTAATATGTTTGTTTGTTAGTAAATAACATCATTTCATATATATTTTGTATAAATAACTTAGAATTTAATTTTTAAATTTCGTATATAATAATAATTTTTAATTTTAATTTTTTATAACTTTTAGTCGATAGATTTTCTTCATTTTTGTTTTAAAACGTAGGGTCGAGTTGGCTCTACGTCTGTGTATATATATAATTGTGTAATTTTTAAGTTTCGTGCTATTTTAGCGCGAAAAACACTGATTTTTCTTACAATTTGGGTTTTTCAGCGTTTATACGCGCAATCAACCCCCCTCCCGGACGTGACTAGTACCAGATCGTAGGCCTTCACGAGCCCGATCTATCGACACCTAAATTTTTAAAATCCGTCGAGTAGTTTTCGAGTTTTTCGAAAATACCTATATTCATATATTAGAAATCCACCTAAGGTCTGCGGACTTGTAAAATTTTGTCGGGAATTAATTTCCCAAACCAACCAAATCTTCAAGTTATTCAACTGAAATTTTCCAATTGTGTCTTAATATGTTTGTTTGTTAGTAAATAAACATCATTTCATATATATTTTGTATAAATAACTTAGAATTTAATTTTTAAATTTCGTATATAATAATAATTTTTAATTTTAATTTTTTATAACTTTTAGTCGATAGATTTTCTTCATTTTTGTTTTAAAACGTAGGGTCGAGTTGGCTCTACGTCTGTGTATATATATAATTGTGTAATTTTTAAGTTTCGTGCTATTTTAGCGCGAAAAACACTGATTTTTCTTACAATTTGGGTTTTTCAGCGTTTATACGCGCAATCAACCCCCCTCCCGGACGTGACTAGTACCAGATCGTAGGCCTTCACGAGCCCGATCTATCGACACCTAAATTTTTAAAATCCGTCGAGTAGTTTTCGAGTTTTTCGAAAATACCTATATTCATATATTAGAAATCCACCTAAGGTCTGCGGACTTGTAAAATTTTGTCGGGAATTAATTTTCCCAAACCAACCAAATCTTCAAGTTATTCAACTGAAATTTTCCAATTGTGTCTTAATATGTTTGTTTGTTAGTAAATAAACATCATTTCATATATATTTTGTATAAATAACTTAGAATTTAATTTTTAAATTTCGTATATAATAATAATTTTTAATTTAATTTTTATAACTTTTAGTCGATAGATTTTCTTCATTTTTGTTTTAAAACGTAGGGTCGAGTTGGCTCTACGTCTGTGTATATATATAATTGTGTAATTTTTAAGTTTCGTGCTATTTTAGCGCGAAAAACACTGATTTTTCTTACAATTTGGGTTTTTCAGCGTTTATACCGCGCAATTAACCCCCCACCCGGACGTGACCAGTACCAGATCGTAGGCCTTCACGAGCCCGATCTATCGACACCTAAATTTTAAAATCCGTCGAGTAGTTTTCGAGTTTTTCGAAAATACCTATATTCATATATTAGAAATCCACCTAAGGGTCTGCGGACTTGTAAAATTTTGTCGGGAATTAATTTTCCCAAACCAACAAATCTTCCAAGTTATTCAACTGAAATTTTCCAATTGTGTCTTAATATGTTTGTTTGTTAGTAAATAAACATCATTTCATATATATTTTGTATAAATAACTTAGAATTTAATTTTTTAAATTTCGTATATAATAATAATTTTTAATTTTAATTTTTATAACTTTTAGTCGATAGATTTTCTTCATTTTGTTTTAAAACGTAGGGTCGAGTTGGCTCTACGTCTGTGTATATATATAATTGTGTAATTTTTAAGTTTCGTGCTATTTTAGCGCGAAAAACACTGATTTTTCTTACAATTTGGGTTTTTCAGCGTTTATACGCGCAATCAACCCCCCTCCCGGACGTGACTAGTACCAGATCGTAGGCCTTCACGAGCCCGATCTATCGACACCTAAATTTTAAAATCCGTCGAGTAGTTTTCGAGTTTTTCGAAAATACCTATATTCATATATTAGAAATCCAACCTAAGGTCTGCGGACTTGTAAAATTTTGTCGGGAATTAATTTTCCCAAACCAAACCAAATCTTCAAGTTATTCAACTGAAATTTTCCAATTGTGTCTTAATATGTTTGTTGTTAGTAAATAAACATCATTTCATATATATTTTGTATAAATAACTTAGAATTTAATTTTTAAATTTCGTATATAATAATAATTTTAATTTTAATTTTTTATAACTTTTAGTCGATAGATTTTCTTCATTTTTGTTTTAAAACGTAGGGTCGAGTGGCTCTACGTCTGTGTATATATATAATTGTGTAATTTTTAAGTTTCGTGCTATTTTAGCGCGAAAAACACTGTTTTTCTTACAATTTGGGTTTTCAGCGTTTATACGCGCAATCAACCCCCCTCCCGGACGTGACTAGTACCAATCGTAGGCCTTCACGAGCCCGATCTATCGACACCTAAATTTTTAAATCCGTCGAGTAGTTTTCGAGTTTTCGAAAATACCTATATTCATATATTAGAAATCCACCTAAGGTCTGCGGACTTGTAAAATTTTGTCGGGAATTAATTTTCCCCAACCAACCAAATCTTCAAGTTATTCAACTGAAATTTTCCAATTGTGTCTTAATATGTTTGTTTGTTAGTAAATAAACATCATTTCATATATATTTGGTATAAATAACTTAGAATTTAATTTTTAAATTTCGTATATAATAATAATTTTTAATTTTAATTTTTTATACTTTTAGTCGATAGATTTTCTTCATTTTTGTTTTAAAAACGTAGGGTCGAGTTGGCTCTACGTCTGTGTATATATATAATTGTGTAATTTTTAAGTTTCGTGCTATTTTAGCGCGAAAAACACTGATTTTTCTTACAATTTGGGTTTTTCAGCGTTTATACGCGCAATCAACCCCCCTCCCGGACGTGACTAGTACCAGATCGTAGGCCTTCACGAGCCCGATCTATCGACAACCTAAATTTTTAAAATCCGTCGAGTAGTTTTCGAGTTTTTCGAAAATACCTATATTCATATATTAGAAATCCACCTAAGGTCTGCGGACTTGTAAAATTTTGTCGGGAATTAATTTTCCCAACCAACCAAATCTTCAAGTTATTCAACTGAAATTTTCCAATTGTGTCTTAATATGTTTGTTTGTTAGTAAATAAACATCATTTCATATATATTTTGTATAAATAACTTAGAATTAATTTTTAAATTTCGTATATAATAATAATTTTTAATTTTAATTTTTTATAACTTTTAGTCGATAGATTTTCTTCATTTTTGTTTTAAAACGTAGGGTCGAGTTGGCTCTACGTCTGTGTATATATATAATTGTGTAATTTTAAGTTTCGTGCTATTTTAGCGCGAAAAACACTGTTTTTTCTTACAATTTGGGTTTTTCAGCGTTTATACGCGCAATCAACCCCCCTCCCGGACGTGACTAGTACCAGATCGTAGGCCTTCACGAGCCCGATCTATCGACACCTAAATTTTTAAAATCCGTCGAGTAGTTTTCGAGTTTTTCGAAAATACCTATATTCATATATTAGAAATCCACCTAAGGTCTGCGGACTTGTAAAATTTTGTCGGGAATTAATTTTCCCAAACCAACCAAATCTTCAAGTTATTCAACTGAAATTTTCCAATTGTGTCTTAATATGTTTGTTTGTTAGTAAATAACATCATTTCATATATATTTTGTATAAATAACTTAGAATTAATTTTTAAATTTCGTATATAATAATAATTTTTAATTTTAATTTTTTATAACTTTTAGTCGATAGATTTTTCTTCATTTTTGTTTTAAAAACGTAGGGTCGAGTTGGCTCTACGTCTGTGTATATATATAATTGTGTAATTTTTAAGTTTCGTGCTATTGTAGCGCGAAAAACACTGATTTTTCTTACAATTTGGGTTTTTCAGCGTTTATACGCGCAATCAACCCCCCTCCCGGACGTGACTAGTACCAGATCGTAGGCCTTCACGAGCCCGATCTATCGACACCTAAATTTTTAAAATCCGTCGAGTAGTTTTCGAGTTTTTCGAAAATACCTATATTCATATATTAGAAATCCACCTAAGGTCTGCGGACTTGTAAAATTTTGTCGGGAATTAATTTCCCAAACCAACCAAATCTTCAAGTTATTCAACTGAAATTTTCCAATTGTGTCTTAATATGTTTGTTTGTTAGTAAATAAACATCATTTCATATATATTTTGTATAAATAACTTAGAATTTAATTTTAAATTTCGTATATAATATAATTTTTAATTTTAATTTTTTATAACTTTTAGTCGATAGATTTTCTTCATTTTTGTTTTAAAACGTAGGGTCGAGTTGGCTCTACGTCTGTGTATATATATAATTGTGTAATTTTTAAGTTTCGTGCTATTTTAGCGCGAAAAAACACTGATTTTCTTACAATTTGGGTTTTTCAGCGTTTATACGCGCAATCAACCCCCCTCCCGGACGTGACTAGTACCAGATCGTAGGCCTTCACGAGCCCGATCTATCGACACCTAAATTTTTAAAATCCGTCGAGTAGTTTTCGAGTTTTTCGAAAATACCTATATTCATATATAGAAATCCACCTAAGGTCTGCGGACTTGTAAAATTTTGTCGGGAATTAATTTTCCCAAACCAACCAAATCTTCAAGTTATTCAACTGAAATTTTCCAATTGTGTCTTAATATGTTTGTTTGTTAGTAAATAACATCATTTCATATATATTTTGTATAAATAACTTAGAATTTAATTTTTAAATTTCGTATATAATAATAATTTTTAATTTTAATTTTTTATAACTTTTAGTCGATAGATTTCTTCATTTTTGTTTTAAAAACGTAGGGTCGAGTTGGCTCTACGTCTGTGTATATATATAATTGTGTAATTTTTAAGTTTCGTGCTATTTTAGCGCGAAAAACACTGTTTTTTCTTACAATTTGGGTTTTTCAGCGTTTATACGCGCAATCAACCCCCCTCCCGGACGTGACTAGTACCAGATCGTAGGCCCTTCACGAGCCCGATCTATCGACACCTAAATTTTTAAAATCCGTCGAGTAGTTTTCGAGTTTTTCGAAAATACCTATATTCATATATTAGAAATCCACCTAAGGTCTGCGGACTTGTAAAATTTTGTCGGGAATTAATTTTCCCAAACCAACCAAATCTTCAAGTTATTCAACTGAAATTTTCCAATTGTGTCTTAATATGTTTGTTTGTTAGTAAATAAACATCATTTCATATATATTTTGTATAAATAACTTAGAATTTAATTTTTAAATTTCGTATATAATAATAATTTTTAATTTTAATTTTTTATAACTTTTAGTCGATAGATTTTCTTCATTTTTGTTTTAAAACGTAGGGTCGAGTTGGCTCTACGTCTGTGTATATATATAATTGTGTAATTTTTAAGTTTCGTGCTATTTTAGCGCGAAAAACACTGATTTTTCTTACAATTTGGGTTTTTCAGCGTTTATACGCGCAATCAACCCCCCTCCCGGACGTGACTAGTACCAGATCGTAGGCCTTCACGAGCCCGATCTATCGACACCTAAATTTTTAAAATCCGTCGAGTAGTTTTCGAGTTTTTCGAAAATACCTATATTCATATATTAGAAATCCACCTAAGGTCTGCGGACTTGTAAAATTTTGTCGGGAATTAATTTTCCCAAACCAACCAAATCTTCAAGTTATTCAACTGAAATTTTCCAATTGTGTCTTAATATGTTTGTTTGTTAGTAAATAAACATCATTTCATATATATTTTGTATAAATAACTTAGAATTTAATTTTTAAATTTCGTATATAATAATAATTTTTAATTTTAATTTTTTATAACTTTTAGTCGATAGATTTTCTTCATTTTTGTTTTAAAACGTAGGGTCGAGTTGGCTCTACGTCTGTGTATATATATAATTGTGTAATTTTTAAGTTTCGTGCTATTTTAGCGCGAAAAAACACTGATTTTTCTTACAATTTGGGTTTTTCAGCGTTTATACGCGCAATCAACCCCCCTCCCGGACGTGACTAGTACCAGATCGTAGGCCTTCACGAGCCCGATCTATCGACACCTAAATTTTTAAAATCCGTCGAGTAGTTTTCGAGTTTTCGAAAATACCTATATTCATATATTAGAAATCCACCTAAGGTCTGCGGACTTGTAAAATTTTGTCGGGAATTAATTTTCCCAAACCAACCAAATCTTCAAGTTATTCAACTGAAATTTTCCAATTGTGTCTTAATATGTTTGTTTGTTAGTAAATAAACATCATTTCATATATATTTTGTATAAATAACTTAGAATTTAATTTTTAAATTTCGTATATAATAATAATTTTTAATTTTAATTTTTTATAACTTTTAGTCGATAGATTTTCTTCATTTTTGTTTTAAAACGTAGGGTCGAGTTGGCTCTACGTCTGTGTATATATATAATTGTGTAATTTTTAAGTTTCGTGCTATTTTAGCGCGAAAAACACTGATTTTTCTTACAATTTGGGTTTTTCAGCGTTTATACGCGCAATCAACCCCCCTCCCGGACGTGACTAGTACCAGATCGTAGGCCTTCACGAGCCCGATCTATCGACACCTAAATTTTTAAAATCCGTCGAGTAGTTTTCGAGTTTTTCGAAAATACCTATATTCATATATTAGAAATCCACCTAAGGTCTGCGGACTTGTAAAATTTTGTCGGGAATTAATTTCCCAAACCAACCAAATCTTCAAGTTATTCAACTGAAATTTTCCAATTGTGTCTTAATATGTTTGTTTGTTAGTAAATAAACATCATTTCATATATATTTTGTATAAATAACTTAGAATTTAATTTTTAAATTTCGTATATAATAATAATTTTTAATTTAATTTTTTATAACTTTTAGTCGATAGATTTTCTTCATTTTTGTTTTAAAACGTAGGGTCGAGTTGGCTCTACGTCTGTGTATATATATAATTGTGTAATTTTTAAGTTTCGTGCTATTTTAGCGCGAAAAACACTGATTTTTCTTACAATTTGGGTTTTTCAGCGTTTATACGCGCAATCAACCCCCCTCCCGGACGTGACTAGTACCAGATCGTAGGCCTTCACGAGCCCGATCTATCGACACCTAAATTTTTAAAATCCGTCGAGTAGTTTTCGAGTTTTTCGAAAATACCTATATTCATATATTAGAAATCCACCTAAGGTCTGCGGACTTGTAAAATTTTGTCGGGAATTAATTTTCCCAAACCAACCAAATCTTCAAGTTATTCAACTGAAATTTTCCAATTGTGTCTTAATATGTTTGTTTGTTAGTAAATAAACATCATTTCATATATATTTTGTATAAATAACTTAGAATTTAATTTTTAAATTTCGTATATAATAATAATTTTTAATTTTAATTTTTATAACTTTTAGTCGATAGATTTTCTTCATTTTTGTTTTAAAACGTAGGGTCGAGTTGGCTCTACGTCTGTGTATATATATAATTGTGTAATTTTTAAGTTTCGTGCTATTTTAGCGCGAAAAACACTGATTTTTCTTACAATTTGGGTTTTCAGCGTTTATACGCGCAATCAACCCCCCTCCCGGACGTGACTAGTACCAGATCGTAGGCCTTCACGAGCCCGATCTATCGACACCTAAATTTTTAAAATCCGTCGAGTAGTTTTCGAGTTTTTCGAAAATACCTATATTCATATATTAGAAATCCACCTAAGGTCTGCGGACTTGTAAAATTTTGTCGGGAATTAATTTTCCCAAACCAACCAAATCTTCAAGTTATTCAACTGAAATTTTCCAATTGTGTCTTAATATGTTTGTTTGTTAGTAAATAAACATCATTTCATATATATTTTGTATAAATAACTTAGAATTTAATTTTTAAATTTCGTATATAATAATAATTTTTAATTTTAATTTTTTATAACTTTTAGTCGATAGATTTTCTTCATTTTTGTTTTAAAACGTAGGGTCGAGTTGGCTCTACGTCTGTGTATATATATAATTGTGTAATTTTTAAGTTTCGTGCTATTTTAGCGCGAAAAACACTGTTTTTTCTTACAATTTGGGTTTTTCAGCGTTTATACGCGCAATCAACCCCCCTCCCGGACGTGACTAGTACCAGATCGTAGGCCTTCACGAGCCCGATCTATCGACACCTAAATTTTTAAAATCCGTCGAGTAGTTTTCGAGTTTTTCGAAAATACCTATATTCATATATTAGAAATCCACCTAAGGTCTGCGGACTTGTAAAATTTTGTCGGGAATTAATTTTCCCAAACCAACCAAATCTTCAAGTTATTCAACTGAAATTTTCCAATTGTGTCTTAATATGTTTGTTTGTTAGTAAATAACATCATTTCATATATATTTTGTATAAATAACTTAGAATTTAATTTTTAAATTTCGTATATAATAATAATTTTTAATTTTTAATTTTTATAAGTTTTAGTCGATAGATTTTCTTCATTTTTGTTTTAAAACGTAGGGTCGAGTTGGCTCTACGTCTGTGTATATATAATTGTGTAATTTTTAAGTTTCGTGCTATTTTAGCGCGAAAAACACTGATTTTTCTTACAATTTGGGTTTTTCAGCGTTTATACGCGCAATCAACCCCCCTCCCGGACGTGACTAGTACCAGATCGTAGGCCTTCACGAGCCCGATCTATCGACACCTAAATTTTTAAAATCCGTCGAGTAGTTTTCGAGTTTTTCGAAAATACCTATATTCATATATTAGAAATCCACCTAAGGTCTGCGGACTTGTAAAATTTTGTCGGGAATTAATTTTCCCAAACCAACCAATCTTCAAGTTATTCAACTGAAATTTTCCAATTGTGTCTTAATATGTTTGTTTGTTAGTAAATAAACATCATTTCATATATATTTTGTATAAATAACTTAGAATTTAATTTTTAAATTTCGTATATAATAATAATTTTTAATTTTAATTTTTTATAACTTTTAGTCGATAGATTTTCTTCATTTTTGTTTTAAAACGTAGGGTCGAGTTGGCTCTACGTCTGTGTATATATATAATTGTGTAATTTTTAAGTTTCGTGCTATTTTAGCGCGAAAAACACTGTTTTTTCTTACAATTTGGGTTTTTCAGCGTTTATACGCGCAATCAACCCCCCTCCCGGACGTGACTAGTACCAGATCGTAGGCCTTCACGAGCCCGATCTATCGACACCTAAATTTTTAAAATCCGTCGAGTAGTTTTCGAGTTTTTCGAAAATACCTATATTCATATATTAGAAATCCACCTAAGGTCTGCGGACTTGTAAAATTTTGTCGGGAATTAATTTTCCCAAACCAACCAAATCTTCAAGTTATTCAACTGAAATTTTCCAATTGTGTCTTAATATGTTTGTTTGTTAGTAAATAAACATCATTTCATATATATTTTGTATAAATAACTTAGAATTTAATTTTTAAATTTCGTATATAATAATAATTTTTAATTTTAATTTTTTATAACTTTTAGTCGATAGATTTTCTTCATTTTTGTTTTAAAACGTAGGGTCGAGTTGGCTCTACGTCTGTGTATATATATAATTGTGTAATTTTTAAGTTTCGTGCTATTTTAGCGCGAAAAACACTGATTTTTCTTACAATTTGGGTTTTTCAGCGTTTATACGCGCAATCAACCCCCCTCCCGGACGTGACTAGTACCAGATCGTAGGCCTTCACGAGCCCGATCTATCGACACCTAAATTTTTAAAATCCGTCGAGTAGTTTTCGAGTTTTTCGAAAATACCTATATTCATATATTAGAAATCCACCTAAGGTCTGCGGACTTGTAAAATTTTGTCGGGAATTAATTTTCCCCAAACCAACCAAATCTTCAAGTTATTCAACTGAAATTTTCCAATTGTGTCTTAATATGTTTGTTTGTTAGTAAATAAACATCATTTCATATATATTTGTATAAATAACTTAGAATTTAATTTTTAAATTTCGTATATAATAATAATTTTTAATTTTAATTTTTTATAACTTTTAGTCGATAGATTTTCTTCATTTTGTTTTAAAACGTAGGGTCGAGTTGGCTCTACGTCTGTGTATATATATAATTGTGTAATTTTTAAGTTTCGTGCTATTTTAGCGCGAAAAACACTGATTTTTCTTACAATTTGGGTTTTTCAGCGTTTATACGCGCAATCAACCCCCCTCCCGGACGTGACTAGTACCAGATCGTAGGCCTTCACGAGCCCGATCTATCGACACCTAAATTTTTAAAATCCGTCGAGTAGTTTTCGAGTTTTTCGAAAATACCTATATTCATATATTAGAAATCCACCTAAGGTCTGCGGACTTGTAAAATTTGTCGGGAATTAATTTTCCCAAACCAACCAAATCTTCAAGTTATTCAACTGAAATTTTCCAATTGTGTCTTAATATGTTTGTTTGTTAGTAAATAAACATCATTTCATATATATTTTGTATAAATAACTTAGAATTTAATTTTTAAATTTCGTATATAATAATAATTTTTAATTTTAATTTTTTATAACTTTTAGTCGATAGATTTTCTTCATTTTTGTTTTAAAACGTAGGGTCGAGTTGGCTCTACGTCTGTGTATATATATAATTGTGTAATTTTTAAGTTTCGTGCTATTTTAGCGCGAAAAACACTGTTTTTTCTTACAATTTGGGTTTTTCAGCGTTTATACGCGCAATCAACCCCCCTCCCGGACGTGACTAGTACCAGATCGTAGGCCTTCACGAGCCCGATCTATCGACACCTAAATTTTTAAAATCCGTCGAGTAGTTTTCGAGTTTTTCGAAAATACCTATATTCATATATTAGAAATCCACCTAAGGTCTGCGGACTTGTAAAATTTTGTCGGGAATTAATTTTCCCAAACCAACCAAATCTTCAAGTTATTCAACTGAAATTTTCCAATTGTGTCTTAATATGTTTGTTTGTTAGTAAATAACATCATTTCATATATATTTTGTATAAATAACTTAGAATTTAATTTTTAAATTTCGTATATAATAATAATTTTTAATTTTAATTTTTATAACTTTTAGTCGATAGATTTTCTTCATTTTTGTTTTAAAACGTAGGGTCGAGTTGGCTCTACGTCTGTGTATATATATAATTGTGTAATTTTTAAGTTTCGTGCTATTTTAGCGCGAAAAACACTGTTTTTTCTTACAATTTGGGTTTTTCAGCGTTTATACGCGCAATCAACCCCCCTCCCGGACGTGACTAGTACCAGATCGTAGGCCTTCACGAGCCCGATCTATCGACACCTAAATTTTTAAAATCCGTCGAGTAGTTTTCGAGTTTTTCGAAAATACCTATATTCATATATTAGAAATCCACCTAAGGTCTGCGGACTTGTAAAATTTTGTCGGGAATTAATTTTCCCAAACCAACCAAATCTTCAAGTTATTCAACTGAAATTTTCCAATTGTGTCTTAATATGTTTGTTTGTTAGTAAATAAACATCATTTCATATATATTTTGTATAAATAACTTAGAATTTAATTTTTAAATTTCGTATATAATAATAATTTTAATTTTAATTTTTTATAACTTTTAGTCGATAGATTTTCTTCATTTTTGTTTTAAAACGTAGGGTCGAGTTGGCTCTACGTCTGTGTATATATATAATTGTGTAATTTTTAAGTTTCGTGCTATTTTAGCGCGAAAAACACTGATTTTTCTTACAATTTGGGTTTTTCAGCGTTTATACGCGCAATCAACCCCCCTCCCGGACGTGACTAGTACCAGATCGTAGGCCTTCACGAGCCCGATCTATCGACACCAAAATCTTTAAAATCCGTTCAGTAGTTTTCGAGTTTTTCGCCCCCCCACCTCACCCTATAGTCTCTCAGGTAGGTAAACTTATTCCATTTATTTTAATTTTGATTCTCTGATCGTTCTGAAACTTGGTGGGTATACCAATAGTGTAGTTTTATATACATTAAAAATATTTTAAAAAATGTCTCGCCCAGATTCAGAGAGTATTCACAGTAGATGCAGCACTCCCGATTTCTCGTCCCTAATACTAGAGATGTCCCCAGACAGAGAACTAGAAGTGTCCAATGAACCACCCCAACAACCACAAGCATCTCAAAGTAAAAGTAAAAGTAAATCAGATAAAGCTCAACGTAAACCTCTACCAATGCAAGCCAACACAGTGAAGGATTTCCGCTCTTTGCACAGTGTTGTCGATACTCTTGCCAGACACATTATACATGCCATCCATGAGAATAAAAGCGTTACTTCAATAAACAAAAGATTTATCATAGAAGCCGCAGAAGAAATCAGCTTAGCCGCTGATATCTTTCTAGAATCACATATTGAGACTGGCAATTTTGATCCACCACCCGATACGCCAGCTCCTACACCTGTTATCGATAACACTGTGTTAAAAGAAGACATCATATCCGCTGTGAGGGATGAGATCCATAAATTTAAAACCGATTTAAAATCTGAACTTACCGCAAATAATAGCCCAACTTATGCACAAATAGCTTCAAATAGAACCCCAATTGTCGATAAGTCCCCAAAGTCTCAGTACAAGCCTGCCATTGTTATATCTCCTGTAGAAACGTCTGAAAATACACAAAATACAATCACCAAATTTAAGAAAAGCATCTCCTTCAGAGAGAAGAACTACGCCCCCACCCGTGTCAAGGCCATTTCAAATAATAAAGTAAGGGTTGAATTTATGAACGAATCTCAATGTCAGGATACACTAAATCAATTAAAAGAATCCACATTAATTTCCGCTGAGCCAGCCAAAAAGATTCTTCCCATGCTCATTCTCAAGGGTGTCTCAAAAGATATCCCCCTTGAGGAGCTGTCCACAGTAGTTACTCAGCAAAATCCTACAATAAATCAGTTAATTAAAAAACCAGAAGATTTTAAACTTAGATTCAGAAGGAATAACAATAAGAATCAAAATTTGTATAATGCAGTTTTTATAGTAAGCCCAGCGGTGTGGCGCGAGGCGATCAACCTGGGAAGGCTTAACGCTGACCACCAACAAGTTTTTGTGGGGGACTTTTCACCATTTATCCAATGTTACAAGTGTCTGCAGTTTGGTCACATTAGTAAAAACTGTGTGTCTGACTGTAGGCCTTGTTCACATTGTTCCGATGAAACTCATCAAGTTTCTAATTGTCCTAATGTTAGTAAAAATATACCTCCCGTTTGTTTCAACTGTTCTAAATACAATGTCAAAACCAATAGTAATCTAAACTCAAATCATACTGCAACCTCTAATAATTGTCCTACCATCCAACACATGATAAACCAATTAAAATGCAAAATTGATTATGGCATTTAATTTTTAATAAAATCTGCTCTAAAGTTAAGTTTACCTATTTGTATCATTTTTCTTGTTAATATTACATTATTAAAACTTTCGTTAAAATTTGTTACTAAAATATTATCTAAATTGTATATAATATTCTATTGTATTATATATATATATGTAATTATATGTATTGTTATTTGAAATTGTGTCTCAAAATATGTGAAACTTGTCGAAAAAGTATAAATTCTTGTTTTCAAAAATAAGTTGTAATCTGAATGTGTCTTTTAAACGTCGTGTCTTAATTCTAAGAAAAGTAATCATACTTATATCTGTTAATAAAAATATATTAAGTATCTATGTTAAAGTTAAAAAGTTATCATAAGTTTATCAATAATAATAAATGTCAAGCATGTTTACACAACCGACCCCGGCCGCCCGTATACATTAGCGAGGACTGCGGTTGGAAGTGTAGACTGGCATCAGTCATAATAAATTAAAGTATTGGGCCTCAACAACCCAAAAAAAAAAAAAAAAAACCTAACCTAACCTAACCTAACCTAACCTAACCTAACCTAACCTTTTTTTTTTTTTTTTTTTTTTAACGTGAGGAAATCCGATTACGGATACCCGGCCGAGTGGGGACTCGAGCGCGGGTTATGGGGGACTCGCGGACTGGCAGATGTAGGCCGTCCGAATACCCACTAAAACCTCACGGTGCTCCTCCTCAACCGCCTTTTTGGCCGCACGACACGGGAACTAGAGTCTTCCGTGAAGCGCGGCGGCGGGAGCCTGTCGGCACGTCGCGGAGTCAAGGGTGGTGTGGTCACCCTCGACGGCCTTCTCGGAGTAGCGCGCGGGAGCAACCTGCGCGCGCCTACTCGGGCCAGGTTAGTAGGCGATCAGCTTCCCCAAGCTGACCGCCCTCCGGCTCATTAGGGCGGAAGGCGGCGGTCGTGTGCCGCCCTCCGGCGACCCGGTCTTTTGCGGCGGATAGCGAGTTCGGCTGATGCCTCCCTCGCACGTTCCGCCGCCTCCTTCTCGAGCACCACTGCCTCGCAGAAGGAAGAGACCGCGTCCCACGACGTCTCGCTACCGGCCATGGCCTTGACTACGGCCGGCAGGGAGAGGTCGTCCCCAATGACGTCGCGCAGAGCGCGACGTTGAGACGCCCAAGCTGGGCACACCTCCAGCGTGTGCTGGGCCGTCTCGTCGAGGCAGTCATCGCAGTGGTGGCAGCGGGCATCGGGCTCCCTCCCAGCGATCCGACACAGGTAACCCCCGAAGCAACCATGCCCCGTGAGCACCTGCGTGGTGCGGAAGGTTAGGACGCCGTGACGCCTCGCTAACCACTGGCGGAAGACTGGCCGAACAGCCTCGATCGTCCTCCGGCCGGCTGTTGGTGTTGCCAGCCGGTACTCCCACACCTCTAATGCGGCATCCCGCGCCTCCTCTTGTGGTGCTGACCTTGCCGCGGCCCCGGACACGAGGCCCCGACGTCGGCAATAGACCGACGCCAGAGTAGTCGCGTCCAGATCCCACGGCATGACTCCGGCCAGCACGCACGACACCTCACCGGAGATGGTCCGATACCCCCGTATCGCCCGGATGGCCATCACCCTTTGCGCCCGTCGCAGCAGAGTGACGTTGTGCCGGTCCAGGGCGTCCGCCCACACGGGGGCACCGTAGAGGGCCATCGACCTGACCACTCCGGTGTACAGCCGACGGCTCGAGGCGCTCGGCCCATCCACATTGGGCAAGAGGCGCGCCAAGGCCGCCGCCGTCTTCAACAGTTTCGGGGCCAAAGATGAAAAGTGGCCCCGGAAACTCCACCGACCGTCCAGAACAAGTCCGAGGTACTTCATGCTCCTTTTGACGTCAATTGTGACGCCACCGATGACGATATGGGCATCTGGTGGTGGGCCCTTACGAGGAGCATGAAAGTATAATGCCTCGGACTTGTTCAGGGCAACTTCCAAACCAAGCCGCCTGATGCGGCTGACAACATCGGCCACCCGGCCGTCGCGAGGACCGCCGCCTCCCGGTAGGTCCTCTGCTGCGCAAAGACCAGCGTGTCATCGGCGTAACAGAGGACCTTTATCCCCCCCAAGTTGCTGCCCCGCAGCACCCAGTCGTATCCGATGTTCCAGAGGATGGGTCCCAGCACCGATCCTTGTGGAACACCGGATAACACCTCGTACTCCTTCCATCCACCAGGAGCTGGAAAGATCACGGACCTCCCGGACAGGTAAGCCCCGATGACACGGCACAGGTATGGAGGCACACGGTGGTATAAAAGTGCCTCCTAAATGCAGGGCCAGCGCAGGGAGTTAAAGGCGTTGACGATGTCTAAAGACACCGCCAAAAACCCGTCAACCAGAACAACCGCATCCTGCGCATGGGATTTTACCTCGAGTATGGCATCCACCGTCGAACGCCCACTGCGGAAGCCATACTGTAGGTCCGAGAGGTCCGGACCTGTCCCCTCCAAGTGGCGTTGTAGCCTCCTCGCTACAACTCGCTCGAAGAGCTTGGCGATCTCGCTCAAGAGCACGATAGGCCTATAGGCGGAGGGCTGAATCCGCCGGACGCCCCTCCTTCTTAATGAGGACTAACCTGCCTGTCTTCCACCGCTGTGGAATTATGGCTTGAGCCAGACAGGCAGTGAATAGCCCTCGCACTCTGGGCCCCATGGTGTTCAGGGCCAGAGTTAGCGCCCGGCCGGGGATGCCATCCAGGCCAGGGGCGTGCTCTTGTGCCGAGATCGGCGAACAGCTTCTTCGAGCTCCTCCTCCTCCACCGGTGGTGTGACACCGTCTTCCTCCTCTCGCGCTGCAGGGCGGGCCATAGTAGGTGGTGAAAAGTTGGCCCGCTGCGGGAAATAGCGACGACAGCACCCCTCGGAGAATATCCGTTCGGAGCGTCTGCGTCAGTGGTGGAGCCCAAGCCCGTAGCCTACCGATCACCATACGGTAAGGCGTCCCGTACGGGTCTTGGTCTATCCCCGCAATCATTCGATCGTGCGACTCGCCCTTCGCACGACCGATTGCCTCCTGCAGCCGCGTCCCTCGCCTCGACATAGACCTGGTACAGTCGGTCTTCCTTCTCCTGCACCTTCTGTACCCGTCTTCGATAGTGGCTGTACTGGCGTCTCGCACCAACGCAGGTGTTACGCAGTTGTGCGATCTCCCCCGTCCTCCAGTAGACTAGTCGCCGTTGGGGGCGACTCCCGGAACGGGGCATAGACGCGTCACAGATACGCGTCAACGCCCCCTGCACCCAGGTGGCGGCGTCTTCTGCAGACGCCAAGCTCTGGGGCAGCCAGGATTCCACTATCGCTGCTTCCTCCAGCAGTTGTTTGTCGAGACGACCCAATTGCCACCGCGGTCCGTACTCTCGCGAGGTTGGACTGGAGGCTGGCGGCGCCGCCGGATGTGTGGAGATCTCGTATTGGATGTAGAGGTGGTCCGAGAGAGTCTCCACATCATCCAGCACTCGCCAACCCCGAACACGACGCGCTAGGGCCGGGGTCGCAAACGTTACGTCCACGACGGACCCGCCCAGCCTTCGCACACACGTGTTCGTTGTCCCTCGATTGAGGACAGACAAACCGGTGGCAATAACCCACTCCGACAGTGTCACACACCACGCACATCCGTCGTTGCGGAGCCCCACACGCTCGATTTGGCGTTGAGATCGCCCGCTACCAACACCTCCGCCGGGCGATGCCGTTCTACTATTTCCCCCAATCGAATGAGAAACTCTTCGAACTCTGCAAGAGTTCGATTGGGGGAAAAGTAAACACCAACGACAACTAGGTCGCCGACAAGTGCCGCGACGCATCCCGCACCCCTCTCGACTCGTGAGAAAGGCGGGGAGCCCGCAGCTACCTGGGTGATAATAGTCACCACCCCGGTTGTTGTCCGCGACCCAGTTGTCCCGCGCAGGCACGCTGTACGGCTCCGCAACAACCGCCACTTGTATCGACCGCTGCGCCAGGCTCTGGACCAATAAGTCTTGGGCTCTGGCACAGTGGTTGATGTTCGCCTGCAGCACCTGAAACGCCATTACTGATGCTCCATTTGCTGCAGCTCCTCGCCCTGCGTTGGGGCTTTAGATTGGCTTCGTCCTGTCGGCCCTGCCGCCCTTTGCCCACCACCTCGCCGCCTCTTCCATTGGGCGCATATTTTTGCGCAAGCTCTTCCCCCTGCCAGGTGATCTGCAGACCTGTGTGCCTCTTCACAAATGGGGCAGTGAGCTGGAGCAGTGCAACCACTTTGCTTGTGCCCAGGCTTCCCGCAACGGAAGCAGTGTGCACTCCTGTCTTTGGCACTACTGCAGTTTGTCGCCATGTGCCCCACCTCGTGGCAGCGGAAGCAACGCAGCACGCGAGGCTGCAATAGCTGCACACGTGCCGACACAAAACCAACCAACAGTCTTCCGCTGCTTACTCTTTTTGCTGCTGCCACTGGACCGCGAACCCACGCAGTACCGAGCCCGTTTCTGTCTTGGCGAATTTCCCCAACCTTAACAGCATCAGTCCCGCAGCCACCTGCTCGACTCACAGCCGCAGTCACGGCCTCTGGAGACACCGAGTCATCGAGGCCAGTCACCCTCAGCTCGACACACCTTGTGGCCTTGACACTTGGACATCGCCCGCGTTAAGCACGCCCCGCAGTTTTTGCGCGAGAACGTCCGCCTTCTCTCCAGTATCTACTCCCGGCAGTTCAAGAAGCCTCGCTCCCCGTCGAGGCGACTCTGAACCTGAGGTCCGTGATACCCAGATCTTCAAGGACCACTTTTCCTTGATCTGAGTCAGGACGTCCTGTAGGTGACTTCTTTTTTAGCACCCGGCTGTAGCTTAAGTGCAACTACAGATGCACGAGGAGGACGAAGCTTGGATGCTTTTACTGTTGACTTTTGTGTCACTCTCTCTTCCCTTTTGGTTGCTGTGGCGCAGATATCTCCTTCTTCTTCGTATTCCTCCTAGTGACCACATTCCACCCCTCATTAGTGTTGGCAGGAGCAGGTGGTAGAGGCCGCGGCTCGGGAGCTTGTACCGTTTTTGCCTCTTTGCTCTTCTGTGCCTTACCCTTGCCCTTGCCTTTCTGTGGCTTTGTCCTTTCATGGGGGCTGGGTTGGCGGGGGGCATGAGTGTGGTCACCCTGTCCTCTGTCACATTTGCCGCCGATGGCTTGGCGACATCCACAGGTGGTCGACTGAAAGATAGTGGAGGACGCAGAACCTTTGCTGGCAGAAGCCTGTCCTCGATAGCCTCTAGACGTGCACTCACCATGGTGCCCACCTGGACCATGATGTTCCTCGCAAGCTCGTCCGAAACCTCAAACTGGGTGACTTTGGCAGGCGGTTTGGGGACTTTTCCGAGTCTGAGCCGGCATCTCCTTTGTGGCGACTTTGATCCAGGTCAGCCCGTAAAAGACTGACCTGTTTCTGCATCTCCAGCATCTCTTGTTGCAATTTGCTGTTGTGCGCACGAAGAGTAGCCACCTCCTCTGTGACTGTGCGCTGAGCAAGCGTATCCACAGCTACGGCTATAGATTTTACCGCCTCCTTAAGGGCCTTTGTGAAGGTACCCTTTAGATTGCCAGATTTACTGGCGACCTTCTGTATCACCGCCAGGCTTTCAGCGACTTGACCTTTTAGGTCAGAGGTCAATCTGGTCTCCTCCAAATCTAGTTCTGAGAGCAGGGACATATTGGATAGCGTTGAATTTGTCCTGCTTCGACCGGCTAGGGTTCTCTCAGCGCTTCTGCTTCCACCCTGAGCCGAGATTCCTCCTTGTCATTAGCTTCCGCCAGCTGTGCGCCTTGGCCAGATGATGATGGCCTATCCCTTCCTTTCCTGCCAGTCGCCATTTTTGGCGCCGGTCTGTCCAGTCCCCTTCTCCGGAAGAATCTGACTTGTCACTCCTATGTCTGGGCCTCTTTCTTCTATCTTTTACGAAAGACGTCCTTACATTGATTCTCTGAGACCCGACCGACGTAAGGCTCTCCGGTATCAGAGTCCTTTGACCCAGATACCCCCCAGAACCTTCCACCAGACGACAGAGATTCACGCCTTGATCTTAGACCGTCCAATCGCTCCAATACGACCCTTGCCTCCCTAACCACACCTCCGATGTTATGAGGCACTCCTTCACCTAAAACAGGGCCCCTCTCAGCCGCCCTTTCTACCCTGCCATCTTCGGGCAACGACTCCACAACGACTAACGCTGCACTCTCAACTCCGCCCATCTCGGGCACAACTACATCTCCGCCTTTCGCAGGCCCTTCCTCAACACCGCCCTTCTCGGGCCCTCCCCCGCAACACATCGATAAACTGGGCCCCCGCAGATTCGTGGGGCTTGCGTGCCGTAGCACGGAGGGATTCTCCATGCTGGTACCCTCCTGCGGTAGTAAATTATTCCTGAATACCGACATGTTGTTTGTTGCTGATTCCACAGCTTCGGCTTTTCTGTCGGGGTGTGCTCCCCTAGGCCGTGTCCATAACAATGGACTAAAGCACGCCCATGCCTCGCTGGTTTTGGGTCCGCGCCGGGGAAAAACTCCCGGTCCACCCGCCCGCAAGAGCGAGTGGTTTCCCCTATCCGCCACCTGGGGACGCGCCCAGTAGGAGGACCAGCAACTCCTTGGGAACCTAACCTAACCTTTTTTTTTTTTTTTTTTTTTTTTTTTTTTTTTTTTTTTCTTTTTTTTTTTTTTTTTTTTTTTTTTTTTTTTTTATCGTGAGGAAACCCTTTTACGGTACGCCACCAGAGTGGGGACTCGAGTGGGTTATGTGGGACTAATGGACCGGCAGATATAGGCCGTCCACACTACCCACTAAAACCTCACGGTGCTCCTCCTCGACCGTCACAGGCCGGGGCTATGGGTGCCATGGATTCGTCCATAGCCTCGGCGACGGGAGCCTGCTAGGCACGTCTCGGAGTCGGGGGTGGTGGGCCACCCTCGACGGCCTGCTCTGAGTAGCGCGCGGGAGCAACCTGCGCGCGCCTACTCGGGCCAGGTTGGTAGGCGATCAGCTTCCCCCAAGCTGACCGCCCTCTGGCCGATTAGGGCGGAAGGCGGCGATCGTGTGCCGCCCTCCGGCGACCCGGTCTTTTGCGGCGGACGGCGAGTTCGGAAGAAGCCTCCCTCGCCCGCTCCGCCGCCTCCTTCTCGAGCACCACTGCCTCGCAGAAGGAAGAGACCGCGTCCCACGACGTCTCGCTACCGGCCATGGCCTTGACTACGGCCGGCAGGGAAAGGTCGTACCCTATGACGTCGCGCAATGCGCGACGTTGAGACGCCCAGGCTGGGCACACCTCCAGCGTGTGCTGGGCCGTCTCTTCGAGGCAGTCGCAGTGGTGGCAGCGGGTGTCGGGCTCCCTCCCAGCGACCCGACACAGATATCTCCCAAAGCAACCGTGCCCTGAGAGTACCTGTGTGGTGCGGAAGGTTAGGACGCCATGACGCCTCGCTAACCACTGGCGGAAAACTGGACGAACTGCCTCGATCGTCTCCGGCCGGCGGTTGGTGTTGCCAGCCGGGACTCCCACTCTTGCATGGCGGCATCCCGCGCCTCCTCCTGTGGTGCTGACCTTGCCGAAGCCCCGGACGCAAGACCTCGACGCCGGCAATAGACCGACGCCAGAGCAATCGCGTCCAGGTCCCACGGCAGGACTCCTGCCAGCACACACGCCACCTCACCGGAGATGTCCTGTACCCCCGTATCACCCTGATGGCCATCACCCTCTGCGCCCGTCGCAGCAGGCGAACGTTTTGGCCGGTGTCAGGGCGTCCGCCCACTACGGGAGCGTACAAGCGCATCGATCGGACCACTCC
>CM032413.1:7658374-7953840 GCA_019049475.1 Eueides isabella | reverse complement strand
TATATATATATATATATATATATATATATATATATATATATATATATATATATATATATATATATATATATATATATATATAGATATATATATTTACTCACTCTGAAAACCCAACTGCCGGTCTGTGGTCGGTATTCAATGAACTTGGTGTCATATTTATCGCATATCCGGCGGAGTTTACCCTCGTAGTCCATTTTGAGAAGTCTGCAAAGAAGAAGGAGAAAATATATTTACTAAACTTAAATTTAAAAAGCGTATAAAAATTTTGAACGAAGCAGGATTTGAACCCGCGCCTCTGGAATAACGTTCCAGCGCTCTGACCAACTAAGCAATCCGCCATATAACACGAAATGCCTCAAATTCGACAGAAAGTGGGTAACGGATGGAGTGTCATAACACTAGGTTCTCAAGTTCCCTCTGCCTATGTTACCATGTGCGGGATACAGCGTGAAGCTAAGTAGAGTTTATACAGTTAAAAACTAAAATATCAGCTAAAGTAATAAAAAAAAATGATAAAATTTTGTCTTTTTTTTTTTCGTTTTAATAGTGATAGGTGCATTTAAATCTTATATACCGTTTCTAAGATCATCGCCCACAAACAAACATACAGAAAAAAAAATAATATTTATTATATATATTCAATCCCATTAAAAAAAAAAAATCTTTAATCTGCAATATTTACAAAATTTGAGGCCTGTCGTGGCGCAGCGGCACAAGCGTGTGACTGTAACCGACAGGTTCTGGGTTCGATCCCCAATCGAGGAAATAAAATATTTAATATTTTCAATTTACATATTTAATGTTTCATTTCTTCGCTCTGGTGATAAGGCAACGCGCGGCGTTGAGTCCCATCACTCAACACACAATGCCTCAAATTCGGCGGAAAGTGGGGAACGAAAGTAAAACGGAGTGTCTCAATACTAGGTTCCCGGGTTCCCTCTGCCTACCCTGCCTCCTACAAAAAACCACGCTTAATCCCGCACATCGCACAATACACAGAGGAAACTCGTGAACCTAGTGTTGAGACACTTCGTCCCCAAGCTTCGCGGAGCTCAACGCCGCAGTGGGGCTAGCGACGGTCGGGCTACCTGTCGGGCTCGGTGACGGGGCGGCGCCGGGTCTTGTCGCGCGGCCACACGCGCTCCAGCGTGACGACGGCGCGGCGGTTGAGGCCGGCGCCCGCGGCCGGCTTGCGCTCCTCCTCCGGGTAGATGATCACCTCCTTGTTCAAGAAGTGTACTGCCCAACAAATATATATTCAATATTTATTTATTTATTCATTTATTAAAACTTTTATTTCGGAATTATCCATATGGGTTAGTAACATTTCAACTTAACATGTCTATTGTTAGTATAATGATTCTCGAATAAAATCAATAATAATCAAAACAGAATCAATAACATTAAAATATAACACAACATTAAAAATAACATTCAAATATAACACAACATTAAAAATAACATTCAAATATAACACAACATTAAAAATAACATTAAAATATAACACAACATTAAAAATAACATAAAAATATAACACAACCTCAACCTCAACATTAAAATATAACACAACATTAAAATAACAATAATTAATAGAGTTATTTTGTATATCATTTCGATAAAATATAATTGCGATTGCAATTATTTACTTGTTCTTAATAATATTATCGCTTTTAAGACAATATCTGTCTGTACATTGAAAACTAAACTCGTCTGCAAGCCCGTAATAAATCACAGTTCTATGTACCTATTACAAGAACTAAATACGGTGGAAATGTTTTTATTTATCGTGCTTGCAGCTCTCATGATAATGCGTTTGGCGATATTGACATGTTTACTATAAAATTAAATAAGTTCAAATCACTTGTCATGGAAGCTGTTTCTGAATGATTTTCTTCTGTTTTATTTTGATTTCTTTTTGATTAACTGTACATCTAGCTATTTTTTTTTGTACTATTTTATGTGAAGACTTCATTGGTTAATTGAATGTAAATTTAGTTTTTATATGAAGTACTTGTAAAACTATATGTTTTTTTAATGTACTTGAAGTACTTCCTTAATAAATAAATATATAAATAAAATTATAAATAAATTAATAATAAAAATGTATAGCAATTATTCGTGCTAAAATATTTAAAATTAAAATCTATTTATTAATTAATTTAAATAAAACAAACATTCAATGTTAAACGAAAAGTTTTTACTATTTAAAGTGTTATTCCACACTTAGGACAGAAAATACTAAAGTTAAATTTAAAAAGAACGTAGCAAGATTTGAACCCGCGCCTCGTGAAAACCGTTCAACCGCTCTGACCAACTGAGCCATACGTTCTCATCAAGCTACGTCGAAATTCTTATATCGCTTGTTACAATTAAATTTAAGTTTAGTATTTACTGTTCTAAGTGTGGAATAACACTTTAAAGAATAAAGTCTTTGATTTTTGCGATTATTACACATTTTAAATGAAACACTTTTAAACGGATTAATCGCGTATATTGAATGGTAAACATTTTTGGGAAACCCGACGTTTCGAACACTTTACAGTAGTCAGTCAGTCTACCCGTGACCACGGACTACTGTAAAGTGTTCGAAACGTCGGGTTTCCTAAAAACATGTTTAACGATCAATATACGCGATTAATCCGGTTAAAAGAGGTTCATTTAAAACTTTAAAGAATAGTTAAAATATTAAATAAAATAATATTCTCTCTTACGAGTTGTCTTTGGTCAGCGGACATTTGTAAAAATCGTCCATACAGAGATGCTAACAACGTTGTAACAAGCATATAAGAATATCGACGTGGCTTGATGAGAACGTATGGCTTAGTTGGTCAGAGCGCGCGGACGGT
Organism: Eueides isabella; assembly: GCA_019049475.1. Taxonomy (NCBI): domain Eukaryota; kingdom Metazoa; phylum Arthropoda; class Insecta; order Lepidoptera; family Nymphalidae; genus Eueides; species Eueides isabella. The sequence goes on along the minus strand of CM032413.1, from coordinate 7,950,994 downwards.
TTTCAAGAGATGCGGGTTCAAATCCTGCTTCGTTCATAATGTTTAAACGCTTCTTAAATTTAATTTAAGTATTAAACGAAAGTTGCCAAAATATATTAATCAAAACTGCATTAAAATCTGGTCAGCCGTTTCTGAGATTAGCGCTTACAAACGCACAGACAAACAAACATAAATATGTTTTTAAAATAACTATTTTCCCTTATAACATGTTATTTATTAATATATCATCTATGAACAGACAGTTACAGATTCACTATAATCATACAAAAGGTAAAACAATAATAATATATACAGTATGTTCCAAAAACAAAAACAAACACCATATCTAAAAAAACAAAAAACCAAAGATCACAGGTTCAAATACGGTATACACAAAAAATATCGAACCCCTTACCCAGCGCGTCCAGATCCAGACCAGCCACGTCTATTTCGCAGTCGTAGAAAACGTTCCCATAGTTCTTGCGGCCGACGGTGAAGTGCGGCACCACGCACGTGCCGTCCGGACGGAGGTACTCTGGAAATGGAAATGGAATTGGAATATATTTCTTTGATTTTTTTTTTTTAATGTTCCCGTTGTATCTGGTAGGGGGAACCTAGTGTCAAGATATTTTGTAGCACAAATATTCTCAGCTTCCCGCTTTATTCCGCACGAGGCAGGGTAGGCAGAGGGAACCCGGGAACCTAGTGTTAAGACACTCCGTTCCCCACTTTCCGCCGAATTTGAGGCATTGCGTGTTGAGTGGCGGAACTCAACGCCGCGGTTTGCCTTATTACCAGAGCGAAGAAATGAAACATTAAATATTTAAATTGAAAACATTAAATATTTCATTTCCTCGACTGGGGATCGAACCCAGAACCTGTCGGTTACAGTCACACGCTTGTGCCGCACAAATATATATACGAGTGTTAGCCCCATCTGTGCATCAGATTCCGTCAAATGTTTAAGAAATTTACTTCCAAGTGACGGTTCTTAACGCCGCTGTATGTTTTATCAGCAAAATGACATGTACAAATATTCTAAACTTAAATTTAAAAAGCGTATTAAAATTTTGAACGAAGCAAGATTTGAACCCGCGCCTCTGGAATACCGTTCCAGCGCTCTGACCAACTAAGCCATTCGTTCTCACCGAGCTCCGTCGAAATTCTTATACGCTTGTTACAACTTATTTATGTTGCTGAGAACATGTGAGAACGAATGGCTTAGTTGGTCAGAGCGCTGGAACGGTATTCCAGAGGCGCGGGTTCAAATCCTGCTTCGTTCAAAATTTTTATACGCTTTTTAAATTTCAGTTTAGTATTTTCTGTCCTAAGTGTGGAATAACACTTTAAAACATAGTAAAAATGTATAAATATTATTTTATATATGTATTGCAAATGCTCACTAGTAATCTCCTCCAAAGATGGTATAGTGTAGTACCCGGGTCGTGTCAGCTTCAATCCCGCGGGGTGTGGAGGCACGTCACGTGGCTGAACGTTCTCTTCTTCGGATACTAGATACAAAAGAAAAGTAAGACAACTTTTTTTTCCTATAGTAACGCAGAAGGAACTTGGGAACCTAATTTGAAGACACATCCATTGGGGACTGGAAGTGTCTGCTTTCCACCAAATTCTAAAATACCTCCACGTGTTAAATGGCGGAACTCAACGCCGTTCCCAGAGTGAAGAAATATTCCATTTCCTCGAGGGGCAACCTGCCGCGTTTACAACCGCGTTGCCACAGGCCAATTAAAATATTTAAAACACTATTAAAATTAAAAAAAAAAAAATAAATAAACATATTTTTATTCTATTGCTATTGTAAAATAAAAACAACCATTTTGAAATACCATAGATACACTAAATACCAACAATCGAAAAGGGCAGCGAATGAAAGAACGAATGAATGATATTTTATCAGCTTCACGCTGCATCCCGCACATGTTAGACAGAGGGAACTTGGGAACCTAATCTTAAGATACTCCGTTTCGTTCCCCACTTTCCGCTCATTTTGAGGTATTGCGTGCTCAGTGTCGGAACTTAACGCCGCATTTTGCCTCGAAAAAACATCCAACATTTAATTTGAAATATATAACCTAATCATTCTACATTAAAAAAAGTACAGCAGAAATGTTCCTGCGAGTTCAAATAAAGCAAAAAAGCGTAAAAAAACGTAAATAAACCTTTTTCAATGTTCTTATTAATTTATAATTCTATAATTTATTCGGCTTCACACTGTACCTGGCACATGGTAGGATAGCCAGCGGGGAACTTGGGAACCTAGTGTTAAGTCACTTCATTACTACCCTCTTACCTCACTTTTCGCTGAATTTGAAGCATTGCGAGTAGCGTGGCGTAACTCAACGCCACATGATCAAGTTAAATTAATATATTTACACATGAAATTACTTTCAACCAAGAATAGCTGTTATAATTTTAAACAAAATTTTACTAAAATATATTTTTTATCAAAAACTACATAAAAAACTCACAAGAAACAACTATTGATGATACCTTGTTGTAATGAAGTGAGTGAGTGAGTGAATGAGTGAATACACTAATTATCAAAATAAAATTACCTAAAATACATATAAAACAAACAAAAAAATTCTATGGACGATCCTTTGTCTAAAATACCTACATTTGTAAAAGTGAACGACTCAGTGAATTAACACGGGAGTGAATGAGTGAATACACTAGTTATAACGTAAAATGATCTAAAATATATATATATAAAATACAGACAATAAATTACTAAAGACTGTCCATTGTCAAACTGTACGTACGGGTACATTCATATAAGTTTATGAGTGAGAGAATAAATGTGGGAATAAATGAGTGATTGAATAAAAGAGTGAATGAGTGTGTGAATGAATGAATAAGTCAATAAGTAAGCGAACGAATGAGTGAGGGCATGAATGAGTGAGTGAGTGAATGAAGGACATGTTGAAAAACCCCTTTGTACATTGAATTTATAAGGGAATGAATGAATAAATACTTTTGTTGAACCAACCAATATTAAAATACTTTAAATACATACAGAAATCCTAAAAAACGACATATAAATATATATAAAAGAACCGTAAACGCCATGTATCTGGTGCGCTATCTTCTCGCAGCCGCACCCCCGCAGTCGGGGAGCTGCCCCCAGCGGTGCCCGCAGAAGTGCAGCGGGGCGCACCCTGGGGCCACACGCGCGCCGGTGAGTGAGTGAGTGAGTGAGTGAGTAAGTGGGTGAGTGAGTATAGTGAATGAGGGAGAGAATGGGTGGTTAAGTTATTGCATAAGCAAATGAATTAGCGAAATGAGCGAAGGTAGACAAATAAGTTCAGTCCGTGAGATGAATAACGCTTTATATCAGTGAGTGAGTGGGTGAGTGAGTGAGTGAGTGAGTGAACAAGCAAATAATTTCAGTTCATGAGCTGAATCACGCTCCATCCCGCACTTAGCAGGGCAGGCAGAAATAATTTTAATATAAAGAATCTCTACGCCGCTTTACCTCACTACCAGAGCGATGAAAAAAAAACCATTTTTAACAATTTCATGAGATCGAACTTACAACCATCGCTGGCTACGCTTGTGTATCTGCGACAATCAAGTTTAATTTATTTTTAATATTACCATGTAAAGTATAATTAGGCCATAGAAATAAGGACTGTAGTGGCGCAGCGGCAAAGACGTGTGACTGAAAACGACAGGTTGTAGGTTCGACACACACGAGAGGAAATTAAATATTTAATATTTGAATTTAAATATTTAATGTTCTCATTTCTTCGTTCTGGTACAAGGCGACAAAATGCGGCGTTGAGTTCCGCCACTCAATACGCAATGCCTCCAATTCGGCGGATAGTGGGGAACGGAAGTGGAACGCAGTGTCTTAAGACTAGGTTCCCAAGTTCCCTCTGCCTACCCTGCCATGTGCGGGATACAGCGTGAAGCAGGGTAGTAAAATATAATTAATAAACAACAAACCAGACAGTGTGTCAATATTCTCTTTATCCTCAGACACTCGGCGGGTCCTGACCCCGAGCTCTCTAACCGAATTCTCCACTGAGTCCGGGTTCAAATCCAGCGGTTTTCTTAGTGGCTTTGTAGTTAGCCTGTAGAAAAAAAAACAATTGTATATTAAAAATAAAAGATATATAGATATAAATATATAATATATATTACTGTGGGTGTGATACACACTCGAGGAAATGAAATAATTAATATTTTCAAATTAAATATTTAATGTTTTCATTTCTTCGTTCTGGTACAAGGCAAAACGCGGCGTTTAACTCCGCCACCCAATACGCAATGCCCGAAATTCGACGAAAACTGTCAAACAAAACGTAGTGTCATAACACTAGGTTCCCAAGTCCCCTACACCTACCCTGCCATGCGCGGGGTAATGCGTGAAACTAAAAAAATATATTTTAAAACAGAATAGCTGAATTTGATACTATATATATATTTATATATTTGATATATGATATAATATATTATATTCATAGAGAAAGGCTTTAAGGTTTTATTAAAAAAGGGGCCGTCCATTAAACATGTCATGTTTTTGTAGCATTGTTTTACTCCCCTTCCCCCCTCCACATCCCCTCCCACCCCCTTGTAATACTTTGTGATTTTCGCCGAACCCCCTCCCCTCCCTTTTCAACTTCACGTGATGAATGGACAGCCCCTAATGCCGTGCCACGACCATGCGGGCGAAGCCGACAGTACAAATAATATTATAACATAAGTGATTGTTAACGCGCAGAATTAATTATCTACTAATAATCCAATATTTTCATTTACTAGCTGTGGTTACAACAACACGGAGCGCGGCGTTGAGTTCCGCAGCTCAACAAAAAAATATCTCAAATTAGACGGGAAGTAGTCCCTCAAAAATCAATCTGCCTAATCTACCATGTGCGGGATGCAGCGTGAAACCAAATAAACACTCACCAACTAGCCCGACGTTCCGAAGTCTGTGCCGGTAATTCTTTATCTGTAAATAAAACAAAAAATAACATTTAGTTCTCAAAATCATTATTTTTTTTAACTTTACTCTGTATCCCGCACAAAACAGGCAAGGGAACCTGGGGAACCTAGTGTGAAAACACTCAGTTTTGTTCTCCTATTTTTTTTAAATTTTTTGTACGACGAAATGACTACAGTAGTAAATATTTGCGTAGTTTAAGCAGGCGAAGCCGCGAGCGGGCCGCTAGTTAAATAATAGTTCAAAAGAGTATCGTTAATCATTGCGCTACTCAACAAACAACATCTTAAATTCAGTGTCCTAACACTACGTTATTTTGTTCCCTCTGCCTACCCTGCCATGTGCGGGATACAGCGTGAAGAAGAAAAAAAAATAGAACAAACATTCATACATACAAACTTTATACATATATAAATATGTATATATATAATTTACCTAAATTAGGATACAATCTAGGCGTTCCTTCTCCATCTATAGATTTCTCCTTTGCGGGCCAAGACTGTTTTGAATTTGACCTGAAATAGAAAAAAAATACATATAAATTAAAAAGTCTCTCGTAGCGCAGGGGTACAAGGGTAAGACTATAAACGTTACAGGTTGTGGGTTCGATACCAAATGGAAAAAAATAAATCCTAAATTTCCTGCTAAAATGTTGGAATTCTACACCAGATTGAATGATATGAGGTAGTATGTATATATGGTAGAAATTATAAATACAAACTATACATCAATACATACTATATATAAATACATACTATATATATAAATATATACTATATATAAATACAAAATATATTTTAATATCAACTCACCAATTACTTTGTCTGTCTGCATTCGAATCCGTATCTACAACAGAAAAAAAAAATACACATTACATAATAAATTGAACATAAAGAAAATATTTTTAAATTATATTTCCTAAAAAGAGTTCCCTAACATAAGAAACACAAACAAATTTCTATTCATCAAAATTACATATTATAGTTATTTTTTAGCTTCACGCTGTATCCCGCACGTAGCACGCCAGGCAGAGAGAGCCAAGTGTTAAGATACTCCGTTCTCAATAAGTTACAATGAAATGTATATATCTGTAACTTTACATCAAAAAAAAAATAAGCAAACAACCACCACTCGATTATAATAGTCAGAGAAGGAGAGGGAGACCTCGGTCTACGATACTCGAGGACCTCCTCCGGGGGACATGTATGGAGAGGCTGATGACAGTGGACGAGGTGAGAGAGGACTCTGCTTACTCCGCTAGGGTACAGCGTGAAGCTAAGTAAGATTTTGGCTAAGTGAGTGAGTGAGTGAGTAAATGAAGCATTCACTTTTTCTATTTTAATTATACATATATAGATACAGCGAGAAGAAAAATTAAGAAAAGGAACGCTCTATACATGGTCGTCATGAGAAAGAGAGAGAGAGAAATAGAGAGAGCGAGAAACAGAGAGAGAGAGAAATAGAGATTGCGATAAATAGAGAGATATAGAAAAAAAGAAAAGGGAGGGCGGGGAGGTTTGCGGTTAAAGATGGAGAGCAATTTTATGTAAAATAGGGCACGGAACACTAGGTTCCCAAGTTCCTTGCCACCCTGCCATGTACAGGACACAACGTGAAGCTAAACTAAGTAACCACTCACTGTTACCACCAGTCTCCGCCAAATGTCTGACATCTTCGCGCGGAGCAACATCGTTTCTCTCAGTCGATCTCTCTTCCTGTAAACTACTCTGTTCCTGGCGGGAGTCTTCCAACGATCTGGACATGTAAAAAAAAACATTAAAATAAAAAAAAAAAAACAGTACGCAAATAATGTTAATGAGGCCTGTGCGCGTGATAGGAAGGCGATGAAATATAAATATATCTTTTCTTTTTTTTATAGCTTCACGCTGTATCCCGCCCGAGCCAGGGTAGGCAGAGGGAGCCCGGGAACCTAGTTAGGTTAAGACACTCAGTTCCACTTCCGTTCCCCACCGTTCCCCACTTTCCGCTGAATTTGGGGCATTGCGTGTTGAGTGATGGAACTCAACGCCGCGCTTTGCCTTATCACCAGAGCGAAGAAATGCAACATTAAATATTTAAATTGAAAATATTAAATATTTAATTTCCTCTCGTGTGTATCGAACCCACAACCTGTCGTTTACAGTCACACGCTTGTGCCGCTGCGCCACGACAGGCCTCAAATCTTTTCTAAATAAGTTAATGTAATATTATCATTTTCTTCGCTTTGGAAATAAGACATTGCGCGGCGTTGAGTATCTCTAATACAAGAATTACGTAATAAGTTGACATTTCGCAGAAAATAGGTAACTCCTTAACACTACGTTCTCTTTTTCTACACTGCTATACATATGCGTGAAAAAAGGAAAAAAATCGTGTACTCGAAAAAAACTATGGCCGAAGAATTAACCAATATCTACTTAATAAATGTTCAGAACGTTACACAGAACTCAACACCGCACAATTTCTTAATAAAGAAAAAACTCATTCACGCGGCTTCACGTTGTATCCTGCACATGTTAGAGAAGGCAGAGGGAACCGGGGATCTGGTGTCTTAACACTCCGTCCAGTAACATCAACTCGGGCACAGAAATATTTACTTAAAAAAAAAAAATATTTCCACCAAAAACATCACCCCCACCTCACGGGAACCTAACCCGGAACCCGACTATTAAAAGCCACTCACCTATTCCCATCTGGCGTGTCCGGTGTACCATCAGACCTCGGGCGGAGCACCAGACGCTTTCTACTCGGCTTTAAACTCAGCTTACAGTCTAAGCTGGCGTCGTACTCCTCGAGGCCATCGAACAGTGATTTCTGTTAATATAAATAAGTATTTATTAAGGGGTTCAAATTCCGTTCAGGGGAACCTATTTATATATTTAAGGTAATCGTGGCGCAGCGGCACAAGCGTGTGACTGTAAACGACAGGTTGTGGGTTCGATACACACGAGAGGAAATTGAATATTTAATATCTCCAATTATATCGCTCTGGTAACGACGTGAAGCACAGCTGAAAGTGGAGGATAGTAGTATTTTAATGGGAACTGATGTTACAACACTAGGTACCCAAAAAAAAAACAAAAATGTCTAAAATTTTATTTTTAGAACAATAATCAAGCGCAATACTCAACAAACCGTTACAATGAGAGAAAAAAAATTTCAGCTTCACGCTGTATCCCGCTCATAGCATAAAAGACAGCGGAAAAGAATCTAGTATTAAGACACTCTATCCCGTTCCCCACATTCCACCGGAATTGAGGCATTACAGTTAGCGGTGAAACTCAACGCCGCTGACATACAAAACCTGAAACAAACATCTACCACCAATAACATCGTAAGGAGTCGTCCGTTAACCACGTGATGTTTTGTAGTATTTTAAAACCCCTCCCCCAACTTATTAATTACTTACTTTTATATGATATGTTACTACCCCCCTATCTAACCGCTTGAAATATTTAGTGATTTTCACCGAACCCCTCCCCCCTCCTCCCTACCCTCTCCAAGCCTCACGTGCGCGTGTATGTGCGCCAAACACGCGCGACCTTGTGCGGGGGCGCGGGCGGGCGCTGGCGGCGAGCGCGGCGCGCACGTACGTGTGTGCGTGCGCACGGGCGCGCGCGTACTGACCTTGTGCGGGGGCGCGGGCGGGCGCGGCGGGGGCGGCGCGCGCGGGCGGCGCGGCGCGGTAGGCGCTGGCGGCGAGCGCGGCGCGCACGTACGTGTGTGCGTGCGCACGGGCGCGCGCGTACTGACCTTGTGCGGGGGCGCGGGCGGGCGCGGCGGGGGCGCGGCGCGCGCGGGCGGCGCGGCGCGGTAGGCGCTGGCGGCGAGCGCGGCGCGCACGTACGTGTGTGCGTGCGCACGGGCGCGCGCGTACTGACCTTGTGCGGGGGCGCGGGCGGGCGCGGCGGGGGCGCGGCGCGCGCGGGCGGCGCGGCGCGGTAGGCGCTGGCGGCGAGCGCGGCGCGCACGTACGTGTGTGCGTGCGCACGGGCGCGCGCGTACTGACCTTGTGCGGGGGCGCGGGCGGGCGCGGCGGGGGCGCGGCGCGCGCGGGCGGCGCGGCGCGGTAGGCGCTGGCGGCGAGCGCGGCGCGCACGTACGTGTGTGCGTGCGCACGGGCGCGCGCGTACTGACCTTGTGCGGGGGCGCGGGCGGGCGCGGCGGGGGCGCGGCGCGCGCGGGCGGCGCGGCGCGGTAGGCGCTGGCGGCGAGCGCGGCGCGCACGTACGTGTGTGCGTGCGCACGGGCGCGCGCGTACTGACCTTGTGCGGGGGCGCGGGCGGGCGCGGCGGGGGCGCGGCGCGCGCGGGCGGCGCGGCGCGGTAGGCGCTGGCGGCGAGCGCGGCGCGCACGTACGTGTGTGCGTGCGCACGGGCGCGCGCGTACTGACCTTGTGCGGGGGCGCGGGCGGGCGCGGCGGGGGCGCGGCGCGCGCGGGCGGCGCGGCGCGGTAGGCGCTGGCGGCGAGCGCGGCGCGCACGTACGTGTGTGCGTGCGCACGGGCGCGCGCGTACTGACCTTGTGCGGGGGCGCGGGCGGGCGCGGCGGGGGCGCGGCGCGCGCGGGCGGCGCGGCGCGGTAGGCGCTGGCGGCGAGCGCGGCGCGCACGTACGTGTGTGCGTGCGCACGGGCGCGCGCGTACTGACCTTGTGCGGGGGCGCGGGCGGGCGCGGCGGGGGCGCGGCGCGCGCGGGCGGCGCGGCGCGGTAGGCGCTGGCGGCGAGCACGGCGCGCACGGCCGTCGGGTTCGTCGGCTTCAGGATGTCCTCCGTCGTGGACGCTGCGACAGACACACACACACACACACTTAGGCCGTGGTCCGAATTATGCTCACATTGCTCACGATGCTTACACTTCTAACGTGCGGTCCGATATTAGTGAGCGCGCCAACGTATGTTAGCAGTACTAATAATACGGACCACTTGTGAGCGTACTTACGACTTTGACAAGTTAATATGTTTAACTTGTCAAATTCGTAAGTACCTAATAGAACATTTTTTTATATAAATATGAGTGGAGTATGCGCTATAGCCGATGAAGATTATAAATTGCTTGTGAAAATGTTTATATTCAAACATTTTCCGCAATTGAGGAAATTGACAATAGTGACATTGACGTGAGGGATATATTAAACGTCAAATAAACGTCAAAATAACATCAACGCTCACGGTGCTCACGCTCAGACCGTCAGCACTGTAAGCACTAGCCAGTGACGTCACAAGTGACGTCATACTATTGACAACGCTAACTGTGAGCGATGAAAGCTCAATACGGACCGAGCGTTGGAGCGCTGTGAGTGATGTAAGCTAATTACGGACCACGGCCATATATATGTATATATATGTAGGTAAGGATGATGGGTGCGGGTTCAAATTTTAGTTTAATGTAGTTTTCTATGCAATTTTATGCTGTATGCAAATCTGTCGTAGAAGTATCAGTGGTACAAGCGTGTGACTATAAACGATAGGTTGTTGATTCGATACACACGAGAGGAAATTAAATATTTAATATTTTTAAATGAAGTATTAAATATATAACTTCTTCACTCTGATAACAAGATAAAGTGCGGCGTTCAGTTCCACATCACTCAACGTACTATATCCTAAATTCGGTGGCAAGTAGAGAGCAGAGTTTGGTATCTTAACACTAGGATTCCCAAATTATCTCTACCTACCCTGCCATACGCGAGATACAGACAGCGTGAAACAAAAAAAAACAAACCACACACCTAAAATTATCCTACCAATCCCGCTACGGGAAAGAGCATGAAAACTAAATACCACCATAACAAAGAACAAGCAGTAAACACTCACAATTATCAGGCACGAGATCTTTGAACAGGGGCGTGTCCCCGTAGGGCCGCGCCGCCAGCGTCAGGATCTGCTCGTGCACGTTGCTGACGGACGCGCCTGACAGGTTACCTCTGTAAATTACAAACATTCCATGTCAGAAAATATATATATATTTTTCTGTCAAGTCTGTTTCCCTCTTTCCGATTTTGAGGCATTGCGCGTTGAGTATCGGAACTCAACGCCGCGCTATGCCTCACTACCAGAGCGAGTAAGCATTAAATATTTCATAAGAGAGTAAACATTAAACATTAAATATTTCATACGAAATAATTAAATATTTAATTTCCCCTCGTGTGTATCGAACAGACAACCGTCCTGTCGTTTACAGTCGCCACGTTTATGGCTTCTACGCTACAATATGCCTTAAAACAATTAAAATATTTATTAATTATTATTCTTTAATTTCCATTTTAATGGAATAGAGTATCTTAAACACTAGGTTCCCAAGTTCCCTCTGCCTACCCGACCATTGTTTTTTTATCTAAATGTGTAACATATTTTAAATAAGTAAACAAAATCTACTCACCCGGTCAAACTAGTGTTGTTCGCGTTCAACTGTCCCAGGCCTAGTGATGCACCGCCAAGTGCGGACGTGTTCCCGAACAGACCTCCCCCTCCCAGACCCGAGTCTAGACCTGGGCATATTAAAAAAATGTACTAATCGCAAAAAAAATGTATAAATAATGAACATTTTTTTTTGATCTCGAAACCGGATATCTGTTTTAACATATAGAGTAGCAAGTATGTACGTACTTTTAAGTGAATGCTTTAATTTTTTTTACGGTGCCTTAGTTTGTTTAGAGTGCCTTAGTTTTTTTTTAAAACACTTTTTATTATTAACTGCGGCTAGGCATTTCTTTTCTCTCTTTTCAACAGAAACTCGCGCTTTTTAACGAACATTTTCCATTTTTTTTGTTCTTTTTACAGGTACTAATAGATTTTTTACAAAGCAATAATCATTAACAGCCATTCAATTTATCACTGTCTAATTTCTTTCTCGACCAACAAGGGGACACTATTAAGTTCCGGTGATACTTTTCGGGGACACTGGAGGACACTACTTCATAATAGACAGCCGCCTTTAAAACACGTAACATCTGATCACGTTGTATATAGAAATTAATCGAAGATTAGTGATGGACGGAACAGAGTGCCTTAACAGTAGGTTCCCAAGTTCCTTCTGCCTATCCCGTCATATGCATATGACGGGATAGGCAGAAGATATGTCATTTTTTTAAATATATAAAATGTATTAAAAATATCTCCATATATATACGGGAATTATCCTATTATGTATATAGAGAACGTATTAAAACATATATAGCGGGGTTCGAACCCACGTACCTTATATCTCACTACGTTTAATTTAAAAGTTTTCCAAATTGTGGGGAAAGAAACGAAGTGTCTTAACACTAGGTTCCCAGGTTCCTTCTGGTTACCCTGAATCTGAAAAGTACAACTTTAATTTACAAATTACAAATAAATATCTTTTAACCGACCTGTTCTAAAAGTAGTATTCTGCGCTGGCTGATTGAATATGGAGCCAGTGCCCAGCGCCCCGAACGCGGGCGCCGCGGGCTTGGCCTGGAAGGAGGCGCCCAGGCCTGTGCCGAGACCCGTGCCTGGATGAGGGGAAAACGGATTCTCTGTACTCAACGGTGGGAACTTGGGAACCTAGTGTTGAGACACTCCGTTCCGTTACCCACTTGCCACCGAATTTGAGGTGTTTCTTATTGAGTGGTGGAACTCAACGCCGCGCTTTGCCTTGTACCAGAGCGAAGAAATAAAAATATTAAATATTTCATTTCCTCGACTGGGGATCGAACCCAGAACTTGTCACATTTTATGTGTTATTGTGTATTTACGTCATTGTTGATCAATTATTTTTTTTATTTTCACGCTGTATAATATAAACCTGGTGTTAAGATACTTCTGTACCCCATTTCCCCCTAATATCTGGAGATAATGTCTGTTGATTGATGGAACTTAACGCCGCGCTTTGCTTTGCCGCTAGTGCAAGGAAATAATAACAATAAATATATATCATTCCCTCGAAAACACAATACAATACACACATTTCCATAAAAAAATATAAAAAAAAAAAAAAACACTCCACAACCACTGAAATTAAAAAAAAAAATGGTAACCACAAAAAAAAACCCCATCTCACCAAGCGTCGGTTGCGCGTTGAAACCGAACGACGGTTGCGTGGTTGCCGGCTTCCCGAACGTGCCGCCGCCGAACATGTTCGAGCCTGTCGTGTTCGTACCGAAACCGGGGGTCGAACCGAACGCTGCGTAGAAAAAAGGGGTAATTAATAAAAAATGATAATGATAAGGGTTAATTTAAAAAAAAAATGTGTTTCCGGTCAATATAGATGGGCTTCTATGGAGTCTACAGTTACTACAATTTCGTCCCCACTTTTCGTGGATTTTTAAAAACATTGCGTATTGAGTTGCGTAACTTAACGCCACGCTTTATCTATTTGCTACTCAGCTTCACGCTTTATCCCGCAAATGACAGGATAGACAGCGGTATGTTGAGAACCTAGTGTTAAGACACTCCATTCCATTTCCCACTTTCCGCCAAATTTAAAAAACATTTCGTATCAAGTGGTGAAACTTAACGCCGCGAACGAGACAAATACAAATATATAATATTACATGCCTTAAATTCAAAAAGTAGGGGAACGGAACGTAACGTCCTAACACCCAGGTTCCCAAATTCCCTCCGCGTTACGAAAACTATAAATACTCACTTGGCGCAGTCGATCCGAAAGTAGGCGCAGTCGTCTGTTGTGGTTTCCCGAAGAGGCCGCTGCCGAAACCACCGAAACCGGTACTCGCCGGTGTCGTACCGAACGCCGAGGTTGCGGGTTTAGCGCCGAAAAGACCGCCGGTTGTCTGGAAATTTGTAAGGAACGTTGTGGATTACATATCGTCGAGAGTACGCGCGGCGTTTAACTCCGCAACTGTACATAAAATATCTCTGCAACAAAAAACAATGGGGCGCAGGGAATGGAATATCAAATTTATATATTTATTCAAAACAAGGAGTTACAAGTTTCGTGTTTTGAACGTCAAACAATTTACCACCGAACTGGTGGTAAAAAAAGTGGTAAAGTTGGTGCCTCAGACCTGAGAAGAACCGGCGAAAAAACTTGAAACAGCCTGAAGCGAGCATTTTATTCCCAAGGCGTGTTATCATTTATAAAATCGTTAATATTGCAATAACCTTTAACACACAAACGTCTTTTCACAACTTTTTCAAAACTATGAAATAGAAAATTCTCTGACGTTTTCTGGGATCCTATTGTGAAAAAATATACCTGATTTTGGGGGTGGTGGCGTCAGTATTAAACCTCACCACGTATCAATGGACGGCCCCTAATTTTTAGTATTAATAATAGGTTTTTCTTTTTTCTTTTTTTTTTTTTCAGCTTCACGCTGTATCCCGCACTAGGCAGGGTAGGCAGAGGGAACGGAAGTGAAACCTAGTGTTATGACACTCCGTTCCACTTCCGTTCCCCACTTTCCGCCGAAATTGAGGCATTGCGTGTTGAGTGGCAGAACTCAACGCCGCGTATTGCCTTAATACCAGAGCGAAGAAATGAAACATTAAATATTTAAATTGAAAATATTAAATATTTCATTTCCTCGACTGGGGATCGAACCCAGAACCTGTCGGTTACAGTCACACTCTTGTGCCGCTGCGCCACGACAGGCCCCTAATTTTTAGTATTAATAATATGTATATCCTCGATTTTGCTATCTTAACACGCCTACTGTGGAATACAATTGAAAACACTAATTAACATCTTCTCATTAAAGAGAAGAATAAATAGATTAATATAACTAATTTGAGGCGTGTCGTGGCGCAGCGGCACAAGGGTGTGACTGTAATCGAAAGGTTGTGGGTTCGATACACACTTGAAGAAATGAAATATTTAATATTTTCCATTTAAATGTTTAATGTTTTCATTTCGTCGCTCTGAATGTTGAATTCCACCACTCAACACGCAATGTTTCAAATTCGGCGGAAAGTGGGGAACGGAAGTGGGACGGAGTGTCTTAACACTAGGTTCCCAAGTTCCCTCTGCCTGCCTTGCCATGTGCGGGAAGCTGAGAGAATATATTTAATTATCATTTTTTTTCTTACAATATGCTTAGAACTGGTACATTTTTTTTTTCTAAATTCATCAAATCCGTACGCATTTTTTTATCTATGGCCTCTTTCGCTGCAATTGCATCTAAAATAATTCTATCTCTAATATTTAATTCATTTTCTTCACCTTAAATTAGAAAATTAGAGAGATATTTTGAAAAATTATAGGACAGTTGCGATCATTTATTTTTAGTGTATATTGCGGGTATTTGTAACTTTTATAATAACTCCTTGAGGTTTGTCACGAGTGGAAGTGGGATTCGAAGTCGCTACCTTCGTTACGTTTACACTGAAGTGAAATACATCTCAAAGATGAAGAAACTCCATCAACAAAAACCTCAACTTTTTTGTTTGTTCTTCTTTTAACATTCACATTGTATCTCACACAGGGTAGACAGAGGGAACCCGGGAACCCAGTTTTCGACAACACCTCGTCAAGACACTTCCCCCTCAAACAGTCCTCCGATTTTTTGAGGTATTACGTTTCAATTGGCGAAACTTAACGCCGGTTGCATCATTACGTTCGACTCGATTTAAATAACTTTAAAAATGTTCATATATTATCAATTATATATAACAATAACTATATCAGATTCTACCTCCATTTTTTGGGGTCTGGTCTTCAAAAGGCTAAAACTAGCCCTACTAAGACAGCACTGCTTGTATGTATGTATGTCACCAGGCTGTTTCTCATGAATAAAAATATGGCGCAGAGGCAAGGGTGCGACTGTAAATGCGGATTGTGGGTTCGATTCCCACTCGAGGAAATTAAATATTCAATTTTATCATTCTTCGCTCCGGTAGCAAGGCAAAGTGATGCGTTGGATACTCCCTCGTATATCCAGCTTCACGCTGTATCCCGCACATGGCAGGGTAGGCAGTGGGAACTTGGGAACCTAGTGTTAAGATACTCCGTTCCACTTCCATTCTACACTTTTCGCCGAATTTGAGGTATTGCACAGCATTTAATAAAAAAAAAAGACATGATACAGGACGTTTATAAATAAAAAAAACTTATCAAAATGTGTATAATATAAAAAAAAAAAATATTTCATTTCTCAAATAAAATTATTTATATGTTAAATATTCACCTAATCTATAGATAACAAATTATAATGTAATAAAAAGATACAAATATATTATCAATTGAAGCGTATAGTTACACTAGGTTCCCAGGTTCCCGCTGCCCAACTATCTAAATGCTCCAAGCTGTACGTGACAGTTTAAAACATTACTTAACAGTACTCTGTTTTATTAGTAATATTTTAAAATATACAATAAAAAAAAGAGAAAAACAGAGTGACGGATCACTGTTTATGACTAAAAAAAAGAGTATTTCTCTTTAATCGATGGTAACAAAAAAAATAACTACCTAATACAGATTAAACAAAGACAAACTTTCACTTTAAATAAAAACATTATATCCTAATCAATATTAAAAATAAAAAAATATATATGTATTTTTGTTTGTTCCACTTTAACCTAAAAACCACTGAACAGTTTTCGATGAAACTTTCTAGTAATATAGCTTTTTTTCACGCTGTATCCCGCACGAGGCAGGGTAGGCAGAGGGAACCCGGGAACCTAGTGTTAAGACACTCCGTTCCGCACTTTCCGCCGAATTTGAGACATTTTGTGTTGAGTGGCGGAACTCAACGCCGCGCTTTGCCTTATTAAAATTCATTAATATAGTTTATATTAATGAATAACACGTTAACTACAATTTGTCTACAAATATTGTATAATTTGTATATAATAAAAAAAAAATTAAGCGGGCGAAGCCGCGTTTAGAGTCACTAGTTTAAAACATATTTATAATTAAAATAACCTTATAATTTACATATCTTATATGAAATTATTTCTTAAATAAAAAAAAATAAAAAACAATGACATTTCTCTTTTAAAAGCACTATTCTTCTTTCGTTGTTCTCTTTTCTTTTGCATTTTTCTCCTTTTTTCTCTTATTGTGTTTTTTATAAAAAAAAAACTTTAAAGTAAGAATAATCTGAATTTTCTAATATTTTAAAAAAGACCCTTATAATTAGAAATATAGCCATAATATGCATAAATTTCCTGCTTCACATAAACAGAATTTGGCAAAATCAATAGCCAACTGCGCATCTTTGTTACTTCTACAGCTTTCGAGAATCTTCTAGAACCTTCTATTTCTTCGATTCGAAAGTAATATCATTATTATTAATTTCAAATAATTATGGGCGTCATATTCTATATTATTTAAAGAAGAAAAATATCCAAAACAACACAGACAAATTCATTTTCGGCCTACAGAAATGATAAAACGGCAGGATTCGGCATTTTCGAGTCCAAATACGGCCAAATCTTTAGCCAACTGTGCATCTTCCGAGAACGTTCTTGTCTTTTTTTTTTAATTGCAAAGAATTGTGAACGGAATATGTTAATATTAACAACAAATAATTAAAAAAAAACAACGTCATGTCATTTCAAAACCAAAAAAGGATGATTTATATACAAAAACACAGACAATAAATCCATTTAAAATCAACACAATTCGCCATTTTGGAGTTCAATTCGGCCAAATCTTTAGCCAACTCCGCATCAATAGCCGCTTTGGCTGTAGCTATTCTAACATTATTTTTCGAGAAATTTGTTCTTTTTTTTTTCACTTACTTCAAAGAATTGTGGACGGAATATGTTAATATATTTTTTTATTTTTTTCAATTGTTAATATTATCAATAAAAAAATAAAAATACAGCGTTATCTAATTTCAAAATGAAAAAAAAAGATAAAAAGATAAAAAAACAGACAATAAATCCATTTTTTGCTTAAAATAAACAGAATTCATCATATTAAAGTTCATTTCGGCCAAATCTTTAGCCAACTCCGCATCCATAGCCGCTTTGGCTGTAGCTATTCTAACATTATTTTTCGAGAAAATTCTGTTGTTTTTCTTTAATTACAAAGAATTGTGGACGGAATATGTTAATATTAATAAAAAAAAAACTATTAAAAAATAGCGTTATTTCATACAAAACCAAAAAAAAGACGAAACATATACAAAAAAAAAAAAAAAAACAAATTATCAATCCATTTTCTGCTTACAATAAACAGAATCCGGCATTTTCGTGTTCAATTCGGCCAAATCTTTAGCCAACTGCGCATCTATAGCCGCTTTGGCCGTAGCCGCGTCCAAGACCAACTTATCCCTACGTATCCGAACATTATCATCTACATTTTTCTCGAATTTTCTCGAAACTTCCATGAATTTCTTCGGATCAAACGGAATATTATTTTTATTTATAACATTTGGAAACAACGGCGGTCGAAATATCTGGAAATCGTTACGCGACAACGTTCCATTATCCCCAGTTCGGGGTGTCCAATCCAATTTTTCCTCTTTCCCCAGATAATTCCACGTACAACCGGACTCGAAGAGAACATTGTAGGAAATGTTACAGCTCTAGAAGAGGGGATGAGAAAAAAGAACAAAATAACCTTTTTTTTTTAACTTCATATCAGCAGCAGATTAGGGGCCGTCCATTAAACACGAGAAGGCATGTTTAAAAGGGGTGATGGGGGGGGGGGGGGGGGGCACAAGGGGAGTTGGGAGGGCATCATAAGGTGGTAGGGGGGGGGCACAAGGGGGTTGGGAGGGCATCATAAGGTGGTAGGGGGGAGAGGGCATCACAAAGGGATTGGGAGGGCATCACAAGGGAGTAAGATATGGAAAGATTTCATGTGTACATAAAGGTAGTAATTAATAAGTAGGTGGAAGGGGGTTTAAAAAATACTACAAATAATTATTTCTAATGAACGTCCCCTTAGTAGACGGCATTTGGGAACTTAGTGTCAAGAAAATCCGGTTGCCATTTTCCGTTGGTTTTAAGGCATTTCGTGTTGAGTGGCGGAGCTTAACGCCGAACTTTGCCTTGTTACAAGAGCCAAGAAATGAATTACAAATATTATAATTCTTCACAAACTAACCTAATTCACAAACTAACCTAATTCATTTACAAGTGCACGCTTGTGACGGGCCTCTAATATTACTTTGCACGTAAATAAATTGTAAAATTCGCATAACTATTATATGAAACATGAACGCGGCGTTAAGAACCAATACACGTAACTAAACGCAGATAAAAACAAATATATCTCACTACTATAATTTAAATAAAAACGTATAATATTAAAAGATCTTTTTCACTCAAAAATCACGAAATGAATTAATATATATTTTTTTTAGCTTAACGCTGTATCACGCGCAAGGCAGCGTAGGCAGAGGGAACCCGGGAACCTAGTGTTACTCACTCCGTTCCACTTTTGTGGCCTGTCGTGGCGCAGCGGCACAAGCGTGTGACTGTAACCGACAGGTTCTGGGTTCGACCCCCACTCGAGAAAATCAAATATTTAATATTTTCAATTTAAATATTTAATATTTCATTTCTTCGCTCTGTTAATAAGACAAAGCGCGGCATTGAGTTCCGTTACTCAACACGCAATGCCTAAAATTCGGCGGAAAGTGGGGAACGGAAGTGGAACGGAGTGTCTTAACACTAGGTTCCCGGGTTCCCTCTGCCTACCCTGCCTCGTGTGGGATACAGTGTGAAAATTAGTTAATAATTATATATTAGAATGTAACGCATACTTGTAATATATCAATTTATTCATTTTATAAAAACTAAAATAAAAATATATATGTAATTTTCTAAAAAAAAAAAAAATAGTACAATATCCAAAAAAAAATACAATACCGAAAAAAAAAAGTGCAAACAAAAAAAATCCATAAAAATCTACCACTCATCTCAAATTATAAATAAAAAAACACGCCATCAAATAAACAACACGTTCAAAACGACATAATTAATAATCCGGATAATCGGACGTTCCGTTCTAGAAATACGGTTAAAAACATTAAAAAAAAAATCTTATTTAAAAAAAAACACACAAGAAATCTGAACGTCTGAAAGTCACTATTGGACAAGTTTCCAACAAGTGCAGCTTCCAATCCCGCTACGTTCAAATTTCATGCTCATGCTCAGCTTCACGCTGTATCCCGCACACGACAGGGTAGGCAGAGGGAACTTGGGAACCTAGTGTTGAGACACTCCATTCCACTTTCGTTCCCCACTTTCCGCCGAATTTTGAGGCATTGCGTGTTGAGTGGCGGAACTCAACGCCGCATTTTGCCTTGTTACCAGAGCGAACAAATGAAATCATTAAATATTTAAATTGAAAATATTAAATATTTCATTTCCTCTCGTGTGTATCGAACCCACAACCCATTGGTTACAGTCGCACGTTTGTGCCGCTGCGCCACGACAGGTCTCAACATTTTGAAAAAAAAAAACATGTTTTTTTCTTAAGTGTTAATTAAATCAACACTTTAAAAAAAAAAAAGAGAAAATAAAAAAAGAAACCTTACCTGATTCTGCGTGTTAGCACCAAAACCGAACGTATTCGTAGATCCGAACGAGGGCGCTTGTGTCGTAGTCGCTCCGAACAAGCCTGTACCTGAAATTAAAATATATATATATATATATATATATATATATATATATATATATATATATATATATATATAACATGGCAAGATAGTCAGAGGGAACTTGGGAACCTAGTGTTAAGTTCCCGATTTTCTGTCGAATTTGAATATATAGAATATAAAATAATTTCATTTCCTCTTGTGTGTATCGAACCCACAACCTGTCGTTTACAGTCACACGCTTGTGTCTGCAAAATTTATTATATTCATTGGCAACATTCACTCAACATTTAAAATTGTTTTATTTAAATCAGATAAATAAAATAGTTACGTCAATTTAATATATGAAATTCGACAAAAGATATATATATATATACACACATAAACATACACATACACACATACATATATATATATATATATATATATATATATATATATATATATATATATATATATATATATACATATATAAAAACAAACCTGTGGTGGCGGTAGTGCCGAAAGCCGGTTTGTTGGCGCCAAACAGACCAGTGGTGTTGGTGTTTGTCTGTGTGTTACTTCCGAACGAGAACGTATCTAGGGAACAACAATATTTTTTTTTATATATATATAAATAATATCATGCTTAATTCGTTCTCTAAGCGTTCTGTACATGCACCTTTTTAAAAAAAAAAACCTTTTTTGTCAGGTTCACGCTGTATCCCCCACATGTCAAGACAGACAGTAGGAACCTGGGAACCTAGCGTTAACATACTCTGTTTCATATAAAATGCCTCAGTTCACTTTCCACAATGAGACATGCTGAGTGGCAGCAACGCTACATCTTGCCTTGTTGCCACAGAGCGAAGAAATGAAAAATAATTAATTTCCTCGAGCGGGGATCGAACCCACAACCTATCGATGACCATAAATAACTTAAAAAATTAAAAAAAAAGAAAGAACAAAATCTATATTTGAACCCACTAGTCTGCCCAAACGCGGGCGCAGTACCAATACTGCCACCGAACAGGCTGGGAGCACTTGTGGTCGCTGGTTGACCGAAAGCTGGAACAAAATAAATAATATTATCATTCACTCACTCAGCTTCACGCTGTAACCCGCACACGGCGGGGTGGGCAGAGGGAACTTGGGAACCTAGTGGTAAGATAGTCCGCTGCCCACTTGCCACAGATTTCAACGGCTTGTCGTGAGTTCGATGCCCACTCGAGGAAACGAAATATTGAATATTTTCAAAAATAAATATTAGAAAGCAAAAAGGCAAAGCGCGGCGTTGAATACCGTTACTCAACACGCAGTGACAAAATTCAAGAGAAAGTGGGAAACAGGGTGTCTTAACACTAGGTTCCCAAGCACCCTCAGCCTACCCTATCATTAGCGGGATAAAGCGTGAAGCCGAAAAAAAAAATTACTAGCGACACACTCGCGGCTTCGCCCGCTTAAAGTTATTATTATATTATAGACAAATTATACAAAATGTGTACATAAGTTACATTAAAATCGGTTAAGTATTTCTATGAGAACTTATGGTTGAGGTGGTCAGGGTGCTAGTCAAATCTGTATTATAGCTTCATAGGGGCGCGGGTTCAAATCTCAGTATATATAAAATTGCGTATTTTTTAACAAAAATAATTATATACACTTTGTTACATGTACATTATGCCAAAAAAAAAAACAATATAAAAAAAAACTGTTTAAAAACTTCGCCAAAAAACGACTATACTCAATCTACACGCTTCACCCTCACATCCCACTAACAAACACTAGCGTAACTAAACGCCGCACACTCACAGTTCCCCCCAAACAGCGGTTTACTCTCCGCCTGCTGGAAGCCGAACACTCCGCCCGCGGCGGCGCCCTTCCTGCCCGCCACGTAGTCCTCGAGCCGGAGCTCCTCCAGCGACTTGCCTTCGTATTCCTTTACATATCAATTATATTATATATATATATATATATGTATATATATATATATATATATATATATATATATATATATATATATATACGTATACGTATACGTATACGTATACGTATACGTATACGTATACGTATACGTATACGTATACGTATACGTATACGTATACGTATACGTATACGTATACGTATACGTATACGTATACGTATACGTATACGTATACGTATACGTATACGTATACGTATACGTATACGTATACGTATACGTATACGTATACGTATACGTATACGTATACGTATACGTATACGTATACGTATACGTATAC
This sequence comes from Eueides isabella, assembly GCA_019049475.1. Lineage (NCBI taxonomy): Eukaryota > Metazoa > Arthropoda > Insecta > Lepidoptera > Nymphalidae > Eueides > Eueides isabella. The sequence goes on along the minus strand of CM032413.1, from coordinate 7,928,325 downwards.
GTATACATATACATATACATATACATATACATATACATATACATATACATATACATATACATATACATATACATATACATATACATATACATATACATATACATATACATATACATATACATATACATATACATATACATATACATATACATATACATATACATATACATATACATATACATATACATATACATATACATATACATATACATATACATATACATATACATATACATATACATATACATATATATATATATATATATATATATATATATATATATATATATACGTATATCGTAGGGTAGACAGAGGGAACTTGGGAACCTAGTGTTAAGACACTCCGTTCCACATCCGTTCTCCGCTTTCCGCCGAATTTGAGACTCAAATGTAAATAAATTATAATTACACTGTATCAAAGGCAACCTAAACCAATCGAAGTTTATTGTTAAAATTAACCGATTTTACACGGAGTTTAACACAGTACAACAAATAAATTACCCTCAATTACAATCGTAAGTATTAAGCGACATTCCAAGAAATTAGACATTATACTTTAACACATACACAATCTTTATAAAAGTATAAAACGATATTATACGGAGATTTACACAGCACTCAACATTACACAAAACTTAACGCTGTATTTTAAAAAAATCCCCTCCACACGGAGTTAAACACTGTATAATTCACTCACCTTCATACAGGTGATGCAATGGTGTTTTATATTGACATTCTGGGAGGTACCACTCTTGACCACCACATCCGTTCCGACCACGGGGTTGTACTTCACATGGGCCGTGCCTGTCGACTGTGTTTGACCGAAACCACCTGAAAAAAAATATTTATTTTTTATGATTATTTTTTTTTTGCAAATAAATCATAATATTGATATAAAATACATTCTATTCTCCGTGTATTGCATGTTTTGTGGCGTAACTAAACCCCGCCGCGCTGCACAGCATCAAGCACAAGCGTGTGACGATTGTAATTTCAAATCCCATTCATCAGAATGAATTATTTAATATTTTCCCTACCGCGATTTAAACAAAGCACGGCGTTGAGTTCCGCCACCTAACAAAACACTTAAAAATTTCAATAAAAATAGTTATTCCCTCTAACTACCCCGCCACGTGAGAGATACAATGTAAAGATGAAGAAAAACACCCACCGGAAGTACCACCGAAAAGACCGCCGGAAGTGATAGTGTTGTTCTGTTGCCCAAAGAGACCGGTCGAAGTAGACGGAGCGGAACCGAAAAGACCACCGGTGGTCGCCGTGTTGGTGGTGGTACCGAAACCGAAACCAGCTGGAAAGATAAAGGGAAACCTTGTTTTGACTCCGTTTTTAGGTAACTTATAACAATTCCACTCCCTTTTTAGATAAATTGAAATAATTTGACTCCTTTTTTAGGTGACTTGCAAAATATTAAATTTTACTTTCTAAATAAAAAATATTAAATTTTACTTTCTCTTTTGAATAAGTTAAAATTATTATTTTTTTTTTTTTAGATAACTTACAACTCTTCTATAGTTACCCTATATATCAATTTGACTCCTTTTTAAAATAATTTATAAAAAAATTAACTCCTTTTTTTAGATACCCTGTAACTGTTCGATTCTTTTTTTTGCTCTCCGACTCCATTTACTGAGCACTTATAACAACTTTACTCTTTTTTAGATACTCTATAACAGTTACGACTTCTTTTTTAGATAGCTACATTATAAAATACTCTTTTTAGATACCCTATAATAGATTGATTCCGTTTTTAGACCAATTATAACAATTTGACTCCATTCTTAGATAACTTAGCTCTTTTTTTAGATATCCTATAAGAGTCCACTCCTTTTGTAGACCAATTTGACTCCTGTTTCAGGAAACTTTTAAAAAAAAATGCTCTTTTTTTAGATACCCATAATAGTTTGACTCCTTTTTTAGGCCAACTATAACAATTTGACTCCTGTTTCAGATAACTTTTAAAAAATTAGCTCCTTTTTTAGATACCCTATAACAATTTACTTTTGCTTTGCACCACACTATGCCCGCACTACCTTATGATATCCTTTCGGATTTTTAATTGGTTGCCTGGAAGAGATCACTCCCAGTGTGCAATAAAGATTTTTTATGTTATGTTATGTTAACTTGATTCATTTTATCGACCAATTATAACAAATTGATTCCTTTTTAGATACATAAGTTAAACAGTATTATAGAAACCCTTTTAAACAACCTAAAACACTTTACATGTAGCGGGACGTCAACCTGCGCACCTTGTTTCCAATTCAAGAACATCAACCACTAAGCCATACGTAATAAGCCACAGTCTAAGCGCTGGGACCGTTTTACAAGAAGTGCCAGTTCAAATATTTAGAAAAAGAAATAAATCACCAAGAAGCTCTCCATTCCCCATTAAAACCCATTTCTTACTCACCAGCAGGCTTAGCCCCAAAGGCGCTGTTGTTCTGATTATTCCCGAACAGTCCACCGCCGCTGCTATTGTTGAAGAGGCCTGATGATGTACTGGCTCCGAAGCCGAAGCCGCTCGATTGGCCGAAGGTGGAGGTCGTGGGGTTGGAGCCGAAGAGGCCACCTGAGGTGTTTGGGGAACCAAAGAGACCTGGAATATTATTAAAAAGGTTAGCTTCCCACAAGGCTCAGGGCAGGAGAGGCATAGGGAACCTGGGAACCTAACTAAACCTAAACGGATATGATCAATTGTATATTGAGTGGCGGAATTCAAAGCAGTGCTTGGCCTTGTTACCAGAAAATATAGTAAATATTTAATTTTCTCGAGTGAGGATCGAGTCCACAATCTGTCGTGTATACGGTGGGTCGCTTGTGCCACTGCGCCGCGACAGGCCTCCATTAAGGTTTTCATCGATAAAAAGAAATCTAAACTCTATCTAAAATATTACCCTACCCTACCCTACTCTACCCTATTTAAAATATTTACCCCTATAATTTTCGTTTCATGAAACAACAAAATGGCGACTGGCCATAAAATAACAATTAAATAGCAGCAAATCTTTTATGGTCTCGTGGATCACATAAAACTTTTACCCCATAGTTACGTATCACTTACCATAACCCCATGGTAATCAGTTCAAATCCTTGAAATTACAATTTAGTTTTTTAAATAAATTATTGAAATATTCATTATACAAAACGGCAGATTCTACTGTTAGCGACGACTTGTGAGGCAGAATCGGCCTCAAATGTACAAATGGTAAAAACACATCAGTATTCCATATGAATACTCAAAAATGACAACATTTTGAACATAATTATTAAACTTTTTATACCAAACTATAAATCCCTTACCTCCACTAGCAGCCGGTTGTGGGGTCGCATTGGCCCCAAAGGCTGGCGGAGCCCCAAAGGCGCTGGTGCCAGAATTAAGCTTGAAACCGCCAAACGGCGATGTAGTGCTTGTGTTTAACGAACCTAGGGAAAATTTTATATTGTATTTTATATATAAAAAAAATTAGGCCTATCGTAGCGCAGTGGCGCAAGCGTGTGACTGTAACCGGTAGGTTCTGGGTTCGATGCCCGGTCGAGGAAATGAAATATTTAATATTTTCAATTTAAATATTTAATGTTTCATTTCTTCGCTCTGGTAACAAGGTAAAACGCGGTGCTGCCTTAAATTCGGCGAAAAGTGGGGCGCAGTGTCTTAACACTAGGTTCCCGGGTTCCCTCTGCCAACCCTGCCTCGTGCGGGATACAGCTTGAAGCTAAAAGAAAATAAATTGGCCTATCGTGGCGCAGTGGCACAAGCGTGCGACTGTAAACGACAGGGTACTGGGTTCGATCGCGACTCGTGTTTATTAAATCTGTACATATATAATAAATCTGTAACTGATCTCTGTCTGTTCATGGAAGATATATTAAATAACATCTTATAGGGGGTGTTTATTTATGTAGTAGGATACAAAATAGTGATTTTTTGTTTGTTTGTTTGTCTGTGCGTTTGTACGCGCAAGTCTCAAAAACGCCTAATCAAATTTAAATGCAGTTTTCACCATTATACTTTGGCATATTTCGCGTAACATTTAGTTTTTTTTTTTTTTATTTCAATCACTCAATAAAAGTTGTACTAAATTGCTCACATATATTTTGAGCAGGAATTTTAGTTTTCAATGTACAGATATTATCTTAAAAGTGATAATGTTATTGGAACAAGAATGTAATTGAGATCAGTAAATAAAATACTGTAATTCAAGCGGGCGAAGCCGCCGGCGGGTTCCTAGTAAATAATATTTTCATTTATCGGCCCTCCTCTATATGTCTTATGTGTTAAGATCTCTCTCGCTGTGAATATATGCGCAGAGGGAACTTGGGAACCTAATAGAACGGATTATTTCACCGTTCCCTACGACCCTTCCGTTACCCAACTTCCGCCATAATCCTGTCACATAGCGTGTCAAGCGGCGGAACTCAACGCCGCTTCAAAAAGAAAAAACCTTTTATAAAAACAATACTTACCGAAGCCAGTATTAGTAGAACCGAAGGTCTGTTTCTGAAACATCTTGAGAAGGATTGCAGTTCTTCTTTCTTATTATCAATTATATTTCAAAACACCATAGTGTACCTGGAAACAAACAAGATGTTGATAACGTATAATATTTAACAGGATTTGAACCCGCGACCCTTGGAAACCGTCCAAACGCCCTGAACCGTACGTTCTCATATCATCTCTCTAAGCTATACGACATCTCATTGAAGTATGTTGAAAATCTTGTACTTTTTGTTTTAGGTTGACCCTGTGCACGCACATGGCAGGGTAAGTTCAAGGAACTTGGGAACCCAGTGTTATAATACTTCCGTTTTCCACTGAATTTGAGGCAATACGTGTTGAGTGGCGTAACTCAACACCGCGATTTGCTTTGATGATCTCGGTTAATAGACCAAACAACCAGAGCGAAAAAAATTAAATATGAAATAGAATATGTCACTATTATATTTTGGCAACTTTTCAACATTCAGTATTTGTTTCATTTAAATCGGTTAAAAAATATACGTGAATTTAAAATATATATATTTTTTTAACTTCACGCTGTATCCCGCACGAGGCAGGATAGGCAGAGGGAACCCGGGAACCTAGTGTAAAGACACTCCGTTCCCCACTTTCGGCCGAATTCGAGGCATTGCGTGTTGAGTGGCGGAACTTAACGCCGCGCTTTGCCTTATTACCAGAGCGAAGAAATTAAACATTAAATATTTAAATTTAAATTATTAAATATTTCATTTCCTCGACTGGGGATCGAACCCAGAACCTGTCGGCTACAGTCACACTCTTGTGCCGCTGTGCCACGAAAATATTTAGTTCGGCAAAATTGCTACAAATCTTTCATTCATTTATCTAAAATGTTAGTTCTCAATGTATAAACATTGCCCTCGTGGCGCAGCAGCACACGTGAGTGACTGTAACCGACAGGTTGTGGGTTCGATCCGCACTCGAGGAAATGAAATATTTAAAATTTAAATATTCAATGTTTTCATTTCTTTCGCACTGACGCACGTCCAGCATGAGTAGAAATTGCCTTAAATTCAATTCAAGCGGGCGAAGCCGCGGACAGTTCGCTAGTTAGTAAATGAAATAGTGTAATTCAAGCGGGCGAAGCCGCGGTTAGGGCGTTAGTATACAATCTAAAACAGAGAAACGGTATTTCACAATTTCATTAATTATTGCACCATATATATGACGTAACGCGAAACGACGGAAGTAACTGGTTCGATTTCCCACAACTAATAGGTAAATATATAAACATTATATCTATAAGATGCGCGATATATTTTTTTGTTTTCTGAATCTATCAAAGTAAGACAGAGGGTACTTGGGAACCTAGTGTTAGGATATTAGGTTCCTCGCTTCGGATCCTGACTTTCCGCCGAAATCTAAATGCGTTTACTGTTTAGTGGCGTAACTCAACGCCGCTTTCTTAGTTGCCAGAGCAAAGCAATGAAAATATTTAATATTTCATTCTCTTGAACGGGATTCGAGCCCACTACCTACTTTTACAGTCGTACACTTGTACCCTAGCGCCAATACAGGCTTTAATATACATATACTATTCTTTAAATGAGGCCTGACGTGCATAGCGGTACAAGCGTGTGACTATAAACGACAGGTTCTGGGTTCGATCCTCACTTGAGGAAAGGAAATATTTAATATTTTCAAATTATATATTTAAAGATTTCATTTCATCGCTACAGGTAACAGGGCAAAGCGCGGCGTTTAGTTCCGCCACTCAACACCTCAAACGCGGACTCCTCAAAGTGGAACAGAGTGTCTCAACATTGGGTTCCCAAGATCCCCTTGCCTACCCTGCCATGTGCGGGATACAGCGTGAAGATGAAAAAAGAAATCATAACGTTATTCAAACAATAAAGCAAATCATATTAGTACATAAAATACCTATATATAATACGCATATCGCAATTCCATTGCCATATTACACCATATATATGACGTGATGCGACCCAACGGAGGTAGCTGGTTCGAATACAAACAACTATAGATATTTATATATATGTAAAAGTTATAGAAGTTGAAATCAATCATATCTATTGAATATGTATATACTTATATAATGAATCTGTAACTGATCTCTGTCTGTTCATGGAAGATATATTAAATAACATCTTATATAATTAAAAATATATATATTAAAATGTTTATTAATTTAGCTGTAATTTAACTTTTCAATGTACAGATACATATTGTCTTAACTCAGCTTCACACTGTATCCCGCACGAGGCAGGGTAGGCAAAGGGAACCCGGGAACCTAGTGTAAAGACACTCTGTTTCACTTCCGTTCCCCACTTTCCGCCGAATTTGAGGCATTGCGTGTTGAGTGGCAAAACTCAACGCCGCGCTTTGCCTTGTACTAGAGCGAAAAAATGAAAACATTAAATATTTAAATTGAAAATATTAAATATTTCATTTCCTCGACTGGGGATCGAACCCACAACCTGTCAGTTACAGTCACACACTTGTGCCGCTGCGCCACGACAGGCCTTAAAGTATAGATAATTATATATTCGCCTTTTACAATAAAACAAACATGATGACATATCTAAAGAGCACTTATGATTCATTATATAGAAGTGCCACTTCAGTAGATTAAATGCAATACATACAATGTGGTCACAGGTTCAAATTAATAATACTGTAGTTATTCATAGTAAAACTTAGTAAACGTTAGATACTTTAAATGCAAGCCCAACAGATATTATCTTACTTTAAAATGAAGCATTATATAAAACAAAATTGAACATTCTTTTAAAAAAAACTCAATATATTTTGTCATAAATTATAAAGAAGCCTGTTGTGGCGCAGCAGCACAAGAGTGTGACTGTTACCAACAGGTTCTGGGTTCGATCCCCAGTCGAGGAAATGAAATATTTAATATTTTCAATTTTAATATTTAATGTTTCATTTCTTTGCTCTGGTAATAAGGCAAAAGCGCGGCGTTGAGTTTCGCCACTCAACACGCAATGCCTCAAATTCGGCGGAAAGCGCGGAATGGAAGTGGAACGGAGTGTCTTAACACTAGGTTCCCGGGTCCCCTCTGCCTACCCTGCCTCATGCAGCATACAACGTAAAGCTGAGAGAGAAAAAATAAATTACATTATGTATTTCAAAAAAAATATTAAATTTAGAAAAAAAGAGGCCTGTTGTGGTACTGCGGCGTAAGTATATGACTGTGAACAGCAGGTTGTGGGTTCGATTATCACTTGAAAAAAAAAACATTTTATATTTTAAAATGAAATATTTAATATTTTCAAATGAGATATTTAATATTTTAAACAGTTATTTTGTAGCAATCATATAATAATAATTATAGCAATTTTGACAATAAAATCTTCACATTTATATAACTCGCTTATTAAAATAAAATAAAACATCCTAAAGGGAAGCTTGTAGAAAAACAAGAGTGAAAAGTGCAAGTTATATAAATTCAGCCATTTCTGAAATCAGCATACACAAATGCAGATAAACATATCATGGTTTCAGGCATTTTGTATCAGTCTAGAAAAATACTTATATATCTTCCATGTACAGACAGTAATCACTTACAAAAATATGATATATTGACGGGTCCAAAGTCAAAATCGTATATAAAAATGATTGATTTTCAGGTTTTGAAGTTCTGTGTGAATGTCATCATCAACTATTAACGCAAATACATAATAATTGCAAAAAAAAATGTTTAATAGCTGTTCAATAGGTTGATGATTACATTAACACAGAACTTCAAAACTTCATACTGAAAGTTGATCATTTTTCATATACGATTTTGTTCTTTGTACCTGTTGATATAGTGTAAACTCAAGGGACAGAGCATTGATTTTTGTTATAAAGAGTTATCGTTATATAGAGTGAACAATCACTTCTTCTCTTTCTGAAGTGAACAATCACTTCTTCTCTTTCTGAAGTGAACAATCACTTCTTCTCTTTCTGCATTATCAACAATAAAATTATTGAAAGATAACAAAAATTTTATGGGTTTTAACGCAAACCAAACAAGTTGTGCTCAGTTCTACTTCTTTATAGGGAGTTCATAATTTTAAAGGATACTTTTAATATGTTTTAAAGTGTTATTCCACACTTAGGACAGAAAATACTAAACTTAAATTTAAAAAGCGTATAAACATTTTGAACGAAGCAGGATTTGAACCCGCGCCTCTGGAATACCGTTCCAGCGCACTGACCAACTAAGCCATTCGTTCTCACCGAGCTCCGTCCGCTTAGTTGGTCAGAGCGCTGGAACGGTAATCCAGAGGCACGGGTTCAAATCCTGCTTTGTTCAAAATTTTTATACGCTATTTAAGTTTAGTATTTTCTGTCCTAAGTGTGGAATAACACTTTAAAACATAGTAAAAATATTAAAATAAATAGTATTCTCTCTTGCCAAACGATAATTCTTACGAGTTGTCTTTGGGTAGCGAAAATTTGTAAAAATCTCCATACAGAGATGCTAACAACATAAATAACGTTGTAACAAGCGTATAAGAATTTCGACGGAGCTCGGTGAGAACGAATGGCTTAGTTGGCCAGAGCGCTGGAACGGTATTCCGGCGCGGGTTCAAATCCTGCTGCTTTCAAAATTTTTATACGCTTCTTAAATTTAAGTTTAGTATTTAAAGGATACTTTTATGTTATAAAGAGTTTACAATATATATAGACAAATTTAGAAAATTACATATAAGCTAATATGGGTCACAGGCGACTTATTGCGTCATAATTTACAAAAGTTATTTAGTAAATAAATGTTTATATTTTTGTACACAATACCATTTTGGCGTAACGTTTTGTTATAAAAAAAATAATAAAATGACAAGAAGAATATTGTTATAAAAAGAAACAAATACCTGATAGTATAGATTTCGTATACGATACAATTTTTTTCTCTATATATATTGGTTCCTTGGAGGGTAATTTTATTATGATTTTGCCATATTCATTTACAATATGTTTAAAGCAAATGGCAATAAAACAATAATAAACAATAAGCAAAGATTTAAACAAAATATCCAAAAATTATACTAAAAATTTCGAAACATTGACAAAATTAGAATCTAAATGACGTATTGTCCAAACAAACTGAAGTTTACCTGCCAAAATAAATGTTTAGCATACATAACTCCAATGCAAAGTATCTATAATAATATATAATTTAATTTTAGTATTGTTATTTAGTGTCCAGTTTGTGATAAAATAGCGTTTATAAAATTAAAAGTACAGAAAGTAGCGGCGTATAAGTTAAAGCGTTATAGGTTAAAGTAACGTTTGTTTGGATATTTATCTGTATTGTAAAACAGAAATAGCTTACCAAATTATTGTACAAAAATATTGTTCACTTTTTAAAATGAAAGCACTTATTTCAACTTAGAATTATAATTATTATTTATATTTAAACCAAACACTCAACGAACGAACCAAGTTTCAACAAATCACAAAATGTGAAATGAGCACAGAGTAACATCGACAACAGATTATAAATATACCATAGACAAAATAAACTCGTATTGATATTTCGATTATGATCATATATACAATACATTTGTATGTCATGGATAAATCAAAATAATCGATTTTTGAAATGTGAATAAGAAATTAAAAAAGGACAAGGTGATGGTATGGAAACGGACATCTATTGTACGTAAAATATTTATTTAACCAAGTTATATTTTAATATTTTTTTGTATGTAGGATAAAAAGATGTTATAATACAACATAATAATTGGAAGAGAGGTGAAACTCGATTGAAGCGAAGTGATTGCCTTTAAAATTTTCTACACACTATTAGTTAATTACTAAGCTTAATTATTTTCGTATTTAAATAACATTATGAATTAAAACATTGAAAACTAAAGTTTTAATGAATTTATTAAAAATATTATTATTTATTGACTAAATACATTTTATTAAAAAATATATATTTAGGAACCGATTGAAATAAAAAAAAAACCATTGTAAATGTTAAGAAATGTTCTCCAAAATACAATAGTAGAAACTGCATTTGAATCTAAGATAAATATTTTAAAAAATATGTTTCTATGTTACTTAAAGATACTAAACTTACATTTTAAAAAGCGTATAAAAATTTTGAATGAAGCAGGATTTGAAGCCGCGCCTCTTGAAAACTGTTGAAGCGCTCTGAACAACTAACCCATTCATTCTCACCAAGCTCCGTCGAAATTCTTATATCATAAATAAGTTGTAATAAGCGCATACAGAAAGCTCTGACCTTGTCTATTGTGCTTTCTCTTTAAGGTTTTCACCTACAGATCCTTAGTGACAAGTGCCTCGGCCCAGATTCGATATCACGCTTATCAGAAGCAGCAAGTTTGCAAAACGTTGATACGTTTACGGTACCAAGACTGTGACTTGCCACCGATTGGCACTACAGAGCTAGGAACCTAAAGCTCCATACCCTGCAGAACCATGTTGGCGACAGCAGCGGTACAAGCAGTAGGATTATCAGAAGAGAAGCAAGCCGGAACCCACGGATAAGATGACTAAAATGTACGCATCCCATCCCAATCAGCTGACGTAGTGCCAGAGGCAGCGAGTCACTGATGTTTTGTGATTGACGCGGTTAATGGGCACAGCAACCCGTTTTGTAGCTCATGAATGTATGAGCTAAGTTAAATGTTAATGGGCACAGCAACCCGTTTTGTAGCTCATAAATGTATGAGCTAAGTTAATATTGTTAAGTTAATACTGTTGGTTTTAAAAAAAGGCAAAGGCAAAAAAAATCCTTTATTTTTAAATTTTCGTCCTGTTTGACAATTTTTCACAGAACAAAACTTTCCAATGATTTCTAATTGGTGCCTTCGATGGTAACCAAGCTAAGGTCAGCGCTCCTTTAGCTCGGCCTCCCCAAGTCCGGTGACGCTGTAGAGGCCAACATGGCCAATAGCATATTTATTGCTCATTCGAAAAATGGAAACGGATGATTTCTAACTTTTTTATTTCTGCATTAACAACAATAAAATTATTGAAAGATAACAAAACTATATCTTTCGTAGTTTCAAATCATTTAAGTATGTTTTCTGAGCAGTTTTAGAAGTTATAATTACTAAATTACATTTTATTATGTAAATACACATTTTTTTTTTGTATATTTACCGAGTTATAAGTTTCTAAACAATTATTGTGATTGTAATTACAATTTTTTGAAAGTATTTTTTTTTAATACAACAATATGAATTTATTATAAAATATTTTACATAGCGATACATATTTAAAATATTCTGTTCGTTTTGAAAGTAAAATTAAATTATTTAAAAAAACATTCAAATTAGTTAAATTAAATATTTAAATCAGTACATTTAAAAAAATAAAATTAAATTATTTACAAAACCTTAGTCTTACGGATATTAAAAGTGCAATAGAAAATTTTAGATATTAGTTTAGGCGTTATATTAAACAATTTACACTCGCGTCGCAACAGGCGTCATATGTAGAGCTCGCTTAGATCGGTTAGTGTGCATCAAAAAAAGCATGGCTTGTATAAATAACTGTGATAAAATAAATAAAACATAATATACAACATTTAAACAAAGCAAGAACAATTTTACAGTGGGAAATCTATGGCAGAACAGACAGCAGACTTCTGGTTCCTGGAATAGTAATTACCCAAACCGAAGTGCAAATAAAATTCTCTGACGTTGTATATCATCTTTAGATCGATCATTGAACTAACCAAGTCAAGACAATAACACCGTAATTCCCTCGCTGCCCAGAAAGCGACCTGGTTGCCTTGTAAATTAGTCGTATCGCTTTGTCTCAGTCACACAAATAATATCCAGATCTCTGTCATCACATCATATCTAATAATTCATTCATCTTTTCTTACAATCCTCCTACTTATTTGACGTGGATATTTGTAGCTACATCCTCCACGTCTCGCCTGTACCGCATTTGTTACCACCTACCACTGTTGGCGGTTGGAACATTGCAGCCCTCTAGCAGGGGCCGCTGCTAGTTCCATCGTGAAAGGCTGAATTCGACTAATATTCTAGGAAATGAAATAATTAAGGTTTTCATTTTATCGCTCTGTTAACAAGGCAATGCGTTGAATTCCTCCATTCAACATGCAATGCCTTGAATTCGGCGGGAACTGCGAAATGGAATGTCTGTACATTAGGTTTCCAGGTTCCCTCGGCCTACCCTGCCACTTGCGGCACACCACGTGTAGCTAAAAATAAAAAAGATATTTTATTTATGCAAACGTATATATGTATATTATGCGTAAAATCCATAACAAATTTATTTATAAAGTGAAAACATTGTATAATTTAGAAAAAAGCTACTGTTTTTACGAGTACCATAATCGTAAAAGTGAATTTTATAACCTGCCAACGTATTAAAATATGTCGACTAATTTTAAAGCTACAACCACAATGTTTCTATATGAAATCATTATTATTATAATATGTAAGAAACGTAAAAAAAAATAAAGTATTTTATCAACATATATTTTTAGACCAATTACTTGTAAATATAAATTACAACAGTTTCTGCCATTCTAACAATAGTTTCTGTCATTGAAGTACATTTATATTAAAACTGACAGATCTTTGTCATTTTTAAGGAACTTACTAGAACACAATTTTAGTTCAGATATAATTTAGATTTTTATAGATTAATTAATCTCTATTGCAGATGCTGTAGTGTCAACATCAAGTGCTGGAATTAAAATAGAAGGTCTGATTGATTTAGGGCCCAAATGGAGCTACGAATATAAAGTGTTACCTATTGCCGAATTAATTTCCAATCCAATTAACAATACTAACCATTCACATATTTCAAATATAAGGAAAGACAATGAAAATGATATCGATGTGAAGAATAAAGTAATTAATAACGAATCCACAGAAGAGACGAATCCTGATTTTCAAAGTGAACACAGAATAATAAATAACAATCAAATAATTGTTAGTAAAGAAGATTTTGAAAGTTCCAACTCTACTGAGATTACCACCAACAATGTCAAAGATAGTACACAATTCGATTCCGACGATGACGTAAATTACACCAAACCATTAAGAAAAAAGGTAAAACGAGTGAAACATAGAAACCAAAAACTTAAATTTCAAGAAAAAACAAATATAAAAAATACAAAAAAAGTGAAAGACGATATAAAAATACACAGTTTCAACGATCACATATCCAAACAAGCGCTAAAAGTATTTAACAACTGGAAAAAAAACACAGACAGTATAAAAATCAAGACCAAAATTGACATGTTACAAGAAAGTTTCACCGACAAATTCAACAGCATCCTTAAGCAAAACGAAAATTATATATTAAGAACTAAATTGGCCCAACAGAAAGTTGTCGTTAATTTAATGGACACAGCAAACAAAATGATGCAACGATGCATCAATTATCTAACAAAAGACGAAGACGTGGCCCGAAATCTGAACATATTATCATTACACAAAGAATTATTCAGACAAAATAGAATAGAAAACATACACGCTTGCAAAATACTAGGCGCATGCCGGACAAACGATGGATATACAGAATTTATAATAAATATACTAACAACTATACTCCAGGCAAGCGATGGTAAGATCCAACAATCGTCCAACGCGCTCACAGAAGTTGTAAAATCGAATGATTTCTCGAATATACTCGATAGTGAAGCCCATAGACAATTAAGTAACTCGATCAACGCCATAGAGCTATTGAATCCGTTCTCAACGCGCGCCATGATTTTAATATTCAGAAATGTATTGATAAATAGAAATAAACCGATACACATAATGAATAGTTTAGATAAAAACGTAGCGAAAAGAACTGAGGCGTTACACAATTTAATGGATTTATTAAATAAACATATGAATACGCATGAAAATAAGAAAGAATGGCGGGAAATCGAGAAACAGGTGACGGAATGGAAAAATAAAACGGACAGCAAAGATATACAAAATGCTATGGAGAGAATAATTAAACAATTGAAACAAGTGCTGGAGGGGCTCAGTCGTGACGTGAAACACAAAATAAGTGATTATATAAAAGTTCTACGTACTAAATTGAAAATCTAATTTGTAATGTTTTTTTATTAATTTTCAACTTTACGCTGTCTAATCTAGTGTTAAGACACTCCCGTGTCCCATTTTCCGTCAAATTAAGACATTGCGTGTTGATTAGTGGAGCTTAACGCCGTACTTCACCTGGTACTAGAGCGAGAAAAATGAAAATATTAAACATTTAATTTCTTAGAATCAGGATCGAATCTAGGAATGCCCGATGATCATCGATGTTCAGTGAACATCGATGTTAGAAGATAAAATATCGATGATTTAACTTCGATGTTGCATTAAGTAAAACATCGATGTCAGCAGGAAAATGAAATCGAAAATTTGTTGTGTACATTTCGGTCGAAATCTAGAATGCAGTACAGTATTTATTATAATTAAATTACTTAACGCTTGAGGCCTGTCGTGGTGCAGCGGCACAAGCGTGTGACTGTAACCGACAGGTTCTGGGTTCGATCCCCAGTCGAGGAAATGAAATATTTAATATTTTCAATTTAAATATTTAATGTTTTATTTCTGCGCTTTGGTAATAAAGCAAAGCGCGGCGTTGAATTCCGCCACTCAACACGCAATATCTCAAATTCGACGAAAAGTGGGGAACGGAAGTGGAACGGAGTGTCTTAACACTAGGTTCCCGGGTTTCCTCTGCCTAAAAAATATATCGATGTTTATCGAATATCGATATCTCAGCTTCGATGTTAATAGTCAGACACTGACACTACACAAGAAACGGCCTGAAAATAAATAAATACAATTACGTACTTATTGAATATCACTAAAGTCGATAATTAAGGCGACAATATATTCTTTTCTTTATTTTTAAATTAAAATAAAACTACCAAAATACAAATAAATTATTTATTTCAAATAAAAAAAAAATATTGAGTGTTACATATATTAATTTGGCTTCACGCTGTATCCCGCAAATAGCACATCGGGAACATTATATAAAAACACTCCGTTCCCAAATTTACACTGATCTACATACGCATAGCTGAGTTGTTGTTGAGTGACGGAACTTAACGCCACAAGAAAATTAATAACCCATATATGGGAATCAAACCTGCAACCCCTCATGTTTACACCACTGTACCCTCTCCGACATGCCCATACGTTTTCGTTACAACATAACTTTTATTTCTTCACTAATTTATCTTCAATGGATAAAGCAATCTTGTATCTAACTGGTAGTCGATTTGATTCTTGCTTGAGGCAATTTCTTTTAAACTTGGTCCTGTAAACCAGAATTTTATGTATTAATCGCTGTTTTTATTGCCTCTTTATTGTTTTGAATTGAGATTGATTTTTTTTTGTCTCTCACTCTCAGCTTCACGCTGTATCCCGCACATAGCAAGGTAGGCAGAGGGAACTTGGGAACCTAGTGTTAAGACATTCCGTTCCCCGCTTTCCGCCGAATGTGCGGCATATGGTGTTGAGTAGCGGAACTCAACGCCGCGCTTCGCCCTTATTACCTACCAGAACGAAGAAATGAAAATATTAAGTATTTCCTTTTCACAAGTAGTGATTGAATTCACAACCGGTCGTTTACAGTCACACACTTGTGCCGCTGCGCCACGACAGACCTCCTTTTTTATAATTTATATATATATATAAAAAAAAGCAATTTTATGATTTTAGATCTTTTAAATCGGGACAATTTTTTTGTGTTATGTATGTATGTTGTTTTTGTAGTGAAAACTTCTTTAGGCGCGTTGAGCGTTTTGGTAGAAGGTAAAATCCTCGGTTCGCGTCACCGACATGCTAATGATAATAGTATATCTATCGCTATGGAGACCCAGACTAGCGCACGCGCAGTAGCCTGTGTACACGTATACACTAATACATCGACTATTTCTGACTGTATTATGTGCGTGTTGGACGCTTTTTGGATAAGTATAATTTTGTGAGTTACGACAATGATGTAAATAATGAAAATAATGTTCAAACTTGAATTCATTGAAATTCGTGTAAATATAAATAGTATGTATAATTAAGATAATTGTATATTAATTATTTTTTCAACCACTTTGTATTTATATTTTGTTCATGATTTGTTTAACCCATCATATGTAACTAATAAATAAAACATAAAAAAAATCATATAATTTTTGCATATAGTTTTAATTACTCTCAACTTAATAGTTCCGTTTTCACTTCCATCGGCAGTCCCACGACTGCTATTAGTTTTTTTTTTTATTATTATTTATTATCATTTAACAGTTTTTATAATAGTACAATATACATAATTCTTAACATTATATTATGTTACAATTTTAACAAAATAATTCACTGTAATTAAGTAAATACTTTATTAAAATGTATTCATTCATAGTGTAGTTTAGATTTAAATTTCCTCCATATTTATTTACTAAAACTTACGTCAAAAAGACGTTAACTGGCCATAATAAATGCCTCGCACGAAAACTTTTAAATGTTTTAAGTATATGTTTTTTTTTTTATGGAAAAGACGGCAAACTCGCGTACGGGTCTGATGGTAAGTGATCACCGTCGCCCACGACCCCGTGTAACTCCAGAGGAGCTACAGGAGCGTTGCCGTCCTTTACGGTGGATGGGCACCGGGGCCCGGCATTACCTAATGCGAAACGCAATGGCCAAAGCCACTACGCTGGTCTCAAATGCCGGGAGTGGTAACAATCCGGTCGAGTCTGCCCATGCGTGTTGCCATTACTGGCAACGTGACTCTACCACACGCACTTTAGTCGCCTCTTACGACACCATCAGTACCAGGGTGATCCTATTCTAAGCCGGAATCACACGGCAAAATGTATGTATGAATAGATATTGCATATCTGTCTTAATGAAATAAAAGAAATTTAACACACTCATTTATTCAATAACTCACTTATTAATTCACTTACGAATGTACTCATTAACTCAAGCACTCGTTTGATTCACGCACTTAGTAAAGTCATTCACGCGCGTATTCATGAATTCAACCACCCATTTATTCTCATTCGTACTTACTTAATCAATAGCTCACTAACTTATACGCTAACTCTCTCACGTACTTGTTCACCAACTCATTCATTCACTCACTTAGTCAACAGCTCACTCACCCACTCACTTATTCACTCGCTCACCTTGTGCTTGGCGGCGGCGTGCGCGCGCAGGGCGGCGGGCTGCGTGAAGGCGGCGCCGCAGTGGCAGGCGTGCGGGCGCTCCCCGGTGTGGGTGCGCATGTGCACGCGCAGCACGTACTTGCGCTGTGGGAAACATGAACAAACGTTACCATCAATTGTTTGGCGGCGCTGAGTTCCGCCACTAAACACATCTCAAATTCGATGGAAAGTGGGAAGCGGAGTGTCTCAACACTATGCCCTCTCAATATACTGCCATGTGCTGAAGAAAATGACTAATTCTTCGACGTCTATGATATCCTGGTACTTCGATGACTTTGTAACTAATCTTTTTGGTTGACAAAAAAAAAAAGATTAACAAGCCACCATCCATAATATACATAGTAAAGAAGATTAACAGAAAATCTTTACATATCATTTAATCATACAAAGCCATGTGTAAAAAATGAGTCTGAGTTTGAGTATAAATAAATAAGTTTGAGTGTAACTATGAGTGTGAGTATAAATTATGTAGTTGTATGAATGTGAGTATAAATATGAGTATGAGTGTGACTACCAGTGCAAGTATGAGTGTTAATATAAGTGTGAGTGTGAGTATAAATATGTGTATGAGTGTGACTACCAGTGCAAGTATGAGTATAAATATAAGTGTGGGTGCGAGTATAAATTATGTAGTTGTATGAATGTGAGTATAAATATGAGTATGAGTGTGACTACCAGTGCAAGTATGAGTATTAATATAAGTGTGAGTGTTACTATGAGTATAAATGTAAGTGTAATTATAAATGTGAGTACGGGTATCAATATGAGTGTGAGTTTAAATATGAGTGTAAGTATGAGTATGAAAAAATGCAAGTATTGCGGCGTTGAGTTCTGCCATTTAATACGCAATGCCTCAAATTATGCCAAACCAGCGTTAAGTCGGGAACAGAATATAGTGTCTTACTTAACACTAGGTTCCCAAGTTCCCTATGCGTACAATTTCATATGCTAGATAAATACAAGTCCAACAAAGTACCAGGACACCATACTCACGGAGAAGCTCCTCCCGCACAGTTCACAGGTCACCCGCGCCCTAGCACCGGCGCCGGCGGCGGCCGCGTGCGCACTGCGGGCGTGCCAGCGCAGCGCGTCGCGGCTGCAGTACCGGCGGCCGCAGTGCGCGCAGGGCACGGGCCGCGCGCCGCCGTGGCTGCGCGCGTTGTGCGACGCGAGCGATGACGGCGATACGAAGCGTTGGTTACAGGTTTGACACTCATGTCTGTAATGTAATTGTTAGTTTATTATTTGAGGCCTGTCTTGGCGCTGTGGTACAAGCGTGTGACTGTAAACGACAGGTTGTGGGTTCGATACACACGAGAGGAAATGAAATATATACTTATAATAAATCCGTAACTGATCTCTGTCTGTTCTTGGATGATATATTTAATAACATCTTATAGGGTACCTACATTTATTATTGTAATAGGGCACTAAATTGTATTTTTTTTCTGGTCTGTCTGTGCGTTCGTAAGCGCTATTCTTGATAACAGCTGACCAGATTTAAATGCAGTTTTCACTATTATGTACAACCATACTTCAACATCACAACCAAGTAACGTCAATTTAACATATTTAATTTGACAAAATAGCTCCAATATTATATTAATTTAGCTGAAATTTTGATCATCAATGTATATATATATATACATATATATACATATATATACATATACATATATATATATATATATATATATATATATATATATATATATATATATATATATATATATATATATATATTTATCATAAATATGAAATTATAATATTTTTTCAAATAGAACAATAAACAGTATTATTCAAGCGGGCGAAGCCTCAACGGGTTGCTAGTATTCAAAATAAATATTTAATATTTTCATTTGTTCACTAACTAACTATATATAATTACTGTAACAATACAGTCTATATTGCATTACTTACTTATAAGCAGATGAATCCCGGTGTTTTTTGGCGCGTTCCAAGTGTCTTTTCAAATTATCCTAAACATATAAACAAACGTACATAATTATAAATACATATACATAGTGGTAGAACGTTTGATTGCAAGTGTGATTAACGCGGGTTCGATTACTGTGATAGGTAAAAGTTAAATTAAAATTAATAAGACACAACGCGGCGTTAAGTTGCGGTTGGCGCTTAGGAAGCCAAGGTTTAACTGCCTACACCACTACTGATGCTAACCTAACCTAATCCAACCCAAAAATCATTAACATCATAAAGCAAAATGCTTTTATTCACATAAATTATAAACTAATCCCATTTTGATAAAACATATCTAAAAACCACAGCGACAAACAAGATCTTCAAATAAAAAAAAACCTTAATTAAATCGGTTTAATTCAATTCCATTAATTCAGGAGTTACATTGTAGCAAACACACAAACAAACTAAACTTATAATACCTCTTTTTTCGACGCGGAAATACATATATACATGCATACATACATACCTTAATACTGTATACATATTTACATAAATACCCTAGATTTAATCATCTTACTCTAGATTTAAACATAATTACCTTAGATTCAATAAACTTACCCAAAATTTAAACAGAATTACCCTAGATTCAATAAACTTACCCAAGATTTAAACAGAATTACCCTAGATTCAATAAACTTACCCAAGATTTAAACATAATTACCCTAGATTCAATAAACTTACCTAAGATTTAAACATAAATACCCTAGATTCAATAAACTTACCTAAGGTTTAAATATAATGACCCTAGATTCAATAAACTTACCCAAGATTTAAACATAAATACCCTAGATTCAATAAACTTACCTAAGATTTAAATATAATTACCCTAGATTCAATAAACTTACCCAAGATTTAAACATAATTACCCTAGATTCAATAAACTTACCCAAAGATTTAAACACAATTACTCTAGATTCAATAAACTTACCAAAAGATTTAAACACAATTACCCTAGATTCAATAAACTTACCCAAGATTTAAACATAATTACCCTAGATTCAATAAACTTACCCAAGATTTAAACATAATTACCCTAGATTCAATAAACTTACCCAAGATTTAGACATAATTACACTAGATTTAATCAACTCACCCTAGATTTAAACATAATATCGCACTCAACACAGTAGAAGTCCTTCAGCACATGCACAGATTGCATATGCTTCTTCAATTGCATTGCATATACAAACGATGTGTTGCATATGTCGCATTGGTGCAACTTTGTGTCGTCATGGCGCCTGAAATTATGATATATGAAAAAATTAACGCCGCGGCGTCACCTGCTTGAACTGTATTTAATTTTTCACGCTGTATCCCGCACATGGCGGCGTAGCCTTTGAACGCTTTCCGCCGAATTTGAGGTATTGCGTGTTGAGTGACGGAACTCAACGCCGCGCTTTGCCTTGTCACCAGAGCGAAGAAATGAAAACATTAAATATTTAAATTGAAAATATTAAATATTTCATTTCCTCTCGTGTGTATCGAACCCACAACCTATCGTTTACAGTCGCACACTTGTACCACTGCGCCATAATAGACATTACAAATTACGTAAACATTCTATTTATACAAAATTTCTCTATGAATAATTCTTCTCAAAGCGGGCGAAGCCGCGTGTTTATAGCTAGATATATAAAAAATATAAAAATAAAAAAAAACACTCACATAACATGAATTCTCAAGGAATCCTTAGTTTTGTAATACTTTCCACATATATTACATCTTAGGGGCTCATTTGTGGTGTGCACTTTGACGTGCCGTTGCATTGCTGTACGTTTACTATGAAAAAATGAAAAAAAAAATAAAATAAACTAACTTTATAGGAGAGTAGGCGGAAGGGAACCTGGGAACCTAGTCAGTCACTTCTTTCCGCCTATTTCTTGAAGCATTGCAAAGTATTGCGTAACTTACCGCCGCGCTTCACCTCGTTACGAAAGCGAGGAAATTATAATATAAAATATTACTTTTCGAATGAAGATCGAACCCCGTTTCGTTTTTAAATGCATTGATAACTTTAAAAAAATCTTTAAGGAATATCCCCGAAACGATATTCAAACCCCCTTACACCGTAATTTAATCGCCAACGCAGTACTTTTACGCAATCGTACCTGAAGTTAAATGAAAACGGAATCATTAAAAAAACATCATATTTACCATAATTTTATTCCTTCTATAATACAAGAAATAACATAAACATGTCACGTTTACTCCAAGACAATCCTATTAAGGTACAAAAAAGAATCACCGCTAACAGTATTTAAACGTGTTAATTTTATAGTAGAATTGCATTCAGGACACACACCCGCTCGCCACGCACACACACCCACGCACGCTCGCACGCACACGCACGCACGCACCCATGCACGCACGCATACATACGCACGCGCGCACCCATGCACGCACCCACACACGCACGCACACACATGCACGCATGCTCGCACGCACCCATGCACGCACGCATACATACGCACACAGCCACGCACCTCTGCACGCACACCCACACGCACACACATGCACGCACGCTCGCACGCACCCATGCACGCACGCACACACGCACGCACACACATGCACGCACGCACACACGCACGCGCGCACCCACGCATACATACCCATGCACGCACCCACACACGCACCCACACACGCACGCACACACATGCACGCACGCTCGCACGCACCCATGTACGCACGCACACATACGCACGCGCGCACCCAGGCACGCACCCACACACGCACGCACACACATGCACGCACGCACGCACACGCACGTACCCACGCACCCACGCACACACCCAGAACGCACCACGCACGCCCGCACCCAGGCACGCACAAACGCACGCACGTACCCTTGCACGCACGCACGCACACACACACACACACACACACCCATAAACACCACCCACACACACCACACATCCACACATACACACACGCACGCACTTACACACAAACATACATATTAAATATCCCCCAATCAGTATTCGAACCCACTAACCTCGTAGTGTAGTCGCATTCCGGACACTTGTACACAGCGGGCGAAGCCGCGTGCTCCAGCGAGTAATGCTCTATTATATGTTGTCGCGACAGACGGATTATACTACATAGTTTACATTTATACCTTTAAAGAAAAAAAATATCGGGTGTTATATATTTTTTTCAGCTTCACGCTGTATCCCGCACACGGCAGAGTGGGCAGAGGGAACTTGGGAACCTAGTGTTAAGACACTCCGTTCCCCACTTTCCGCTAAATTTGAGGTGTTGCGTGTTGATTGGCGGAGTTCTACGCCGCGCTTTGCCTTGTTACCGGAGCGAAGAAATATAAATATTAAACATTTATAAATATTTATTAGTGTTATTCCACACTTAGGAATGATAAATACTATTAAAAAAAAGTCGAGCAACGTTCAAATATTTATTCTATTTCAAATTCAATATGAAATATTTCATTTCCTCTCGTGTGTATAGAACCCACAACCTGTCGTTTACAGTTACACGCGCTTGCACCACTGCGCCACGAGAGGCCTTATATAACTTATGTACATAAGTAGCGAGTCTAGAGGAAATGTAATCTATACATATATAATAAATCTGTAACTGATCTCTGTCTGTTCATGGTAGATATATTAAATAAAATCTTATAGGGGGTGTTTGTTTATGTAGTAGGACACGAAATTGTGATTTTGGGATTTTTTGTTTGTACGTCTGTACGTTTGTACGCGCTAATCTCAGAAACGGCTGTTTTATCAACCTTTTCTTTAGTTGTATTGTTTTAAATCGGAAATATATAATAAATATGTCATAATCGAAAATATATATTGAGTAATTAATGGCGGAACTCAACGCCGCGAGCTAGTAACAATTAAAAAATAAAAAAATCTCACCTAGAAGAATGTGATTTCATGTGACCACGTAAAGATACTTTACTCGGACAATACTGCTCACATAATTCACATTGAAATGGACCATTTTTCTGAAAAAAAAAAAACTCCTTTTCAATTTTGTAGGGAACCTGGGAACCTAGTGTTAAAATACACCGTTCCCGTTAAACCACTTCCGTTACCAACTATCCACCGAAAAGTCACTGTAAATTGATTGGCGGAACTCAACACCGCGCTTTACTTTGTTACTAGAGCGAGAGAAAAGTCAGTTAACTATGTATAATGTAACTTCTATAATATTCTTTTGGTTTTACGCTTGTATCTCGCACGCACCAAAGTAGTGTAAGGGAACCTGGGAACCTAGTGTTAAATTACTCCATTCCCATTAAACCACTACCGTTCTCCACTTTCCACGGAATTTCTTAATTCCGTGGAAAGTGGGGAACGGTAGTTTAAAGTTGAGTGACGGAACTCAACACCGCGCTTGCGAATTCCGCTAATTATGTATAATGTTACTTTTGTAATATATTTTTTTGGCTTCACGTACCAATGTAGGGAAAAGGAACCTGGGAACCTAGTGTTAAAACATTTCCTTCCCAACATTCCACCAAAAACACCACGCTTATCCTAGTTAAAATTAACCAAAGCGAGAAAATATTAAATATTTAATCAAGCCTCAAGCGGGAACCGAACCCCACAACCTGTCCCATACAAGCTTTCAATTCTCCATTACCTCAGAATGTTTTTTCATATGATTCTGTAAAACATCCTCAAAATTAAATCCTTTTACGCATTTAACACATTTGTATGGCAACATTTTATATTTATCACTTTTGGCATAATTCTGCATTTCTTCTAAGATCTGAAATATAAAAAAAAAATGCTCATTTAAAAAAACGTAAAAGAATTCGAATGTAGCGGGATTCGAACCCGCGCCTCTTGGAAACCGTCCGCGCGCTATTACCACTAAGCCATACGTTCTCGTCAAGCTACGTCGATTTCTTTTCCTAAGTATGGATTAACTTTTTAAAAATAGTCAATATGACAAAAAATATGTATTTCCTACTAACATTTACTTGTGGTTTCGCCAGAAAGTGTCATGCCACATGTGTCATACACATTTAGTGTATGTGTCATACATTAACTGTGTCTGACATATGTGACATGACACGTAGAAATAAAAATATATATATCTTTTTCTTTTAACCAACAGTTATTTATTAGCTTCACGCTATATCTCGTGCGGGATACAGCGTGAAGCTAAAAAAAAAACAGGTATTTATTATTTATTAAGCAAAGTTATTCAAAGTTTCTTGTTTAGAAAATATATTATAAATTTGAATGTATCGTTTTATGAACCCGCACTTGTTGAATACCGTTCAAGCGCTTTGACTACTAAGCCATACGTTCTCTCTTTTATACTCCTACTCAGCTTCACGCTGTATCCGGCACATGGCAAGGTAGGCGGAGGGAACTTGGGAACCTAGTGTTAAGACACTCCGTTCCACTTCCGTTCTCCACTTTCCGCCGAATTTGAGGCATTGCGTGTTGAGTGGCGGAGCTCAACGCCGCGTTCGCCTTGTACCAGAGCCAAGAAACGGAAACATTAAATGTTTCAATTGAAAATATTAAATATCTCATTTCCTCCTCTTCGTTTGTATCGAACCCACAACCTGTCGTTTACAGTCACACGCTTGTGCCGCTGCGCCACGTCAGGCCTTAATTCTTTCTTTTATCGTTTCTCAATTTGTTTTAAGAACGTATGGCTTAGTTGGTCAGAGCGCTTAGACAGTTTCCAAACAGCGCAGCTTCAAATACAGCTACGTCAATTTTGTTATACGTTTTCTAAGTGTGGATCAAAATGTTAAATAACATAATTTCCCCACTCTGCGTTAACTACCGCCAATCAACACACGATTCCCTAACAACGCCTCTGGGTGTTTAACGGAGTTTAACACCGAACGATGTCTACCAAAACAAAACAATAAAAAAAAACACTCACCTGCTCCTTAGTAAGTTTAATAACTACATATTCATTGGTCTCCATAACCATTCTGGAAGAGAAGCCCTCTCTTATTTCTTTCTTTTTACTTTTTTTTGTGTCACTCTGTTTTTTATCGACATTTTTATATTCTGTATTGCTTTCCTGAAGAAAAAAAAAACAACAATAGCGACCTAAACGACGGCTTCGCCCGCTTAAAATTATAATACAAAATATTTACATAAATAATATAATTTTTTTACGCTGTACCCTACAGCGTAAGCACCTTCGAGAGGTGTTAAGAGGCTCAGTTCCAATTCCTTTCCCCAATTTCATGATCGGCGTAACTAAACGCCGCCATATCTCTTGTTACCAGAGTTACCGAGATGAAAACATTAAACATTTAATTTCCTCAAACCCACACAGACAGACCCCAAAATTTTTCCACGCATTCTCTGACAATCTAAAAAAATGGACACTTTAAATACATTAAAGACATTTACTTTTGAACAAAAACACTTACCAATACAAAATCACTCTCAAGCACATCGTTACCGTCATAATCATGATTATCATTCCACAGAACCAAAGGAACGTTTTCTTCAACCGCTTCATCTGTTTTTATATCCTCTTGTTTAACTAAAAATTGTGATTTTGGCCCCAAATAATAATATGTAGGCGTTGATTGGACCAAATTACTTTTTAATTTTGTTCTGTCAATCTGAAATATAAGCTAATTTAGCAAAATTAATAAATAATAGCTGTACCAATGTGTATGAAGCGGTTGCGGGTTCCATTCCCACTTGATGGAAATCAAATCTATACTTATAATATATCTGTAACCGATCACTGTCTGTACATGTAAGTTTAAGAGGTTGAAGAATGGTAACATTAATAAAAAACCTAATATTTATTTATATATTAGGCCTGTCAGGGCGCAGCGGCACAAGCGTGTGACTGTAACCAACAGGTTCTGGGTTCGATCCCCAGTCGACGAAATGAAATAGTTAATATTTTCAATTTAAATACTTAATGTTCTATTTTCGTCGTTTTGGTAATAAGGCAAAAGCTCGGCGTTGAGTTCCGCCACCCTACACGCAATGCCTCAAATTCGATCGAAAGTGGGGAACGGAGTGTCTTAACACTCTGCCTCTGTCTGCCCTGCCTTGTGCAGGATACAATGTGAAGCTAAAAAAAAGAATATTTATTTAGCAACTATATAAAAATCAAACTTAAGCGGCATTCCATCCCCCACCTCTTGGATTGCGCCGAACCGCAGACCTCTGAGCCATACATTCTTATCAAGCTACATTGAACCTTTTCTGGTTTTTACTTTCACCCAGGCCATACTAGAGTACACCAAAGAAATGTGGGAACCCTAATATTTAGACACTGCATTCCCATCAAGACACTAAAAGAACATATACACAAGAAATTCAGAAACAAATTAAACTCACCGATTTATCTTCACCTGTAAACGCACTGTTACCATCGAAATCATGATTATCAATCACACTGTTACCATCTAAATCATTGTTTTCATTTAACAACACTAAAGGTATATCATCTTCATTGATATCATCTTGTTTTATACTTTCTAGTTTAACTGAATATAGTGTATCTGGACCCAAATAATGATGTACAGGTGTGGATTGAACAAAATTACTTTGTATATTTGGTATTATATCAATCTGGAATGAAGAAATATATATATTTTAGTTGTAAAAAAAATGTATATATATATATATATTATATCTGTACTAATGTGCATATTTTGGTGATAAGGCAAAAGCAAAATTAAGTTTTGGCACTTAGTGGGAAATGGATCATATCACTATGTGCCCAGGTTCCCTCTGTCTACCCTGCCTTGTGCAGGATACAGCATGAAGCTGAGAAAGCCAGTGTTAAGAAGCTAGAGTTTATTTTGGTTGAAAACACAAATTATATGAACTATTGGTCTGATTTTTTTGTAATGACCCTGGATGTTAACAGAAAAATTTTTTTTTGTGTATAGCACATGATACATTCGAAGAGGCCGAGATAACTCTGATTGCAAGTAAACATACAATAGAGAGAAAGTAAATATTATATATTTTTAAATATTATATTAGGCCTGTAACTGGTAACAAGGCAAGTCACGGGATTGAGTTCCGCCATTTAACATGCAATGCCTCAGATTTGGGGGAATAGGACAGAGTCTCTAAAGGCTAGATCCCAAGTCCTCTGTGCCTACCCTGCCATATAAGTGAGTATATTATATTTTTATACCTTGTCCACTGCTTCTCTTAACCATATTTCAGCGACCTGACATAATTCCCTAAATTTCACAATTTTCCGTAATAAACTTCTACAGTATATACATATGTATGATGTACTTAATGGGTCTTCAATCTGTAAAAAGAGATTATATTTAAACAAAATGAAATATTAAAAGTATGTATAAATAAAAATGAATTCTTTACTTTTTATATATTTATTGTTTTTTTTTTTATATTTACTTTAGTATTTTTGGTGCCGAGCTTGCTAGAATAAGCATTTTAGTTACTACTTTATAATTTAAAATAAAAATACATTAATTATTTGATTTTTGTTTACATTGTTTTATAATTATTAACTCGAACGGACCTTATTCATAAACATTCGATAATATTTCAAATCTTTTGCAGTCATAGGGTGAACGTAAGTCCCAGTCCTTAAACAAGCTTGGCATATTTCCATTTTTACATAACTTTTAGTTTTTCATTTAACTATTTATAATTTAAATTAGAAATATTAGTAAACAAGACCTCATACTGAGACGCTCAATTGACACTGACAGAATGATTTTTTCATTATAGAAATGTCAATGTTGCTTAAAATGACGGACTAAAATCAAGCAAATAATCGATTAATAATCGATAACATTTAGTGTCGATTGAGTTTTTACCATAAAATTTCAGTAGTTAGGCTACTCTTAATTAATAGAATTATTTTAACTTGTATTTTTTCTGAGGCCTGTCAGCGCATCGGCAGAAGCGTGTGACTGTAACCAACAGGTTGTGGGTTCGATCCCCACTCGAGGAAATCAAATATTTAATATTTTTAATGCAAATATTTAATGTTTTCATTTCTTCGCTTTGGTACAAGGCAAAACGCGATGTTAAATTTCGCCACTCAACACGCATTGCCTTTAATTCGGCGGAAAGTGGGGAACGGAAGTGGAACAGAGTGATTTAACACTAGGTTCTCAAATAAGGTAGAGAAGAGACAAATAGGCAGAGAGGCCTACTCTGCCATCTGCGGAACACAGCGTGAAGCTGAGTATTTTTTCCTATTTTTAAACTATACCTATAAAAGTGGCAGAGTGGGAATTGAGCCCTTAATTTTTTTTTTTTTTATGGAAAAGACGGCAAACGAGCGTACGGGTCACCTGATGGTAAGTGATCACCGTCGCCCACGACCCCCAGTAACTCCAGAGGAGCGTTGCCGTCCTTTAAGGTAGAAGGGGCACCGGGGCCCGGCATTACCTAATGCGAAACGCAGTGGCCAAAGCCACTAACGCCGGTCTTAAATGCCGGGGGTGGTAATGATCCGGTCGAGTCTGCCCATGCGTATTGCCATTACTGGCAACGTGACTCTACCACACGCACTTTAGTCGCCTCTTACGACACCATCAGTACCAGGGTGATCCTATTCTAAGCCGGAACCACATAAAATTATAACGGCCTTAATACGTTTTTAGTCCAATTGCGCCACAATAAATATTAGAGATGATAATTTATCACCAAATTTCTCCCATAGCTTCACGCTGTATCCTAGTATCCTATACATGGCAGGGTAGACAGAGGAAACTTGGAATTCAAGTGTAAAGAAACTACGTTCCGTTTCCCGCTTTCCGCCGAATTTGAGGTATTGCGTGTTGAGTGGCTTTGCCTTGTTACCAGAGGAAAAAAATAAAAACATTAAAAATTTTAATTTCAAATATTTCATTTTCTCGTGTGGGAATCGAACCCAAAACCTTCGCTCTTAAATTCACACGCTTGTGCTCCTGCGTTACGACAGCCCGTCATCCATTTATCGCCGAATTTCAAATACATTTATATGGAATGTAATATTTTATTTAGTTTCTTTTTTTTACTATATACACATAGAAGTGATTGCTTGCAGCAAATAAAAATATATTAAATACATTATAAATAGCACAGTTTTAAGGACATCATGAATATTAACACATTTCTAATTTCCATATATTAATCTAAAACACTTTCACGCTGTATCCCGCTCAAGTCAGGGTAAACAGAGGGAATCTGGAAACCTAGTGTTAAGACACTCCGTTTTGTTCCCTACTCTACACTAACGAGAGATATAAGGCGTTACGTGTTAAGTGGTACACACAACAAACAAACCCTTAAAATGCGGGATACAGCGTGAAGCTGAAAAACAAGATTAATTTAGTTGTTTAAAGCACTTTAGGTAACACTTGTGTAACATATTCCTAAATGTGATGAGTTACACATTCCAATATTATTAAAAAAAAGAGCATATTCAAAATATGTATATATATATTTGCTTAATTTCTCTTTTACAAAAAAGTTAAACACAAAAAAAGTTTCTTCAAATAAAATATAAATATAATTTTTATTTAATAATTCAACATGTGATATGATGTCTTTTATTGTTCAGCTTCACGCTGTATCCTGCACATGGCAGGATAAGCAGAGGGAACTTGGAAACTTAGTGTTACAACACTCAGTTCACCATTTTTTGCGGAGTTTGAGGCATTGCGTGTTAAGTGGTAAATAACTCAATACTACGCTTTGCCTCGTTATCAGAGCGAGGAAATTAAAATAATCAAATGTATCATTTATTCGAGTGTGAATCGAAACCACACCACAACATTGTGTTCTAAAAAAAAAAAAATATTATTTGTATTCACAAATGTTACAAATATTAAATAATTCATACGAAATAAATTATATTTACAATAAAATATGAAAAATAAAGTCAAAAGATAAAATTAACAAACAACATATTAACAAAATAGAACATACATATAGATCATAAAAATATTATTTCTAATATATCTAGGAACACCTTTTAATAATGAATTAATTATTAAAATAAAATCAATAACAAAATTAAATTATCACATGAATAATAAAAGTAATTATTGAAAAAAAAAATATATAATTATAATTACAGATAATTAATACTCAATTATATAGATAAAAAAGAATTTACATAGTATATATATATATATTAAGGCAGGAGGATGTAAACTCTATTTTTATAACTATTTAATTTCCCTTGTAACGGAATAAGAGTACTTGGTAGACTTAGTATTATGACATACTGCTGTGTTTAGTTACGCAACTGATCGCTGCACGTTAACCAATGTGGGCTAAAATAAAATAATTAAAATATATTTGCAGACCAGGAGTGGCGCAGACGTACAACCGTGCGTCGGGCGAGGTTATGGGTTCAGTTCCTATTGGTGATCAGACAAAACGGCGTTAAGTTCTACCACTCCATACAAATAAGTATCTTAATGGACTGCCTTATATCAGGTTCCCAGGTTCCCTCAGCCTACCTTGCTATGAGGATACAGCGTGAACATATAATGAGGGTCAATTAATGATTGACTCTATAATCATTTACAGCCAAGCACTGTGATCCACTGTATCATAAAACATATACCTACAACAAATTGTAGTGAATGAACTGAACAGGATGTTTAGCTTCACATTGGACATAGCGGGGTAAGTTGAGGGAACCTGGGAACCTAGTGAAAGACACTCCTTAATCCCAACCAAATTCATATGTACATATTACTATTTTCACAATGATTAAAAATTATTTATGACTTGAAATATTTATAAATCATTTGAGATCGATAGATCGAGATCAATTATTTCACACTATTCTCTTATCTATCATATAATACATACAATAAAAAGATTCTAACACTAAAATAAATTGCAACTTTAATAAAAATAAACAAATTCTTTTTTAAACTGAACTAAGCTTAGCTTACTTTATATATATTTTTAAATAAGGTAATCTGTGACACTGATATCATATATTACTAAATTTAATATATTATCTATTCTCACTCAAAGTTCTTTGGCGCCAAAATTACACCAAAATGACAATCTTGTCACTTAGCTAACTATATTTTGCTTATGGCAGAGTAGGCAGATGAAACTTGGGGACCTAGGGTTGAGTTGCCGTTCTCAATTTTCTGCCTAATTTGAGACCAGAAAGCTATCACTTACAAACATTTTTGTAATATATATATATATATATATATATATATATATATATATATATATATATATAAATATATATATATATATATATATATATATATATATATGTATATATATATATATATATATATATATATATATATATATATATATATATATATATATATATATATATATATATATATGTATATATATATATATATATATATATATTACATAGCGCTACACATTTATAAATTAGCAAAACATAATGTATAACTAAATATTAGCTATAATTTTCTCTCCGTTAAGCGCTGTATCCTGCTCATGGCAGGGCAAGCAGAGGAAACTGGAAACTTAGTGTAAAGACACTCTGTTCTCCACTTACTAAATGAATAATATATACCAAATTTGAAGAATTGCGCGTCAAGCAGCGGAGTTCAACACCGCACAATACCTAGTCACTAGAGCGCAACAATGTAAACATTAAATGTATCATTTCCTCAAGCAAATATCAAACCAATTATCAAAAACAAAAATACCAATTAAACAACAATAGGTGTCAAACTTTCAATTTTAGTAATATTTATAGATATTTTACTAAGTTTTTTCTTGTTCAGATTGCATTTATGCCTAGCAAAAAAGAAGGGCCTTTTAAAAGTTGCATTGCACCTATCACATGTAAGAACTTTGGCCCGACCGTGAATATCTAAATAGTGTTTATTAAAAATTATAGTTGGTATTGCTTTGTTGCATATGTCGCATATTATTGAAGAATTCTCAGCCTCAATCGGATACAAAGCTGTTAAATTAACTTCCTCCTTACTTTCCTCCAGTGAAACAGTACTGTCACCCACATATTTCTTTAGTAAAAGAATATTTTGCCTTACTTTTGTTATTTGTATTATGGAATCGGTGTTTAACACTGTTTCGTACCACGTGTCATGGATACCTTTTTGTGTTGCAAGTGGTAATTTACTTGTGAGATTATAATGAGCTTCTCTTTGATGGAATTTCAGTGCAGGACCAGTTGCAAATGATTTGTCACATACATTACAAGGAACATTTTTTTCGCGCTCTTTATTTTTGACTCTGAAAAAGATATTTTTTATAACATATAATGGGAAGGCATTTAAAAAAAATGTATCTATCGTCCCACATCGACCAATGCTGTACTTCATTTTGAAAACTGCGAGAGGAAGTATAAATATTCCATTGCCTAAAGTTATCTTAAAATGATCGAGTTTAATAGAAATACACAATTATAGAATTATATATTAGACCGTAGCATTTGGCGCTCCGTTCTCTCTGCCTACCCCGCTAGGGATATAGCGTGAAGCTAAGTTAAGTTTAAGTTAAGCTAAGTTAATTATAGAATATATTAACAGAAGTAAAATTAGATATCATGATTTTACCTAATAACATCATGGTTTTGTTATAAAAACATTATATTATCACAATAAATGATAACACAAACATCAATTTGTGATTATAGTTTATTAAGGTTTTAATTTGTAAAGGATTTACTATTTTTCAATTAATTGAAAGATGAGATAATAGCAAAACTATTTACCTCTCTTTAGCATGGATGTAATATTGATGCATTACAAGATTCCCATGATTCTTAAACACTATATTGCAAGTGGGGCAAGATCGGTCGGAGAGACAAACTTCTATATGATACGCGAGCCCCTGCTTCGTAGTTGTTTGCTTATTACAATAATTGCATATGAAATATTTATTTAAACTACTGGTACGTTGCAATTCAGCTGTATTATCTTTATTTTCCATTGTGGTTCCTGTTTTATAAAGAAAGTGTTAAATATGTTGTAGCCGAAAAATGGCTTTTTATAGATCTAAGCGTATCATTTTGTCATTGTGATATTTTTATTTAATTTTATCTTTGTTTTGTTGATATTATTGGAAATAAACAATATTATGTCATTTTATAAATTACAGGATAAAAATATATATTTGTAAGATATGCAGATACAAAAAGTTATTGTAATATCGATTTTCATATCATATAGCAGTGTTTGAAAAAAATGTTTAACGTTATTTTAAGAATTTACTTCAAAATAAAATGTAATTAATGATTTTTATATAGCTTATAATAAAGAAATGTAAAATAATTATGAAAAATATATGGAAATAATAAAAAAATGTTGCTGTAGACTAATTCAAATGTATTGTATATAATTTAGTGAATCCTCTCATAGTACGGAATATTATTTACACCATAATTGATTTTAATATTATTTACATTTAAATAAAATAAAATTTAAAATATCAAATAAATTTTAATATTAGTAATAGCAACATTCTCTTTCAGTTTTTTTGACATTTACTTATAAAAATAAAAAATTGTGAACAATAATTTCAATTTAAAGCATTTAATTTAACAAATAATAGTAATAATATATATAAATTATACGAATTAACGGAAGTATACAAATTAAACGAATTAACCAACCGCCTTGTATTTATTAGTTAGAATTTAGATTAAAATGTTAATTATTAATTTATAACAAATTCAATGTCAAAGCAATAGATAGATTAATTGTAAAAATGGGTAAAAATAAGATGATTGCGAAAAGTTGTCCCAAATGTGAATTGCAGGTTTGTATGTTACATATTTATTATTAACATTATATGTATAAGAACTGAATTCTCTATTATGCCAACTAAGAAAAATAATGGCAGCTAACTTTATTCTACACTCTTTTTAAAGAATATATTATATGTCAACTGGAAACCAAAATATTATAAACAAGTACATATTTAATTGTAACATTTACAAAAAAAAAAAAATTCTTTCTATAATATTTATAGTTTCATTTGGTTATTTTACAAAGTGAATTCAATTATGTTAAACTAAATGAAACATAAGTTGTCAAACAAGAGATTGGAGAAAGTAGTGCTAGATTTACTCTTTCTATGGTAATAAAGTTTTGAATTTAATTTATATTTTCTGTGCACATTTTTATAGATGCCTACAAATAAAAATTTTAATTTACCTTTTATTGTATGCATATGTAATCTCTGTATATTGTTCTCAAGTGTATTGTTCTCAAGTGTATTGTTGACATTTTTATAATACAAAATTCAAAATGTATCCCGCACGAGGCAGGGTAGGCAGAGGGAACCCGGGAACCTAGTGTTAAGACACTCCGTTCCACTTCCATTCCCTACTTTCTGCTGAATTTGAGGCATTGTGTGTTGAGTGGCGTAACTCAACGCCGTGCTTTGCCTTTTTACCAGAGCGAAGAAATGAAACATTTATTATTTAAATTGAAAATATTAAATATTTCATTTCCTCGAGTGGGGATGGAACCCAGAACCTGTCGATTACACTCACACTCTTGTGCCACTTCGCCACGACAGGCCTCAACTTCTATTTAACTAGGTTAAATTGTAAACACCTTTTGAAAATGTAGGAATACTTTTTTGAAGTGTTTTTTTTTATCTTTCCTGAGAATTAACATTAAGTTAATTCTTAGAAGGCTTGTTGTTGGGCAGCACCATAAGAGTATAATTTGAAAAGCGGCAGGTTGTGGGTTCTATCCGCACTTGAGGATATGAAATATATAATATTTTCAAATGAAACATAAATTTTTTGCCTCTCTGGTAACAAGGCAAAGCGTAGCATTGAGTTTGGTCACTCAACACTCAGTGCTTCAAATTTCAAATTTGGCTGACACTAGTGATCAAAACATAATGTCTTTACACTAGGCTCCTAAGTTTCCTCTGCCTACCATGTGCAAGAAAATCCTTTAAACTGAAAACTGTTGCCACATGTAAAAAAATATATGAAAATATGTAATATGGATGTTATTAAATAACAAAAGATGACACCAAATAACGATTTCATAATATTCATTTGTGACTGTAACCGACAGGTTCTGGGTTCGATTCCCAGTCGAGGAAATGAAATATTTAATATTTTCAATTTAAATATTTAATGTTTCAATTCTTCGCTCTGGTAATAAGGCAAAGCGCGGCGTTGAGTTCCGCCACTCAACACGCAATGCCTCAAATTTGGCGGAAAGTGGGGAACGGAAGTTGAACGGAGTGTCTTTACACTAGGTTCTTGGGTTCCCTCTGCCTACTCTGCCTCGTGCGGGATACAGCGTGAAGCTGAGTGAGTATAATATTCATCTATTTGTCGGTGGGTCTGTGTCTTTACGTCCGATAATATCAGAAACAGCCTAAATGATTTCAATGTATTTTTCAATACTGTTTCAATATTCTTATCATTGACTTTTCACTTTATTATTTTTTTATATATTCGATGGTTCGTTTATATGTCTAATTTAAAGTTCAGGTACTCATATATCTTGGAATCAGCTATCTAGATTTAAATGCAGTTTCCTTCAACATTTTTTCTTTGTTTTAGTTACTTTAGTTAAAGAAGTTACATCAATTTGAAATATTAAGGCAACAAAATTGCTACAAAAATTTTATTCATTAGGCTGAAATTGTAGTTTTTAAAATAGATATTGTCTTTAAAGTAATAATGTTATTAGAACAAGAAACTAATAGAGATCAGTAATTAAATAATGTAATTCAAGCAGGCGAAGTCGCAGGCAGGTCGCTATTGTATTAATAAAGTACTTTACAATGACTGCTTGACTATAATTTAAAGCAAGCAATCTCAATTCTGTCTTTAAAAATTTCCTTCCATCATCTTTAGGTAGCAGTTGCCTCTAAATCATGTAAATGCGGTCATACATTCTTCACGTCTCGCCGTGGTGCTGAGAGTCAACCAGCGACTGAGGATATCAAGAGGAGGACTGGAAGAGTTAGGAGATCTCAGCCTCAGTTCTACGATGCACAGCATTACCAGAAACAGAAGAGAAAGGTGGCTTTTTAAATAATTTTGTTTAATTATGAGGTATTTGGGGTAAATATGCTGAGGCCGATTTGGGGGCAGGGGCTCAAGCGGTTCTGGATTCGATAGCCACTCTTGGAAGTTACCGTGGCTGATGATTTAGAGTCAAAATAGGATCACCCTGGTACTGATGGTGTTGTAAGAGGCGACTAAAGTACGTTTTTTTTATTTTTATTTTATTTATGGAAAAGACAAGGCAAACGAGCGAACAGGTCATCTGATGATGAGTGATCACCGTCACCCACGGCCCCGTGTGTTACCAGGGGAGCTACAGGTGCGTTGCCGGCCTTTGAGGTGTAGGTAAACGCGCTTTTTGAAGGTACCCCATGTCGTATCGACCTGGAAATACTGCCGCGGGTAGGTCGTTCCAGAGATGTGTGGCGCGTGGTAGGAAATTCCTACGAAACCGCACAGTAGTGGAGTGCCAGAGTACGTGTGGGAGAGTGACGTTGTCAGCAATGGCAACACGCATGGGCAGATATTTCCCTATCTCTCCCTGAGTCTTCAAACTCAGTCCACCCGTCGAATACTGTGTAAGGCACAGAATTAAACGAGGCGTACGCTCCATGACAGCTTCTATCACACTTACCTGCCTGCATTCCAGTCTGTATGCCGTCCATTGTCATTTCCAGACGGCCGAGCAAAGCCTCAATACTCAATTCCCAGGCTACAAAATGGATCTTTAACGTCATACATTTTCCTGGGGTCGCTGGTTTCCGTCGTCTTGCTAACTTTGAACGGGATCTATCGGCTACAACATATCTAGCTCCATGTTGACTTCGACGGTCGTTGTCGAGTCTTCGCCTGCTTGTACAGGTCCCATAGTGGTCCTATAGCAACGAATTGGCTCATGGAGCACATGCAATTGGCTATCGACATTTTTTTTTTTTTATGGAAAAGACGGCAAACGAGCATACGGGTCACCTGATGGTAAGTGATCAGCGTCGCCCACGGCCCCGAGTAACTCCAGAGGAGCTACAGGAGCGTTGCCGTCCATTAAGGTGGAAGGGCACCGGGGCCCGGCAGTACCTAATGCGAAACGCAGTGGCCAAAGCCACTACTTAACGCCGGTCTTAAATGCCGGGGGTGGTAATAATCCGGTCGAGTCTGCCCATGCGTGTTGCCATTACTGGTAACGTGACTCTACCACACGCACTTTAGTCGCCTTTTACGACACCCTCAGTACCAGGGTGATTGTATTCTAAGCCGGAATCACAGCAGAAGTCGTGATAATTTGTGATTTAAATGCTCATATTGCCAGTTGGCACTCGGGTCACGTACCACCGAAAATGCAGGGAGGGGTTGTATTTGACTTTGGCATGGCGAATAGGTTGTCGTTGTGTTTCCTGGTAACTTCCTTGGAATGGATTTTTTTTATGAATAAGACACGTTAAATGAGCGTACGGGTCCCCTGATGGTTAGTGATCACCGTCGCCCACGTTTTCCAAGTCCATACATGGCTCTCTCAAAAAAGCTCGTCTATCTCAACTTTTAAGGTTGGCAACACATCTGTATCTTCTCTGGTGTAACATGGGGTTGTTCGCTCTTTTGCCTTGTCTTTCTGTAAAAAAAATAATATATATTTTTAATGTTTCGTAATGGTAACGAGGTAAAACGCGGCGTTGAATTCCGCTCTCAAGATTTCAGCAAAGTGGACTACGAAATCGTTTTAATAACTGCGGACTGTCTTAATACGCGTTCAGTTCAGCTTCTCAACCAGCAATGTCTGAAACATTGGTCGGTGCCTGGGAAAAGGAGTGTCTTAACACTAGGAGAGTTAGACAAAGGGCTAACCCGCTGCTATGGCGGGATACAGCGTGAAGACATAAAAAAATATATTTTATGATATATTGTTATATTTTGTTTTTTTTACAGTCGCCAAAAAAGAGAATAATATCGAAAACGTACAGCGATGATGAATATAAGGGGAAAGGAAAGATTGAAAGTGGTAAGATTATATATAACTCTCTCTCTATCAGCTTCACGCTATATCCCGCACTAGGCAGGGTAGGCAGAGGGAACCCAGGAACCTAGTGTTAAGGCACTCCGTTCCCCACTTTACGCTGATTTTGAGGCATTGAATGGCGGAACTCAACGCCGCGCTTTGCCTTATTACCAGAGCGAAGAAATGAAACATTAAATATTTAAATTGAAAATATTAAATATTTCATTTCCTCGACTGGGGTTCGAACCCAGAACCTGTCGGTTACAGTCACACGCTTGTGCCGCTGCGCCAAGACAGGCCTCTTTATTTTTATATAGCATAAATCTTTTAGTACTGTTTGTCCCCAGTGCCTCAGAATGTGTAGCGAGTCAGAGTTGTGGGTTCGACACCAATTTGGGGGAATAGATTAGTGACGTTTCTCTCTTACATTCTACATGATAGTTATATCTAAATATAACGGAGTATTCTTTGTGTAATTATATAAATATAGATTTTAAATTAGCTGGGATTTGAACCCAAACCATTCAGGAACTTAAAATCTTTTCTTTGCAATCTTTTCTATTGTAACTGATATGGCATATTGCGGGCATATGGCATTATGGTAGAGTAAGTAGAGGGAACTTGGGAACCTAGTGTTAAGACACTTAATTTTCATAATACACTCATTACACTTTCCGTCTAAGCATTTCGTGATGAGTAGTGGAACTAAACGCCGCGATTAGTCAAAGCGGTAAAAATAAATGTTTAATTTACTGAAGTGCCCCAATGTAAAAATGGCTCTTAAAGTAGATAGCTTTTGTTATTTATTTTTTGAGTTGCGTTCTGCCACTCTAATTCCCAAGGTTCCCAAGTTCCCTCTGTCTAACCTGCCATGTGCGGGATACAGCGTGAACCTGAGGGAATATTTTTTTTGAATTTAAATTAAAAAAAATGAAAGATTTTTCTATCCATTTCCTCAGCTACAGCCAGGGCAAGACGCCGCAGGGCTCTCCGTAGGGCGCAAAGGGAGCCCCAACAAAGTGAACGCACCAGAGACCCGACGCCCCAGCTGCGCCCCGCTCAGCTGGCGCGATGTAAACTTATATTGTCGGAAATTAATAGAAAAATGCGAGCGGTGACGTGGCAACCGCCTAGTGAGAATTAAAAAACACGTTATTGTAAATAATCGATTGTTTTAATTCGTTGAAAATCGATTTTCTATATTTTTTATCTGTTCCTTTTTCGATCGGTTTTTGACAGATGACAAGTAAATGTGATCGGTTTTGGTGTTTTGTTTCATTAATCGATTAGTAGACAATATTTATTAAATACTATGAAACATTTTATGAACAAAAACTTATCTGTGTGCAAAACACTGGTAATTTTGTTTATATTTCATTAAAAAAAAATGATATTTCTAATAAGACCTGTCGTTGAGCATAAGTCACTGAAAACAGGTTGTGGGGTCGATCCCAACTCAAGGAAATGAAATATTTAATATTTTCCAATTAAATGTTTAATGTTTTCATTTCTTCGTGCTGGTAATAAGGCAAAGCGTGGCGTTCCTCTACAACAAACAATACCTCCAATGGTGGTAAGTGGACAATGGTTTTTTCAATATTTCCATTTCCAGATTCGCAGCTGTCTAACTTCTTAGGAACTCTTTCTTGATATTCCTCTCTGATCGGTGGATCTTGAATCTATCAGCTTATGCGGTGATTGGGTCCAAGGTTTGGACATCCAGTGCGGCTGCGACAACCTGCGAACATTCCTTATTCTAGCTACGACTAGATAATGGTCTGTTCTCAATTCAGCACCCCTAAAAACTCGCGTGCCCATAACATGGCTTCGAATGCGCTGATCCACTAGGAATATAGTATATATATATATATATATATATATATATATATATATATATATATATATATATATATATATATATATATATATATATATATATATATATATATATATATATATATATATATATATATATATATATATATATATATATATATATATATATATATATATATATATATATATATATATATATATATATATATATATATATATATATATATATATATATATATATATATATATATATATATATATATATATAATATATATATATATATACTGTACTGTATATATATATATATATATATATATATATACATATATAAATATCTCTTTTACAGTGGCTAATCCCACCTTCAATATCTACACGTAATTTTATTCGTTATACAATATTATTGATTATATTATATTGTAATCTGTGGTAATGTTGGCATCACGTTAAATTCAAAAAGGCATGAAGACGTTGATGTGATTTTCGTGAATTCTTATGGCCATTTAAAAGTAGTTTTTTTTTCTATATCGTTACAATGATCGTGCCGCTCTGTAATATTCAGGTAAAGTTAATTGGTCTTATTCCGAATAAACATTTTCTTGACTAGCTCAGAATCTGATATCGCAAGAGTTTTATTGCAGAACACCGCATTACAATAATAGAACACTTGTTTAGATAACGTATAAAGCTGGTTTGAATCCGCGCCTCTTGGAAACCATCCAAGCGTTCAGACCACTTTCCTAAGTTATTACTCGCTGACGGACACTCATCCATATCCACGGGATGACTGACAGAGACCTTTATAAAAGAGACAAGTCCGCCTTCGTACACAAAATATCCTTTATACTTGTGTTTTTTAGGACAATAAAGAAAAGAATACTTTTTTTGTCTAAACATTGAAGTTTACCACTCAACTCTCAATACCTTGCAAATTCGGCAGAAAATGAGAAATGGAGTGTCTTAGCACTAGGTTCTCCCTCAGCCTACCCTTAACACAAGATAATTGGTGACTAAAAAAAATCTTAAGGGAGGTAAGAGAAGATCTTGATTAACGGAAACGTACATATGAGAGAAAAAAAAACAAACGAAAATCAAATTAATGATACATTTTTTATTTAACATGAAATTTATTAATTCACAACAACAACACATGAACACATATGGTGTAAATTGAGGAAAGACAAAAACATTTTATACTAGCTGTGTACCCGTATTTAATTGAAAACGCTT
Source organism: Eueides isabella (assembly GCA_019049475.1). Classification (NCBI taxonomy): domain Eukaryota; kingdom Metazoa; phylum Arthropoda; class Insecta; order Lepidoptera; family Nymphalidae; genus Eueides; species Eueides isabella. The sequence goes on along the minus strand of CM032413.1, from coordinate 7,886,657 downwards.
AAAAATTAACTTCTGTCGAGGATTCTCTTCGCTTCTCTTTCTCCAGTCTCACTGGCGCCGTGAACAGTAGCATAGTGATTGAGGCTGGTAGCTTCTCCCGCGAATAACACTCGGGGATTTCCCCACTTATCAACAAGGGGTTCCCCAAGAATGTGTCTTGCATTTGGATATTCATACATAAATGAATCGTCGTAGGACAAGCAACCGCGAATGTGTGGGTCTGAGAAGAATGATGACCTGCGATAAATAGTTCTTTTTAATTATACAATTATAAACACCGATGTTCGTGGTTGGCACAACGTCTGATTGAAAACGCGTAGGTTATAGGGCGATTATAAAAATTAATTGGAGACTGATTCAGGAAAATGTGTCCATAATTATCTACGTAGTATCTATTCTTTGTAGAGTATTGAATTAAATAAATAAAATACAATTGGTTCTTACACAATAATCTTCTTCGGCTCAGGTATCGATACGCTCTTGCCCATGAATCTCCTTAAAAGTTTAACCAGTTGTGACTTGACAACGTCTTTAGGCAGCGATTCGATCTTTAAAAAAATGTAGAAAAAATATTGACTATATTAAACTGTATCATAATTGGACCAGTTATTCTAAAGTATTTTTTTGCTTCCCTATTTTAAAAGCAAAAATAAAGTAAAGTAATTCATACCACTTTAGCAACTTCACTCCTTGAATAGCAAGTTAAAGCTTTCCTGGCTCCCATCGGAGTGCTGCAGGTTACTATCTTAGTAATCCAGCTGTCTTTTTCTCTGATATCATCTCTGTCTTCTCCTTTCCATAAGAAACCGTAATACCTTGAATTATAAAAGGACTTAATAATATTTCAATAAGCAACACTCCAAATCGGCAATTCACGGGGAAGGAAGTCGCTTAACATTAGTTTAAATTTTGCCTACCCTGCACTTCGGGATACAAAAGAGAGCTATACAAAAAATGTATTTGCTATATCTCTTAACGTTTATAGTGAGACTAAATCTTTTAAATATTACAAAGTAACAATTACCTTCCAATGGGCAGCCATTCTTCGTCAAATGTCAATACTATCTTAACAATACCTCCAAACGGCATCTTTTCAATGGCTTTAACTTTTTCTCGTGGCAGAGATGGCGAGAATAGTTCGGAGTGTCTGTATAAAAATAATAATGTAAATATAAAAATAAGTAATATTATATTGAAATTTTCACGCTTCAACAATGTCCAAATCAAATTTCATTATGGGTTTAGTGGCGTCACTCAATGTCAAACTCAGTCGACGAGAACGGAGAAAATATTGGCCGAAGTGGTGAACAATTCCACCACCATCGTATTTACAGCATATTTCAAATTTGAAAACATGTAAAAGTTCATGGTTACCTTTCCTTCAGAACTCCAAGTGAGAGGGTAACAATAACGTTGTCAGCTGTGAACACATCTCCATCTTTGCAGATCACTTCAACACTACCAGATTGTTTTGGCCATTTAATATCAACCACTTCCTTGTTTAATTTTATATCTAAGGTAGGCCAGCCAGGACCGTCATTGTAAGTATTCTGTGGAGGAATGAAATGTTTTCGTTAACATCGGCGATCAAAAACGATATAGGATAAAAAGAGCTAAGTTATCGTTCCCTTTCTTGTACGGAACTCGGAATGAAGAAATAAGAGAAATATTCCACAAGTATTCTATATAAATATGTATATAATTAGCACTAGACTATAATATAGACTTTCCTTACGCTTTAACTTTTCTTCCCAAGCAAGTCACTATGGCTCCATTTAATTCATAAAGAAAAAAAAGGAATAATAGGGGATGAATAATTGAATTGGTCCTTCTGGTTGGAGAACCTAATGGTGAATCATTTTCATTATCTCCCTCTCTTCACTCATTTTTTGAGGTGTTACTTATTTGTGTCCATTATTAAAAACCATACTTCGCCATTTCAATTAGCCGCCTTGGCAACAGAGACACGAAAACAACGCAGTGAAAGTTTATCTATACTTACCAAAATAATGTCTAAGAATGACTTGAAACCATATTTATGCCAGGACATACGAGGTCCATCCAAGTCTTCGAACGTAGTGTGAGCACTCAGTTCAGTCCAATCATTGGCACCCTCATAACCACTAATCAGCAGATTCAAGTACTCCAAAAAGTTATCTACAAAGTCCTTGTCTTTAAGTAATTTTGGATAATTTCTCTTTATGTACGATATTATCCTGAAAGTTTGGGAAACGAAAAATTAATTCAAATTCGATAATCTATTTATGGGGGAAGGATTTAGGCTATATAATACAAGTAATTAATACTGTTTGACGAAGGGAGTGATGCCGCAGTTATATATTTAATTAGTTATATATTAAATTACTTAATTATATATTAAATTAATTAACAGATTTTAAATTGAAAAATAAAAATACTCTTACCTTTCAGTGAGCATGTCGCTCAAAAGCCCTTCTTCCTCGGGGGCTCTGTATAAGCTTTTGAATGTGTACATTATGATATCATTCAACATAACGTTGTCGCCTAAAGACCCATCGGAGAAGAAGATATTCTGTGATATGTTCACAGCAACCAGACCGATGTTGTTTTTCATAGCCAGCTCATAAATTGGGCTTGATTTAATGCCTTGCATACTAAAATTTGTTCATAATATTATTAGTATTTGAATCGAAAACAATCGAAAACATTGTTGTTTCTCGTTTCTCTCAGAACAATGTCAAGAAATTTTCTAAACGCTCTCGTACACTAAATTGTAAATTTTATTGTACTTAAACAGACCAGACCTCACGTTGTACAAAATTTTGCAGCTGATGAGCAACCTTAATGATAAAAAGCTTTGTGCGGCGGTTTAAAAATAGCTATACATTATATAAGCTAGAAATAATAATGTACTTCTGTTAAAGTCGGTCAAAAGAGCTTAAACAATATATCAAATATCTAAGTCTTACGTTTCGCCACCAAGTTCCACCAGCCCATCACCAACTGATACAGACTTTATCCTTCCACCGATCTCACTCTTAGCTTCTAAAGCCAAAACTCTCTTTCCGGCTTTGGCGAGGTTCGACGCCGCTGTCACACCTGCAGATCCGAGGCCAACCACAATCGTATCATAAGGAACTGATGATGGTGATCTACAAAAGAAACGAGATTATTCAGTATAATTAAACAGTGAATTAATTGGATTTTCTTCTTTTACATTCGGTTTTGATAAACTGCTGTGTTGAGTTCTGATTTTAAATTATTGAAAAATATTTGGCGAAATATGAAAATATGACAACGATGGTCTAAATTGAAAATTCTTATGTCTGGTAGTCCATTTCTAAAGAAAACTATATGCTATAAGTGACATACACAGCTCTTGATTTCTTCCATTGGAACACTTAAATATAACCTCAAGTACTAAGTAGTCATTAATTATACAAGTAAATATTATTTTTAAAATTAAGTTGGTAAAAAATACTCACACAAAATGCACGAAAAGCACGAAGCTGAGAACAGTATTTGCTAGAGCCCCCATTGTTGAGTGAACCGTCCGCTGGTACTGACTTCCATAGTAAATTGTGGGCTTTTTATATGCGAAAATTTAAATTATTCAATTTCTTTATCGATATACCTAAATGAAAAATGTCTATAGTCAATTTGATACATTTAAATGTATTTAGATACTAAATGTGTATGGACATTAAATATTTTTAACAAAATAATTTTTTTTTACGTTTATGGAAAAAATAACTCAGCCATTTATACATACATACATACATACATAGCTTCACGCTGTAACCCGCACATGGCAGGGTAGGCCGAGGAAACCCGGGAACCTAGTGTGAAGACACTTCGTTCCACTTCCGTTTTCCACTTTCCGCCGAGTTTGAGGCATTGTGTGTTGAGTGGCGGAACACAACGCCGCGCTTTGCGTTATTACCAGAGCGAAGAAATTAAACATAAATATTTTAATCGAAAATATCAAATATTTCATTTCCTCGAATGGTGATCGAACTCAGAACCTGTCGGTTACAGTCACATTCTCGTGCCGCTGCGCCACGAGAGGCCTCAGCCATTTATGATTTAAAATATTTTGCATTCTCGTCGGTTTGTGAATTTTCACATTTTTTTTATTAATATATTAAAAAAAATGTGTATACATCTTTCATTGTCTAAGAAGCATTTTTTTAGTTAGGGGTATCTTAACACTAGGTTCACAAGATCCCTTTGTCCACGTTACTAGGTGCAGGATACAGCGTGAAGTCTTTCAATTTAATTCATTGAATATATAAAAATGATTGATGTTTTGTAGACATCGTTATATGTAGAGCGCCGTCAGATGCTATGTCTCGAAAAAATCTCTCTTTTTTCCGTCCTACCAATTTCTTCAATTCAATTAATTTAGGCAAAAGCGAATATAAAAGCTAGTGTTGGGTACATACTGTGCATATATTACACAAAAGATAAGGACAGACCTCCCTAATTAATATTAAATGTTTCAATGTCTATGATAAGCAAATTATATAAAATTACATAATTATATAACAAACAGTCTCTGTTGCGCATTATTGGTAAAATAATAGTCTAATATGGACTTGAGGCTTTTTCGGTTAATATAACATTGTCTCCGTCATTTTATTAGATAAAATGATAATTTAGTTAACTCACGCTAAGATCTGAGTCAGTGGGATTATACATATGTACATCAAATATATTGCAAGTTTCTTCTTTTTAAGGATAGTGATATAAATTGTCATTAATTTGTCGTAAAGCTTTTTATTCGACTCTTACTACGGCCAATTCTTTCTCGGAAAATATGCTTTTTTATTATTTTTTTATTTTTTTATAGCCTGACGCTGTAGCCTGACACTTCAGGGTAGGTAAAGGGAACTTGAGAACCTAGTGTTAAGAAACTCCTTTCCACTCCCGTTCCCAACTTTCCGCCGAAATTGAGGCATTGCGTGTTGAGTGGTGGAGCTCAACATATTGTCGTTACCATTTATTTATTTAAATAGGATTTTAACTATTATTTTTATAATTTTATATTTTTTAAAAAATGTTTATGGTATTTAAAATAAGAATTGTATGTTTAAAATTAAACAATTTTAAACGTATTAATCGCGTATATTGATATTTAAACAATTTCGGATACCTGGTAGATTTAACTTTTGACTTTAGCTATTGTGTCTGGATTTACAAATGTCTATATTGATCCTAGAATGGTTATGCAAAAACAGATCGGCTCATGGAGTAACTACAACAAGTAAAAAACTATAAACTATATGCTCTCGCACATCATTACCGCAGAAGTCGTGGCACTTGGAGATTATAATGTACATAATAAAGGCTCGGGCCACATACCTGGAGTAAACCAGTTCGAATGTTGACTTCGGCACTGGACATGAACCATGAAACAGTCAAATGAAATTTAACCGACGATTTTAGGATAAAAAGGTTGTACGCAAAAACTTTTCTGAGGAGCGAAAGCAACATCGAATGAGCCTCGCCGAAGACTGTTTAGGACAAGTGGAAAACGAGAGTTGGATTTTCCAATTCAACCCGTAAACCAAACGTATTCAATAACGTGTAGTGATTGTCTTTACATTTTATGGATGGTTTATTAGTAAAAATATTAAAGTCTTTCACAATATAAAGTGTTTATTGCATATAAAATTGAAAGTTACGGAACGCTCGGAACGTCACAAGTAAAACGACACACGCAATTTTACAATAATACAGAAGCAGCGTTAAAATGTTACGAGTATAAATAGGAAATAAATCTACTAAGCCCTTATAAGAAAGTAACGTAAAGATTAGTCGTGTGATTTCGGCTTGGAATATGATCACCCTGTTACTTATGATGTCGTAAGAGGCGACTAAAGTACGTGTGGGAGAGTCACGTTGTCAGCAATGGCAACACATGGGCAGACTCGACCGGGTTATTAGCACCCTCGGCATTTAAAACCGGCGTTAAGTAGTGGCTTCGGCACTGCGTTTTGCATTGGGTAATGCCGGGCCCCGGTGCCCATCAATCTTAAGGACCAGCAACGCTCCTGTAGCTCCTCTGGAGTTACACGGGGCCGTGGGCGACGGTGATCACTTACCATCAGGTGACCCGTGCGCCCGTTTGCTGTGTCTTGTCCATAAAAAAAATATTTAGCAAGTACTTTAAAGCTGCGACGGTTGGATATTTCCATCACTGGCTTGCATTTTTGCGTCATACAACAAGCAGTGGACGACCCAAATTAACGTCACAAGCAGCAGGCTTTTTTTTTTATGGAAAAACGGCAAACGAGCGTACGGGTCACCTGGTGGTAAGTGATCACCGTCCCCACGGCCCCGAGTAACTCCAGAGGAGCTACAGGAGCGTTGCCGTCGTTTAAGGTGGAAGGGCACCGGGGCCCCTTCCACCGGGGCCCCTTCCAGCATTACCTGATGCGAAACGCAGTGGCCAAAGCCACTACTTAATGCCGGTTTTAAATGCTGGGGGTGGTAATAATCCGGTCGAGTCTGCCCATGCGTGTTGCCATTACTGGCAACGTGACTCTACCACACGCACTTTAGTCGCCTCTTACGACACCATCAGTACCAGGGTGATCCTATTCTAAGCCGGAATCACACGGCGAAAAAAGGCTTTACAGATTAGTAATTATCTATAAATACATCGATTATATTCAAGTTATTGTAAATATATTCTATTTTGTTTTAATTAAATAAACAATGTTATGTTGTATATAATTGTTTAATGTCTAATAGGTGGAACCCACACACGTCAAAGTTCTGAATGGTTGTCTGCGCACCTATCCCGCTATAAAAGCTCACATGATTAATCGAAGGCGAAGACGATGATGATTACCTATTTTGATAGTCGTACAATCCACTTGTTCCCTTGGGGAAAACCGTGAAACAAATCTAATATAGCCAAGTACTCCAAAGATGAAAAAAAAAATTAAATAAAAATCGACATACTTGGAATGGCTGAAGTTAGAAGAATGGGCTGTGCAATTGAGGAACATAAAGATTATATTTTTTGTTATAAGGGTGAAACACTCGGTCTATATGGAGTTGGCTTCTTAATAAAGAAGGAGTATAAAAATAAGATATTAAGCTTCTCAGCACTTTCAGATCGAGTTGCATTATTAAAAATGAAATACGATAAGCAAAAGTTCACAGTAATACAAGTATATGCACCAACTGAAAGGGCAGTAGACCAAGAAATCAACTCATTCTATGAAACACTACGAGTAGCTCAAGATCAGACTGGAGAAAATGTTCTTGTTATTGGTGATTTTAATGCGAAAATTGGCCAACTGAAATCAGAAGACAAGGAAAGCTTTGTTCTAGAAAAATTTGGACACGGTAGCAGAAACGAAAGAGGCGAGAAACTAATACAATTTGCATTAGAACATAAACTGTCAATCATGAACATTTATTTTAAAGCACGAGGAAATCGAAAACGGACCTGGCAATCCCCCTGTGGAAATATTAAAAATGAAATTGATTTCATCTTGTCGAACCACCCTAACAAGATAAGAAGCATAGAAGTTCTACATGGCTTTGGATTTCGATTTGACCATCTTTTGTTTAGAGCTATCTACATACTAGATCAAAGCAAGAAAAGTAGAACATAGTTTAAAACACAACCTAAGGCGCGAATATCAGAAAAGGATATTTCATCGTATCTGAAAAATCTCGAGATCAACATCAGACTACTGGAAACGAAACAAGAAGGTACAGAAGATGTGCAATCTTTCTACAATAAGATAGTTAATATAATCAATATCAGCCTTGTACGTAAATCAAATAAAAAGGAGCAAAGAACCACTGATAAAATACTTAGAGAATAAACTCGAGCTATTCTAATAAAACGAACTGAACTTCTGAAAATGAAACATAAAACTAAAGAAACAAAGGATGAATTAAGCAGATTATTTAAGGCTACAAGTAAGGCTATTGACAAGGACTACAAAGATCATAGGACTAAAGTAATTGAGACTAATCTAAAAGAATACAGAAGCACTAAAAAAGCTTTTAGGAAACTGATCACACACGAAAACTGGATTCAAAACCTAAAAAAAACAGAAGAAACCAATATCAGACAAGACATTATGAGCTGTGCCACAGATTTCTACAGACAATTATATAAAAAAAACATCAAACTCAGTTCACTTTACCACAACAAACGATGAAACAACTGGAAATTGTCAAGACACAAACTATATACCACCAGTAGAGTACATAGAAGTTATCAAACACATTAAAAGCTCAAGGCAGATAAAAGCCCGGGTCCCGACGACATACAAAATAAGGTCCTAAAAACAGGCGCTACCCTACTGTTGTACCATCCCCTTTCGTGCCTGTTCAATAAAGTTCTCAACACTGGTCAGATACCGGAACAGTTGAAAAGATCCGACATAATCCTTCTCTACAAGAAGGGTGATCCTAGAGATATCGCTAACTATCGCCCTATAAGCCTCCTTTCAAGTGTATATAAACTATTTACATCAATTCTACAAACCCGACTGAGCCCGAACATTGATCAGCATCAGCCGTTAGAACAAGCAGAATTTTGTTCAGGATTTTCTACAACAAATCACATGCAAGCAATGGAACAAGTTATAGAGAAATACAAAGAGTTCAACATGCCACTTTATATTGCATTCATTGTTTATGCTATTTGGGAAGCTCTGAAAAAATGTCAAATAGAGGAAAAATACATAAGAGCACTAAAATGCATGTATAAAGGCAGCGTAAGCCAAGTTAAATTAGAAGAACGAGGTCCTGATATACCGATCTGCAGAGGAGTGAGACAAGGAGACCCCCTATCACCCAAGCTGTTCATAATAGTACTACAACATATTTTCGATAATTTGAACTGGAAGTCAGGAAGGATTAGAATCAACCAAGAAAGACTCACCCACCTCAGATTCGCAGATGATATTGTTATATTTGCTGAAACAAGAAAAGAGTTAGAATACTGTAAACATAGAAAGCGAAAAAGTAGGTCTCAAAATGAACGAAAATAAAACAAAAATATTGACAAACTGTGAAGAAAAACCCATAATAGTGAACGGAAAGCCGTTTCAATATGTGCAAAACTACATTTACTTAGGTAAACAAATATCATTCGAAGACCAAAATGATGAACAAGAGGTAGAACGACGTATCAACATGAGCTGGAAAAAGTTCTGGTCCCTGAAGGAAATCCTGAAAGGGGACTTTCCACTCTACCTGAAGAAAACCGTCTTAGATATATATATATATATATATATATATATATATATATATATATATATATATATATATATATATATATATATATATATATATATATATATATATATATATATATATATATATATATATATATATATATATATATATATATATATATATATATATATATATATAAATATCTCTTTTACAGTGGCTTCTAATCCCACCTTGAATATCTACACGTAATTTTATTAGTTATACAATATTATTGATTATATTATATTGTAATCTGTGGTAATGTTGGCATCACGTAAAATTCAAAAAGGCATGTAGACATTCATGTTATTTTCGTGAATTCTTATGCCCATTTAAAAGTAGTTTTTTTCTATATCGTTACAATGATCGTGCCGCTCTGTTATATTCAGGAAAAGTTAATTGGTTTTATTCCGAATAAATATTTTCTTGAAGAAGCTCAAAATCTGATATCGCAAGCATGTCATTGCAGAACACCGCATTACAGTAATGGAACACTTGTTTAGAAAACGTATAAAGCTGGTTTGAACCCGCGCCTCTTCGAAACATTCCAAGCGTTCTGACCACTTTTCCTAAGTTATTATTCGCTGACGGACACTCATCCATATCCACGGGATGACTGACAGAGACCTTTATAAAAGAGACAAGTCCGTCTTTGTACACAAAATATCCTTTATATTTTTGTTTTTTATGTGTTTTTTAGGACAATAAAGAATATAATACTTTTTTTATCTAAACATTGAACTTTGCCATTTAATTCTCAGTACCTTGCAAATTCGGCAGAAAGTGACAAATGGAGTGTCTTAGCACTGGGTTCTCTAAGTCTACCCTTAACACAAGATAATTGGTGACTAAAAAAAATCTTAAGGGAGGTAAGAGAAGATCTTGATTAACGGAAACGTACATATGCGAGATGAAAAAACAAACGAAAATCAAATTAATGATATTTTTTTATTTAACATGAAATTTATTAATTCACAACAACAACACATGAACACATATGGTGTAAATTGAGGAAAGACAAAAACATTTTATACTAGCTGTGTACCCGTATTTAATTGAAAACCCTTTAAAATTAACTTCTGTCGAGGATTCTCTTCGCTTCTCTTTCTCCAGTCTCACTGGCGCCGTGAACAGTAGCATAGTGATTGAGGCTGGTAGCTTCTCCCGCGAATAACACTCGGGGATTTCCCCACTTATCAACAAGGGGTTCCCCAAGAATGTGTCTTGCATTTGGATATTCATACATAAATGAATCGTCGTAGGACAAGCAACCGCGAATGTGTGGGTCTGAGAAGAATGATGACCTGCAATAAATAGTTCTTTTTAATTATACAATTATAAACACCGATGTTCGTGGTTGGCACAACGTCTGATTGAAAACGCGTAGGTTATAGGGCGATTATAAAAATTAATTGGAGACTGATTCAGGAAAATGTGTCCATAATTATCTACGTAGTATCTATTCTTTGTGAAGTATTGAATAAAATAAATAAAATACAATTGGTTCTTACACAATAATCTTCTTCGGCTCAGGTATCGATACGCTCTTGCTCATGAATCTCCTTAAAAGTTTAACCAGTTGTGACTTGACAACGTCTTTAGGCAGCGATTCGATCTTTAAAAAAATATAGAAAAAATATTGAATATAATATAATAATAATAATAATATATATAATATAATAACTGTATCATAATTGGACCAGTTATTCTAAAGTATTTTTTTTGCTTCCCTATTTTAAAAGCAAAAATAAAGTAAAGTAATTCATACCACTTTAGCAACTTCACTCCTTGAATAGCAAGTTAAAGCTTTCCTGGCTCCCATCGGAGTGCTGCAGGTTACTATCTTAGTAATCCAGCTGTCTTTTTCTCTGATATCATCTCTGTCTTCTCCTTTCCATAAGAATCCGTAATACCTTGAATTATAAAAGGATTTAATAATATTTCAATAAGCAACACTCCAAATCGGCAATTCATGGGGAAGGAAGTCGCTTAACAATAGTTTAAATTTTGCCTACCCTGCACTTCGGGATACAAAAGAGAGCTATATAAAAAATGGTGAAACTAAATCTTTAAAATATTACAAAGTAACAATTACCTTCCAATGGGCAGCCATTCTTCGTCAAATGTCAATACTATCTTAACAATACCTCCAAACGGCATCTTTTCAATGGCTTTAACTTTTTCTCGTGGCAAAGATGGCGAGAATAGTTCGGAATGTCTGTATAAAAATAATAATGTAAATATAAAAATAAGTAATATTATATTGAAATTTTCACGCTTCAACAATGTCCAAATCAAATTTCATTATGGGTTTAGTGGCGTCACTCAATGTCAAACTCAGTCGACGAGAACGGAGAAAATAAAAATAAATGAAATACTGTTATTGGCCGAAGTGGTGAACAATTCCACCATCGTATTTACAGCATATTTAAAATTTGAATACATGTAAAAGTTCATGGTTACCTTTCCTTCAGAACTCCAAGTGAGAGGGTAACAATAACGTTGTCAGCTGTGAACACATCTCCATCTTTGCAGATCACTTCAACACTACCAGATTGTTTTGGCCATTTAATATCAACCACTTCCTTGTTTAATTTTATATCTAAGGTAGGCCAGCCAGGACCGTCATTGTAAGTATTCTGTGGAGGAATGAAATGTTTTCTATATAAATAAGTATATAATTTGCACTAGACTATAATATAGACTTTCCTTACGCTTTAACTTTTCATCCCAAGCAAGTCACTATGGCTCCATTTAATTCATAAAGAAAAAAAAAGGAATACTAGGGGATGAATAATTGAATTGGTCCTCCTGGTTGGAGGACCTAATGGTGAATCATATTCATTATCTCCCTCTCTTCACTCATTTTTTGAGGTGTTACTTATTTAGTCCATAATTAAAAACAATACTTCGCCATTTCAATTAGCCGCCTTGGCAACAGAGACACGAAAACAACGCAGTGAAAGTTTATCTATACTTACCAATATAATGTCTAAGAATGATTTGAAACCATATTTATGCCAGGACATACGAGGTCCATCCAAGTCCTCAAACGTAGTGTGAGCACTCAGTTCAGTCCAATCATTGGCACCCTCATAACCACTAATCAGAAGATTCAAGTACTCCAAAAAGTTCTCTACAAAGTCCTTGTCTTTAAGTAATTTTGGATAATTTCTCTTTATGTACGATGTTATCCTGAAAGTTTGGGAAACGAAAAATTAATTCAAATTCGATAATCTATTTATGGGGGAAGGATTTAGGCTATATAATACAAGTAGTTAATACTGTTTGGCCAAGGGAGTGATGCCGCAGTTATATATTTAATTAGTTATATATTGAATTATTTAATTATATATTAAATGAATTAACAGATTTTAAATTGAAAAATAAAAATACTCTTACCTTTCAGTGAGCATGTCGCTCAAAAGCCCTTCTTCTTCGGGGGCTCTGTATAAGCTTTTGAATGTGTACATTATGATGTCATTCAATAGAACGTTGTCACCTGAAGACCCATCGGAGAAGAAGATATTCTGTGATATGTTCACAGCAACCAGACCGATGTTGTTTTTCATAGCCAGCTCATAAATTGGGCTTGATTTTATACCTTGCATACTAAAATTTGTTCATAATATTATTAGTATTTGAATCGAAAACAATCGAAAACATTGTTGTTTCTCGTTTCTCTCAGAACAATGTCAAGAAATTTTCTAAACGCTCTCGTACACTAAATTGTAAATTTTATTGTACTTAAACAGACCAGACCTCACGTTGTACAAAGTTTTGCAGCTGATGAGCAACCTTAATGATAAAAAGCTTTGTGCGGCGTTTTAAAAATAGCTATACATTATATAAGCTAGAAATAATAATGTACTTCTGTTAAAGTCGGTCAAAAGAGCTTAAACAATATATCAAATATCTAAGTCTTACGTTTCGCCACCAAGTTCCACCAGCCCATCACCAACTGATACAGACTTTATCCTTCCACCGATCTCACTCTTAGCTTCTAAAGCCAAAACTCTCTTTCCGGCTTTGGCGAGGTTCGACGCCGCTGTCACACCTGCAGATCCGAGGCCAACCACAATCGTATCATAAGGAACTGATGATGGTGATCTACAAAAAGAAACGAGATTATTCAGTATAATTAAACAGTGAATTAATTGGATTTTCTTCATTTACATTCAGTTTTGATAAACTGCTGTGTTGAATTCTGATTTTCAACTATTGAAAATGACCCAATATTTGGCGAAATATGAGAATATGAAAACGCTTCTTTAAATTGAAAAATCTTGTGTCTAGTAGTCCATTTCCAAAGAGAACTACAGGCTATAAGAGACATACACAGCTCTTGATTTCTTCCATTGGAACACGTAAATATAACCTCAAGTACTAAGTCATTAATTATACAAGTAAATATTATTTTAAAAATTAAGTTGGTAAGAAATACTCACACAAAATGCACGAAAAGCACGAAGCTGAGAACAGTATTTGCTAGAGCCCCCATTGTGAGTGAACCGTCCGCTGGTACTGACTTCCATAGTAAATTGTGGGCTTTTTATATGCGAAAATTTAAATTATTCAATTTCTTTATCGATGTACATTTACTTAAATAAAAAATGTCTATAGTCAATTTGATACATTTAAATGTATTTAGATACTAAATGTGTATGGACATTAAATATTTTTACTAAAAAATACTTTTTTTTTTCGTTTCTGGAAAAAAGTAACGCCGGTTTGTAATTTTTCATATTTTTTTAATTAATAGATAAAAAAAATGAGTCTACGTTTTCTATTGCCTAAGCTGATTAATTAAGATTGTTTATTTGAATTCGAGACATCTTCACACTAGGTTTATTGGATCCCTTTGTCTACACTACTATGTGCAGGATACAGCGTGAAGTATTTCAATTTACTATACTCAGCTTCACGCTGTATCCTGCACATGGCAGGGTAGGCAGAGGGAACATGGGAACCTAGTGTTAAGACACTCCGTTCCACTTCCGTTTCCCACTTTCTGTCGAATTTGAGGCAATGCGTGTTGAGTGGCGGCACTCAACTGTCGGTTAGAGTCATACGCTTTTGAGGCTTCAAATTTTTAATTTAATTCATTCAATATATATATAAATAATTGATATTTTGTAGACAGTATAAGTAGAGCGCCGTCAGATGTTGTGTCTCACAAAAGTCTCATCAGGTATAAAATTTATGAGCAATTGTTTGACAACGAGTGATTATTATGAAAATATCATTCTTTTCTTTCTTCCAATTTCTTTCAACAGGACATGATATTTTTCCAATAACTCAAGAAATTTGGGCAAAATCGAATATAAAAGCTAGTGTGAGGCCTGTCGTGGCGCAGCGGCACAAGAGTGTGACTGTAACCGACAGGTTCTGGGTTCGATCCCCAGTCGAAGAAATGAAATATTTAATATTTTCAATTTGAAATATTTAATGTTTCATTTCTTCGCTCTGGTAATAAGGCAAAGCGCGGCGTTGAGTTCCGCCACTCAACACGCAATGCCTCAAATTCGGCGGAAAGTGGGGAACGGAAGTGGAACGGAGTGTCATAACACTAGGTTTCACTTTCGTTCCCTCTGCCTACCCTGCCTAGTGCGGGATACAGCGTGAAGCTGAGAAAAAAAAGAAAAAAAAAAGCTAGTGTTGGGTACATATGTACATACATACATGTATATATTTTACTCAAAAGATAGCCGACAGACCTCCCTAATTAATATTAAATGTTTCAATGACTATGATAAGCAAATTGTATAAAATTACATAATTATATAACAAACAAGCTTCTTTGTGCATTATTGGACAATTTGGACTTCAGGTATTACGTGTATTTCACTTTTTTTTGGACTCAGTTCCCATTACTCATACTCAGCTTCACTCTGTGTCCCACACGAGGCAGGGTAGGTAGCGGGAACCCGGGAACCTAGTATTAAGACACTCCGTTTCACTTCTGTTCCCCCACTTTCCGCCGCATTTGAGGCGTTTTGTGTTGAGTGGCGAAACTCAACGCCGCGCTTTGCCTTATTATCAGAGCGAAGAAATGAAACATTAAATATTTAAATTGAAAATATTAAATATTTCATTTCCTCGACTTGGGATCGAACCCAGAACCTGTCGGTTACAGTCACACTCTTGTGCCGCTGCGCCACGACAGGCCTCAATTAAAGTTCCCATTCAAGTTTTGTCTTTGTTTTTTGATTAATATAACATTGTTTAAGTCATTTTATTCATTTTTTTTATTTTTGGTCGCTTTTATTTCTTAATAAAATTGATAATTTAGTTTACTCACGCTAAGATCTGAGTCAGTGAGATTATACATCAAATATCCTGCAAGTTTCTTCTTTTAGGTATGAAGGATATATGTGTGCATTGTCATTAATTTATAGGATTCTACACTTTTTTATTCGGCCATTACTATCGCCAATTCATCCTCAGAAAAAGATGTTTTTTTATTCTTTTCTTATTTTTTTTATAGCTTGACGCTGTAACATGGCAGGGTAGGCAGAGGGAACTTGGGAACTTAGTGTTAAGATACTTCGTTTCACTCCCATTCCCAACCTTTCGCCGAAATTGAGTCATTGCGTGTTGAGTGGTGGAGCTCAACGGGCTGTACTTAATACCTGGGCGAAAATATATATAACGTTAAATATTTAATTAGAAAATACATATACGGTCGAAAATACAAAAATAATGTTTTTATGAAATGGGCGCTGTTGCAGTAGCATCTGAATGTAATGACGATCAGTGCAGATACCGTCTTTATTGGAGGTATTGAATTATTTTCAATAACGCGCTCTAAAATCGGCGTTCAGTTACGCCGCATAATAAGTATTATACGTCATGCCATGCGTACTGCCATGTGCAGGATACAGCGTGAAGCTGAGTTGAGTAGAGTAGTACGTTGTATGAGACAGAACTAAAAAGCTCAAAGACATCTTTAATGGTAATGGCATCATATATATGATATATATGATATATTATATCATATATATGTCATTACCACACAATTTGGCTTGATATAAAAACAAGACTATTGAAAAATTATCTTACATCTTACATGTTCAGGATCACGTTGTATCCCACATGGTAGTGTTAAAACATTCTGTTCTGTTCCCTACTTTCCGCCGAATTTTAATTCATTATCTATTGAGTTGCGGAATTTAACGCCGCGTTTTGCCCTTTTTTCAGAGCGAAGAAATGAAAATACTCCACTTCCAGTGAATATCGAACCCACAACCTGTCACGTTTACAATCGCAGCTTGTGCTCCTGCGCTAATATAAGCCTTAGCAATAATTAACAACAAAATTAAACACTCTTTTAATATTAAAATAGACAGATTTATTTAATTGATATTAAAACAGGAAATATCAATAATCTTTGCCAACACTTAAAGACAGAACTCTCTTCGCCTCCCTGCTTCCGGTTTCACTCGCCCCGTGAACGGTCGCGTAGTGATTCAAATTGGTGGCCTCCCCAGCAAACATCACTTTGGGAATCCCCGAGCCGTCGACCAGGGGTTCCCCGAGGATGGCCCGTCCGTTGGGATATTTGTACGTTAACATGTTGTCGTAAGTGTAACTACCTCGGGTAAACGGGTTCGAATACCATGTCGATCTGTGGAAAATATAAAAATTGTATTGTATTTCATACAATAACTCGGTTATGTGTTGACATAAAATAATAAAATATGTGGGGTTGCCAGCACGAAATAATATGAATATTATTTTCCAATACTTAATTAAATTTGTACATTTTCGCTTATTATACTAATAATCCCTAGAAAATGTTTTTTTTCTTAGGAGAAACAAATAGTAACTTCAAAAATAAATAAACCCTACAATGTTTCCACAGATAATACTTTAATATAATAATGTTTCAAAATATTGATAGCATATAAAAAACTGAAAAGCTTTGTTCGCGGTAAGCATCGTTGACTCAAGTACATATTGTATTTTTTTATTTTATATAACAACACTTGATTTATGTATCCTCCGAAATGTTGCCCCTTATAAATATTGCGTAAGAAAATCTAAGTGACGAAGGAATTTGTTATGTAAACATTTAAATCTCATGGTATAAACTTTGTATTGAGGATTCCAGCATGTACAGTGGTATTTCAAGTTTGACCAAACTACAGCATTAAAGATTGTGATGATATATTCAGCCCTTTCAAAACCTTTAGATACACACAGCACAAAGTTAAATGCTCAAAGAAATCAAAGAAAGTTGGAAACAGGACGGAGTGTCTTAACACTAGTTTCCCAAGTCCTCTCTGCGTAACCTATCACGTGCGGGATGCAGTGTGAAACAGAGTGAATAATATCGGCTATTGAGTTTGTTGGTGGGATGCACTCAGCACTAATGACTTTTAATTCATATCTTGTCGCAACAAGATCCATCACATCCGCTTATTTCATGTATCCTAATTTTATAGTTACGATAACTTTTATAAAGATAATAAAACCGTTCATCAAACAACTCTAATTCAAACTCACCTGAATGCAAAAACTCAATTTTTTCAGCTCCAATCGTAGCAATTACACATTAGGTAGCACAGATACTTAAAAGTTTACAAGTATATGCAAAACGTATTTTTTTTTTTAAATTTTGAAATTATTACATTTTATAGTATTCTTACCTAATTATTCCAGATGGTTCTGGAATTTTCCAGCTATTGCCCATAAATTTGTGTATAAGCATCATTATATTCTCTCTTACTTCATCTTCGGGCAATGTTTCCACCTTATATATAAAAAAAAACAAACGAAGAAAGCCATTAGAAATCATTTCTTTTATCAGAGACCACAGATTGTATATTATTGATAGTTGCGCAGTTGTTGCTTTTTTTTATTTTTATATATAGCATTTTGAGGTCGACAGTAATAGCCGTAACAGACGACCGTACCGAACATCGACCTTGGTTCGCCATCGAACCATGTTTTCTAGGCAAACCATGCTCGAACATGGTTTGATGGCGAACCGAAGTCGAGGTTCGGTTCGGTCGTCGGTTACGGCTATAAATGTAACCGTTTTAATTTCTACTTAGAGAAATATTAAAAAATATTTCTTCGAAACGTAAGGTACAGAAGTATCCTAATTGGATCGGAATACATTACATACCTAAATTCTCTCTATCGACTCTATTTTATGTTGGACACCGCGTAAATCTATAAATTATTGCTTTTTTTTATTTGAGATGCAAAATATACTAAATGGCAATAGTCAAAAAAACACACACTAGGTTTCTGGGTTCCCTCTGCCTAAAAAAAAAATCATTAGCTAAATGCGACTACACCTTCAAGCTTTAACCTGTAGTGTGAGCTGAGTGAACTTAATGGCAAGATATCCGATCATAACACGTCACAAATTTTTCAAGACGTTATAGGCAGTGTGCCGACCGTGTAGTGGCCCCTCTGGTACAGCGAAGAAATGAAGAAAATAAGTTAAACATAATCCCTCCATGCTATCAATCATCGCTTGCACAGTCGAACTCAACAAGGAATTAATTACTTTCTCGTCAATAAACTGGCAACAGATTCATTTTTCTCCGAAATATCCTGTACCATCATACAATAATCCACGAGCTCGTTGATGAGAGTGTGGTTGGCTGGTGATCCATCTGACATGAAGCTTTCTTGGATTATGTCCTGGGGAACAACCCCTATATTATACTTGACAGCTGTTTCGTAAGTCCGACTGCTATTGGTGCCTTGAATCCTAAAATTATACAATGTTAATAAATATTTTTTATATCCACTTGGAGCTACAAGTGTACTACTGTAATCGACAGGTATCAGGTTAGATTTCCACTCGAGGGAAATTAAGTATTTAATATTTTAATTTTCCTCGCTTTCACGCTGTATCCCGCACAAGGCAGGGCACATAGGCAGAGGGAACCCGGAAACCTAGTGTAAAGACACTCCGTTCCACTTCCGTTCCCCACTTTCCGCCGAATTTGAGGCATTGCGTGTTGAGTGGTGGAACTCAACCCCGCGCTTTGCCTTATTACCAGAGCGAAGAAATGAAACATCTCAGCTTCACGCTGTATCCCGCACGAGGCATGGTTGGCAGAGGGAACCCGGGAACCTAGTGTTAAGACACTCCGTTCCACTTCCATTACCCACTTTCAATAAGGAATTAATTATAACAATTTGATGACTTATAAAAGCAAAGTTGTTTCACAGTGAATCAATGGAAATATTATTAATGGAATAACAATATATTTTTTTTCGAAAACAATAATAAATAAAATGTTTTTAATATAATTATTTAAACAGCACAGATTAATCATTATCTGTTTGTGATCCATATTGCAAGGTAGGCAGAGATAATCTTGTATTGGACGTTCCATTTTTCACCAGCCAAATTCAAGATACTTCCGTCCCTAACTTCCTTAGAACGTCAAATTTGAGGCTATGCGTGTAGAGTGGCGGAGCTCAACGCTGCGCTTTGTTTTTTATTAGAGCAAGGAATGGAAAATATTAATGAATATTTATTTTCCTTGGGTGAAGATTAAAACCACAACCTATCGCGCGGATAGTCAAACGCTTGTTCACCTACGCCACTACGGATCTCAATATATTTTTTTTCTTTTTTTTCAGCTTCACGCTGTATCCCGCACTAGGCAGGGTAGGCAGAGGGAACGAAAGTGATACCTAGTGTTATGACACTCGTTTCACTTCCGTTCCCCACTTTCCGCCGAATTTGAGGCATTGCGTGTTGAGTGGCGGAACTCAACGCCGCGCTTTGCCTTATTACCAGAGCGAAGAAATGAAACATTAAATATTTAAATTGACAATATAAAATATTTCATTTCCTCGACTGGGGATCGAACCCAGAACCTGTTGGTTACAGTCACACTTTTGTGCCGCTGCGTCACGTCAGGCCTCGGATCTCAATATTATAGCGTGAAATAAAAAAAGATAATAACCATTATCCACCAAGTTCTACGGCACCATCGGGAAATGGCACTGTTTTCACTCTTCCCCCGATCCTGTCTTCAGCTTCCAAAGCTAGAACTCTCTTGCCAGCTCTAGCAAGGTCTGATGCTGCAGTCACACCAGCTGAGCCAAGGCCCACTACTATAGTATCATAGGGCATAGATGTGGATCTGTAATTAATAATATAATGTTATTGTCTTTGCGGCGTCGAGTTCCACCACTCAACACGCAATGCCTCAAATTCGGCGGAAAGTGGGGAATGAAAGTAGAACGAAATGTCTTAACACTAGATTCCCAAGTTCCCTCTGCCTACCGTGCCAAGTGCGGGATACAGCGTGAAGTAGAGAGAGAGAGAGTTATTGTTCTTGTATTAAGGCCCGTCGTAGCGCAGTAGCGAGTCATAAGCGTGTGACTGTCAACGCAACAGGTTCTGGGTTCAATTCCCAGTCGGAGAAATTTAATTATTTTATTTTCATCTCATCGCTCTGGTGAAAAGGCTAAGCGCAGCTTTGCATTCCGCCATGCAATGCAACTTTAAATTCGGTGTAAAGTGAGTAACGGAACATAGTGTCTTAACACTAGGTTCCCAAGTTCCCTCTGCCTATCCTACCAAGTGCAAGATACAGCGTGAAACTGATGAAATTATTTTTTAAATTGACATCGTATCTCTAATGGGGGAGACAGACTGGCGTTAGATGTATCACGTATATATTAAAACTAGCGACCTGACCGCGGCTTCGCCCGCTTGAATTATACTATTATATTTTATTAACTAACGAATGTATTAAAATGTAGTAATATTGTCAAATTTAAATTTTTTAACTGATCTAACTTTTTTATTGATTAACAGGTTTAAATAAAACATATATTAAATGTTAAGTGAAAGTTGCCAAAATCATGTATATAGAGTATTATATATTTTTGGAAACACGGCGTTACGAACACTATGTACCAGTTTGTATAGGACCGGGAGACTATAGAAGAGCTGTAAGAGTCTAGCCGGGATAGACTGAGAGGTAGAATAGGAAATCTCTTTAATTTTTTTTTAAAGAAACACTTTTAACCGGATTAATCGTGTATATTGATTGTTAAACATGTTTTTTGGGAAACCCGACGTTTCGAACACTTTACAGTAGTCCGTGGTCACGGGTAGAAAACCTCCTCTTTAAAACTTTTCGCTGTATTCCGAACATGGCAGAGAGTTTGGAAAACTATTCGATCTGTCTCGTTCTCTACTCTCCGTCAGATTTGAAGTATTGCGTCTTAAGTGGCAAAATCAAACACCGCGCTTTGTGCGCGTTACCAGAAAGAAGATTATCAAAATAATGAATATTTTATAATTAATAAAATAGAATAGTAGGGAATGAAACGAAGAGTCTTACCACTAGATTTCCAACTTTTCTCTACTTACTTTCCCATGTCTGAATAAATATTAAATTTCCTCGATCAAACCTTAGACACTTGTGCCCCACTCGAAAAAGTTGAAGTATGATAAGAGATGAACAAATAAGCGTGAACTAATACTCGACGACTCAACTCGACTATCTCTGCCTATGCTGCCATGGTGGGTAGAGCGCGAAAATAAATAAAAAATACTCACGCATAATGCAAAATAAGAAGAAAACTAACAAAGGCTATCCACGTTCTCATTGTATGGGTGATCTTAATTTAATAACGTTACAAACGTTCACAAGTGACAGTACAGTAGATAAAGGTACTTTATATATATACATATATACGAGTATCACATCATTCAATAAATCTCGGGTCCTAACTGTGATAACAAGATTTTATCGGCAAAATTCTTTATAATCTCCTTCAAGTGTAATACAATAATTCCAATGATTCTCTTTATCTTTTCAATGCCATTTTTGTAGAATGATTTGTCTTTTGACTCAAAATAGCCTCAGTAGCAGCGATCACCTCCTCGTTCGACCCAAATCGTTTTTCCGTTGGGGGCCAGATTCGGCGAGTATGAAGGATAGGGAAGCTAATGGACGCCTAACCTGGTCATCGTTTTGATTGACTTGTGGAACTTTCATCAAGATAATGCATCGTGCGTTGTCTTGATGAAAGATGACTTTCTCCTTAATCATGTTTCTCTTGGTACGGTGGCGTTCGTCATTCGTCACGGTGATTTTTCGCTATATCGGCCAAACGATCCAATAAAACCATGTGGGAGTTAATTGTTTTTTCTTTTTGGGGGTATTCTAAATGTTTTCCATTCGCATCCATAGAATACGGACGCCATCACTTTGCCGGCCGACTGTTGTGGTTGTGAACGTTTTTGTAAAATGGTAAATTCATGTTTCGTCCATGCCACATATCAACGCAATAAATCCTGTTTATTGCGAATTAACATTGACAAACAGCTCTCCGAATAATTTCAGAAATCATTGATACAATGGTCGCTTTTTTCCTATTTTGAGCAAACGCGGCACCCATTTGGAAAAATTTTTCATAACCAATTTTTGGTGCAAAATAGTAAATGCACTACCAGTTGATATATTTATCATTTTAGCACTTTCATTTTGCACTCGCACTCACTCTCACGTTATGTTTTTGTTTGACACATCTTTTCTAAAGGTTGGTACTTCTGAATCTTAGTATATAAATAGCATTGTTAGCGCAATCTATACGCTAGTTATTACTTATCTGAAGCAATTTTTATCCAGCATTGTGGAAGTATGTGGCGGCAGTTTGGCGGCGATGAGTTTCATCACTTAGCACGCACGCAAACGAAGAAAGAACAGGTTCCCGGTGCAAGATACAGCGTGAAGCTGCGTCTGTATGTAATATTGAACGTAGAAATTTGATTGAATATTTTTAATTAGCCTTTTTAGTTTAACTTGCAACTTTGTGTTCTTTTTAGCTGTGAAGACGGTGAATCCCACCATAGCTGGCAAGGTGGTTGGCAAAGGGCACATGCGAATTAAGAAATTTCGTTCCTCACTAAGTTGATTCAATATTTGTTAAGTGACAGTACCTAACGCCACGCTTTGGCTCAGTACCAGAGCGAGAAAATTGTAATGAAATATTTCTTCTTTTTCTAACTTACAACATGTCGTGTTTACTAAATAAGTATCAAGACACAATATATTTCAACCAATTTTTCTGATAACGTGTTGAATATGCGGAACTCAACGCCGTATTTTGTATAAAAATCTAAATAAGAATATCTATATAAGCAACACCAAATGTTTCTATCTGTTAAAAGAATACAAGAGGTTTTATTATCTAATCTTTCTATCAACAGTGAACAGTCATTATATAATGCAATGAAATACCCCTATGACGCCGTGGGAGGCTAAGGAGTGTAGAAGATATTCTTTTTTTCAGGTTCACACTGTATCTCGAAAATGGCAGGGTAGACAGAGGGAACTTGGGAACCTATTAAGACATTTCATTCCGTTCCCCACCTTCCGCTGAATTTGAGGCATATATATTTATATATACGTAAAATATTACTTTAGTTAGCAACGACTTATTAATCAACAAGGTCACAGTTCAAATTGGTAAACATCTCATATTTGTACATCTGACGCTAATATTTTACTACAGCTTTGTCCGTTATTAATAGAAATAGTCCAAGATGT
Organism: Eueides isabella; assembly: GCA_019049475.1. NCBI lineage: Eukaryota > Metazoa > Arthropoda > Insecta > Lepidoptera > Nymphalidae > Eueides > Eueides isabella. The sequence goes on along the minus strand of CM032413.1, from coordinate 7,862,874 downwards.
TGTGGCGGAACTCAACGTCGCGCTTTGCCTTGTTATCAGAGCGAAGAAATAAAAATATTAAATATTTCTTTTCCTTGAGCGGAGTTCGATCCCACGACCTGTTGCATTTACATTCACTACTAATTTACGACGAGCTTTTATTTTATGCTGTGGGTTTGATTTTGAAGATCCCGCACATGGCAGGGTAGGCAGAGGGAACTTGGGAACCTGGTGTTAAGACACTCCGTTTTGACACCTCCGTTTGAGGCATTGTGTGTTAAATAGTAGGATTCCACGCCGCACTTTGCCTCTTTACCAGAGCGAGAAAAACGAAAATATTTTCGGTTGTTTGTCTAGGGTGTCGCGGGGACCGAATGTTGACCAGGATGACTGACCTGGCGCGCATCAAGTTAATGTCTTCACCGGCTCAAGGCGAAGGGCTGCCTGGTGGACCTAGCGTGGTTCGGAGCGACCGATAGTAGCGGCCTAAATACTGATTGGCTGTCGCAGCTCAGGTACATGCCTGTTTAGCATGAGAGATGGGCGCTAGACCCGGATCCAAAGTAGCCAAATGTAAGTCCAGCAGGCTAAACCGCGGGACGCGTGTCGGGCGCGTGTGCCTTACAAATCCGGTACCAACTGGCAATTGGGAGTCAGCTTTTCTGGCAGCCTTAGCGAGGTCAGTCGCAAGCATGCCCGACTGCGTGCGGGTTGTAAGGGCGCCTACAGCCCTAGCGCCTATCTGGAAACAAAGGTAGCGTGATCGAATACCGTCTTCCATCTGGTACGCGGTTGGAGGTTGCGTGCGGCAACTTACTTTATAAGTACTACCACGAAAGTGGTAGGAGCCAGACCTGTTTGGTCCCTGCCACTGGGGTAAAACCCGGTGGCAGGTATATTGGCCCTCCTGGTATGACCTTTCGGACAGGGGAATAGTGTAACATAAACAGTTAGTCACGAAAGAGAAAGAGCATTGTCTACCATGAAAAAAAGAATATCTCTTACACTCCTTAGCCTCCCACTGCGACATAGATGTCTTTCATTGCATATTATAATGACTGTTCACTGTTAATAGAAAGATTAGATAATAAAACCATTTGTACTCTATTAACAGATAGAAACATTTGGTGTTGCTTATTTAATATTTTTATTCTAAATAAAGATATTTTTGTACAATATACGGCGTTGAGTTCCGCCTCTCAACGCGTCACCTTAAAAAATTGTCGAAATTTATTGTCTTTATACTAAATTAATAACGATGACAGCTTGTAAGTTCGATTTCCCTCTTGGAGAAAAGAGAAAAGAAGTACTTTATATTTTTTATTTCATCTTCGAGGCAAAGCGCGGCGTTGAGTTCCGCCACTTAACATACAATGTCTCAACTCAGTGGAAATGGAGAAAATAAATTTCTCAATGCGGAGTTTCGTAACACTAGGTTTCCATATGCCCTCTGCCAACCACCTTAGCCCTGCCATGGGTTTTACCATGAAGCTTAAAAGATTACAAAATAAAATTAAAAATATTATATCAAAATACCACATTCAATATAACATACAGACTCGTTTTCACGCTGTATCCCGCTGAACATGGCGGGGTAGACGGAGGAAATTTGGGAACCTAGTGTTAAGACACTCCGTTCCGTTCCACACTTTCCGCCGATATAGAGGCATTACATGTTGAGTGGCAGAACTCAACGCCGTAAAACCGCCACCGGGAATATACAGACGTATATATAAAATTTCATATATATAATTATGGACCAAGATGACATCGAGCGTACATTTATCTACTGTACTGTAGCTAGTGAACTTCAAACGTTATTAGATTAAGATCATTCATACGATGGGGACGTGGATGGCCTTTGTCAGCTTCCTTCTTATATTGCATTATGGGTGAGTATTGTTTTTTTCTTTTTTGCAAGCTTAAAACACGCTGATTTGTTCATCTGACTCGAGAAAAACGAAAAAAAGAAAAATATTCTTTTTTTTATCTCCCCACTTCCGCACATGATATGTTGAGTAAACGGAACCTGGGAACCTAATGTTGAGAAACTTCTTTCTTATTAAACTACTTCCGGTCCCGGTCCGAATTATAAGTGATAAGTGATTCTTCGAGCGGCACATACATACATACGGCACAATTGTTCAATAATATTAGTAAGGCAGTCATTGTAAACGTGGTAGTTGTGGGTTCGATCCAACTATAGCATGGAAGGCAGAGGAAATCGGAAATCTAGTGTTGAGTCACTCTCTCCCGTTTCCCATTTCCGGGGAATTTGAGATATTGCGTGTTGAGTGGCGGAAGTCGACGCCGCGCTTAACCTTGTAGGCGAAGCAAAGAAATGGAACTGTAAAATGTTTAATATCTTTAAGTGGGGAGTGGGATTGAACCCACGATATGTCGCGTTTACAGTCTCACGCCTGTGCCTCTACGACATATACGACACGATGATAGCCAATTTTAATTCGGCAATGGAAAACTTGTTTGGAAAAAAACATATTTCACTCAAAACAACCTGTCAAAAACCAGCCAAGTCTCGATAAAGTTGTTTATTTCTCTATAAAAAATAATAAGCAAGGTCAAGCATATACACGGCTTCACGCTGTATCCCACACGAGGCAGAGGGAACCCGGGAATCTAGTGTTGAGACACTCCGTTCCACTTCCGTTCTCCACTTTCCGCCGAATTTGAGGCATTGCGTGTTGGCGTGGCAGTGGCGGAACTCAAAGCCGCGCTATGCCTTATTACCAGAGCGAAGAAATAAAACATTGAATATTTAAATTGAAAATATTAAATATTTCATTTCCTCGACCGGGGATCAAACTCAGAACCTGTCAGTTACAGTCACACGCTTGTGCCGCTGCGCCACGCCAGGCCAAGGTCAAGCATAGTTCAAGCATTGCGATTTTATTCGAAGTATATTTCTACAGCCTTTTACTCAAGCGAAAGAAATTAATATATCTAGATAGAACGAAATTCTTAAGCTCAAACATTAAAGAAATACTCTCTTGTACCTGTCAGTTGGTCACTCCTACAGGTCTTTTAGGTCTCCAGGTACTACCAGGTACTACTACATAGTGTTCAAAACGTTGGGTTTCCAAAAATATACAACTAAATATACACAGAGGCCTGTCTTGGCGCAGCGGCAGAAGAGTGTGACTGTACCAACAGATTCTGGGTTCGATCCCCAGTCGAGGAAATGAAATATTTAAAATTTTCAATTTAAAAATTTAATGTTTCATTTATTCGCTCTGGTAATAAGGCAAAGCGCGGCGTTGAGTTCCGCCACTCAACACGTAGGGCCACAAATTCGGCGAAAAGTGGGGAACGGAAGTGGAACGGAGTGTCTTAACACTAGTTTCCCGGGTTCCCTCTGCCTACCCTGCCTCGTGCGGGATACAGCGTAAAGCTAAAAAAAAAAAAAATAATTCTCAATGTGATAACAGAAAATGATAATGTTATAGGAATAAGAAAGCAATTATCAAACGAACAGTAAATAAAATATAATAGTATAATTCAAGCGGGCGAAGCCGCGGCCAGGTCGTTAGTTGTACAACTTTTGTGATACATACAATTAAGTATTTTTATGGATATCGTAAGCAGACACTGTCAAGGTTAAAAATAATTGATAAATACATGTTTTTTTTTCACAAATTGTCAACTTTAAATGAATATCTTTGGTACATATTGTTATGTAACAACACCATTTAATTTATTTTTTTATATAAGTATTGATAAGAATGTTTTGTTATTCAATAACATTGCATTAGTGTAGTTATACTAAGTACTTAGTATATCTATACTAATAGTTATATAAATATTTCCATACAAACTCAAGGCATTGTTTTACTTATTGTTAAATAAAACGCGGCGCGGCGTTGAGTTCCGCAAATATTTTTTTAGTTCTAGCCTCACACTCATAGCAGAATAGGCATAAGCAACGTATTGTGAAGACCTTTATCTACCTTTATTTTTCAAGGCATTGTGTTCGGAGTGATGGAACTCAACGGCGCGTTTTGTTCCGTTAACGCAGCAAGGAAATGAAAAAATTATAACTATATAAAGAAAATATCGTTTAAGCATTTTAATTTTGGTAACATTTTTGGAAAGATGAAAATGTTAGAGGCCTGTGGTGGCGCAGGGGCGTGTGACTAGATGCTACAATTTTTAAATTAGATATTCAATGTTTTCATTTCTTCGTTCTGGTAGCGGGTCAAGGCCAAACGCAGCGTTGAGTTCCACGGAGTATTTTAACGCTAGCTTCCTAAGTTCCATCTGACTACCCTGCCAAGTGTGGGATATATCGTATCAGCAAATCAGCGAAGCCGAGAAGAAAGTTTTTTTTATAAATTTATCTCTTGCCACAAAGTGGCGCTAAAAGCTAAAAACTCTCCATATCAACTTACGAGTATTTCACCTATTCCACTGTCATCCATTATATACATGTCTCAAGGATTGTTTACGTGAGCTTCCTTTTGTATCATCGATATTGCATTATCAAAGGTCAACAGGAGGAGGTCTGCGCTTGCATACGATTAAGCCTCAAATTAAAAAAAAAACTATGTAATATTATATTATTATTATTTACAGATCGACATCAATACCGTACGATACTATAGTAGTGGGCCTTGGCTCAGCTGGTGTGACTGCAGCATCAGACCTTGCTAGAGCTGGCAAGAGAGTTCTAGCTTTGGAAGCTGAAGACAGGATTGGGGGAAGAGTGAAAACAGTGCCATTTGCTGATGGTGTAGTGGAAGTTGGTGGAGAATGGTTACTATTTATCTTTTGATTTCACGCTATAGCTCTTTGAGGTCTGAAGTGGCGCATGGGCCCAATTGTGCGACTGTTAGCATGATAGGTTTTGGGTTCGATCATCACTCGAGAAAATTAAATATTTATCATTTCATAGCTTCACTTTGATGACAAGGCAAAAAACGGCTTTGAACTCCTTCATTCAATACGCATTACCTCAACTTCGGCGATAAATAGAAGGCGGAAGTGTCTCAAATTTGGACGGTGGAAATTTGATTTGGTTTGGTTGATGTTGGTCTTAATATTAGATTACTTCCGCCTCGTCTTCTATATATGTAGGTCACAAATATAACATCAAAAAACTGTTCTCGTATACGATGATATAAGAAAACATTTTTATTTATTATAGTTCTTGGAAAAAAAAACTTATTTGCATTAATATTCATTCTATTAATTTACTATAAACTAGCTTTATTTTTATTATCATCTAATTGTAATATTTCACTGTTTGTTGTAACTCAACGTCACATCATCTTTAGAATTTGCCATTAGAGATGTTTAAAGTAAATGTTAAAGCATTGTTAATTAAGAGAGCGTACTACACTGTCCAAGAATATTTGAATGATAAAATGTATTTAAATAAGGCCATTTGAATTTCATGCATGATGGTCATATTGTATTAAACAATGGAATTTTTAACTTTATTCAATAATGAAAAGAGCAACTGTTGAGTTTCTTGCCGGTTCTTCTTAAAAAAAACGCATTCCGAGCTGGTGGTAATTTTATGTTCGTGACGATTCAAAAGTGCTTGCTATAGCCTATTTGAATAAAGATTTTTTTAAATTTGAACGTCGCGCTTTGCCCCGTAACCAGTGCAAGGAACATTAAAATATTAGATATTTAATTTCCTTGAAGTGGGGATCAAACCTACAAAGCATCGTACTCTAAATGGATAATAAAAATATACATATTAATATTTTTTAATGTCAGGATTCAGGGCACGAATGGCTGTCGGACTTACGAAACTGCTGTAAAGTATAATATAGGAGTCGTTCCACAGGATATAATCCAAGAAATCTTCATGTCAGATGGGTCACCAGCCAACCACACTCTCATTAACGAGCTCGTGGAATATTGTATGATGGTACAGGATAACCCTGAAAAAAATGAATCTGTTGCCAGTTTAGTGACCAGAAAGTAAGTAAAGCCCTGAGGTCGACAGCAAAATCAATGATAGAAAGCGATGGAACTCAGGGGATTATGTTCAAATTATTTACTTCATTTCTGCACTCGGTCCAGAAGGACTGTTATAATACAGTCGCATAAAACATACAATGTCTCAAAAAAAAATGTAATGTTTTTACTATTTTTAAAGTGTTATTCCACACTTAGGAAAGAAAAATACAAAATTTAAATACTTGGGTTTCCAAGAGTCGCGAGTTCAAATCCTATTTCATTAAATTTTTATAAATTTTTAAAATTGATACTTTTAAAATAGTAATCTGTTAGGAACGTTTGTGTTGCCTTGAGGTTCCCTTTGCTGACCCTACGATTCATCTGGCCCACACCACAGCTGCTTTTAATCGTATTTATAAAACGAATTACTAAATTAAGTACACGAAGACATTTATCACAACTATATTTAATTTATTTCTAGATTAAAAGAGTATCTAAAAGAAAAATATGCAGACTTATTAAATAATAAGGATTTTTTGGATAGCTTGTTGGATTTGTTGAGCCTCTTAACTAATAATTACGACGGATCTAACGATTGGAATGATCTAAGTGCACACGCAAAATATGAACATTTGGACGGACATCAGCATATGTCCTTCCACAAATATGGATACAAGACCTTTTTTGATATTTTACTGGTAGGTATTTTTATTATATATTTTGTCAAATATAGGAAATTCATAAAATGTTCGGTTATATTTAATAACTGAATAAACGATAGGGAAGAATGATTCTCGATTGTTTCTCGTAAAGCTATTAAATCATGAACCAACCAATGTGCTTATAGTTGAAGACTGATCGCAGATATACTTGAAAGAAAAAAAAGTGGTTTGTCGTGGAAGAGATATATGCAACCCCACTAGAGGAAATAATATATTTTTATTTCAACACAGTAAAAATGTTAACACTAGATTTCCAAGTATAACACCTATTTCCCATCGTTTCACATTAAAACAGATAAGTGTACCTCCAGAATTTGGCGAAAATTGTGGAACAGTTTTCCATAATTTTCCATAATTAGTTTTCCATAATTTTCGCCAATTTCTGGAGGTACAGTGTGTTAATGAAAGGAACTCAAAAACGCGTTACCACAGCGAGGAAATGAAAATATAAAATTTATAATTATCTCAACTTTTATTTTTATCATTCACTTTATAATATTATTATTGATAAGATGGTTGATGGTGGATTGATAAAACGCGGCGTTGAGTTCCGCCACTCAACACGCAATGCCTCAAATTCGGCGGAAAGTGGGGAACGGAAGTGGAACGGAGTGTTATAACACTAGGTTTCACTTCCGTTCCCTCTGCCTACCCTGCCTAGTGCGGGATACAGCGTGAAGCTGATAAATTATTGATAAGATTCGTTGTTTCTTCAGAATACATACAATAACGGTCCAGGCTGGCCAACCCTTGATATAATATTAAATAAAGAAGTAGTTGAAATAAGATGGCCACAGAACTACACCGATAATGTGGAAGTCATCACTAAAGATGGTGACGTATTCAAAGCTAATAATGTTATTGTTACCGTCTCTATCGGAGTTTTGAAGGAAAGGTAATTTATTTTTTTACTAAATTAGACATATAGAATAAAAGATAGATATTTCGGATAGAAAGCAGAAAGCATGGCAGGTAAGGATGAAAGTATGAGATAGATAAGAAAGACAGAGTATAAGTGTGTAAACGAGTGATTCCCGAGGAGGAGTGCTTCAGGAGATGTTGGAATGTGACGACTCCTCTGCCACGAGTAATAGCAAAACGCTGAGCTCTTGCTTTTGATTTACCGTATAGCGAAAATAGTAAAAAGGAACATGGCATATCATAAAGCATTGGGAGAATATAAAATTTCTACGGAGGTGATCATATACATTGAGTCACGAATCTTGCACTTATTCTGGTTTTATGCTGGAAATCAGAGGTTCCAGACGATTGGCGAGGTGCAGTTATTGTGCCATGCTATAAATTATATAGCCTTATGTTTATTTAGCTTGGGAAGTAAAGTTTATACTACAATACCAGCAAGAAGAATGCATCTGAGTGCAAAATGAATAAATACACGGAATGTACAAGCGAGGATGTCATGGTGAGAGTAAAGATGAACATGCTATGCTACATGCAAAGTGGTTCGGGCAAGTCGAACGAATAATTTATGAAAGCAAGGCATTGCGTAGATTTATAATGGAAAAGTTAGCAAGAGACCTCGTCACGATAGACTTCTGTGGACCTTCGTAACACATATCTATGATATTGGAGGATAGTCACGTAAAAATGATGAGGCTATGTGTTCCGTGTGGAGCATGTAAGATTAGATTGCTAACAGTGGTCGACATAACACTCAATTCCCTCTGTCTCGGGATACAGCGTGAGGAGATAAAGAATATTAAATATTTCGTACGGTTTAATTTCGAGTAGGATCAAATCCACTACCTTACTATCCTTGCGTCAAGTCTAGCCTCTTATATTCTAATATTTTTATTCAATTTATATAAATTGTATAATAAAAATTACAAACATTTATTCACAGGCACTCGAGCCTATTTTCACCAGCTCTGCCTCAAGAAAAGATTACAGCCATCGAGAAAGTATCAATAGGGGTTATTGACAAGATTATCTTGAAATTCGACGAGCAATGGCTGCCGAGTGGTAGGTTTTACAGCTTCCTCTGGAGAGGGGAGGATAAAAAAGAGATCAATGAAGAAGATCAGTGGATCACAAAGATATTTGCTTGCAGCACTCCTCTTGGATCTAAATACGCTTTGACATGCTGGTCGAGCAGTGAAATAGCTAAACTGGTAATCATTTAGAAAATATTTGCTTTAAATAATGGATAGTTTATAAAAAAAGTAGAAATTCCATTTCCAGTCTAGCTCCAGCAAAAAATAAAAAAACTGCAACAACTGAGCCGCTATTTAACAATACATATATATAACATTTTCTGCCTGAAATACATAAGGAACGTTCGGAAGTTAATGTTAAATAATATGTTAAAGTAACCTTTTTAATTTTGAAGGTGGAAACACTACCCGAGGATGAAGTGAAAGAGAATATAATGGTGCTTATACGCAAATTTATGGGCAAGAACTGGAAAGTTCCCGAACCATCTGGAATAATTAGGTAAGAATACGAACAATAAAAATGCGTAAAGTTACAAAAATTGAAAAATATTTTTTACAAATCCACTAAATATCTATAATACATAATGTGTAATCTAATGTATGTCCAAAAAATATATAACATTAAATATAATACAGTTAAAATATACACACTATTATTATATTCCACAGATCATCATGGTATTCAAACCCGTTTACCCGAGGTAGTTACACTTACGACAACATGTTAACTTACGAATACCCCAACGGCCGGGCTATCCTCGGGGAACCCCTGGTCGACGGCTCGGGGATTCCCAAAGTGATGTTTGCGGGGGAGGCCACCAATTTGAATCACTACGCGACCGTTCACGGGGCGAGTGAAACCGGAAGCAGGGAGGCAAAGAGAGTTCTGTCTTTAAGTGTTGGCAAAGATTATTGACATTTCTTGCTTTTGATTTTAATTAAATTAATCTATTGTGTTTAGAGTATTAATGAAGTGTTTTATTTTGTTGTAAATTTGTTAATACATGAGTTTAAAAATATTGAGGGCTGTGTTGGCGTTGAGGCACCTAGTATGCGACTGTAAACGTGACAGGTTGTACGCTTGATCTCCACTCGAGGAAATTATTTATTTTTAATATTTTTAAAGTGTTATTCCAGACTTAGGACAGTAAATACTAAACTTGAATTTAAAATGCGTATAAAAATTTTGAACGAAGCAGGGTATGAACCGCCTCTTGGAAACCGTTCAAGCGCTCTGACCAACTAAGCCATCCGTTCTCACCAAGCTATGTACGTCGAAACTATTAAACGCTTATTACAACTTATTTATCTTACAACCTAAAATCTCCCTACTGAGATGCTAACAACATAAATAAGTTGTAATAAGCGTATAAGAATTTCGTCGTAGCTTGGTGAGAACGAATGGCTTAGTTGAATAGAGCGCTTGAACGGTTTTCAAAAGGCGCGGGTTCGAATCAGCTTCGTTTAAAATTTTTATACACATTTTAAATTTAAGTTTAGTAAATGAAATATTTGAGTTGTTTTCATTTCTTCGCTCTGGTGACAAGTCAAAGCGCGTCGATGTATTCACTGAACTCGCAATGCCAGTTGCATTGCGACGGAGGTTCCCAAGCTCCTTTTTTCACCCTGCGATGTGTGTAAAGATTTAATCAAAATAATTTTTAAGATATATTTTCCAAATGTCTGAATTGTTTATGTAAATAGCACTTGTAGTTTTTGAATTTTCTGGACAAACATAATACAATACATATTCGCATATGCCATGAACAAATGACGTTCGTTACGCCTCATCCTTAAACTGATAACCCTCTTTTTTGAATTTGATTGAAAAAAAGTCCCTTGGTTGGAATCGAACAGACAACTGTCGTCTAATAAACGATTTCCAAGCCAAAGTATCGTACAACTATAATCTCATTTCTTCACTCTCATACCTGTACGACGTGCTATATTCCAAATAGACGAGAAAACCTAATAGATGTATGATATGTACGTGTATTTTAAAACGTAACTCAACGCCGATTTTTGGAGCGCGGTATGAGCGCTGGCTCAGTAGCGCCAATGGAGACAGTACCTGCACAGATTATCTTTTCATTCAATTACTACTCTATTCTATACAATATTACATACATTTCCAACAGCATCAATTTCATACAATTATTTTTTTTTGTAGCTTCACGCTGTATCCCGCACACGGTAGGGTAACGTTCCCTACGTTGGAACCTATTCATAAAACACTGCGTTCCCGTCAAGACACTTTCTACACCTACCGCTAAATTCTGGAGACATTGAATGTTAAGTGTAATTTAACGCCTAACGCTTGTTTCATTACCAGAGTGTGAAAACGAAATTATTATTCGTATATATTTTCAATTAATTATATATTTTCAATATGTTTTCAATTAATTACATATATTGCTAGTAAAAACACAATGATAGTCAAATTAAACTGTTTTTTTCTATACTTAAATGTTGAGTTACATTAGAATTAATAGATAATATTATAATTTACTGTGATACATAAATTTATATGTAAAATATGGTGTTTTATTGTTGGACATGGAAAAACTGATACTTTAAAACTTTTTGTAAAAGTAATTGAAGAAAATGTCAAAAGAGGCGTGTCGTGGCGCAGCGGTATAAACGTGTGGCTGTTACCGATGGGTTGTGGATTCGATTCCCACTTGAGGAAATGAAATCTATACTATAATAAAACAGTAAAAAAGTCGTTGCTGTACATTTAATCTATGTACGAAAAAATAATGGAGGGCTTAAAATAACTAATAGAAAACGAATCTACAATTTTTAGAATTTTTATCTGTCTGTTTGTCTATTTGTACCAGCACATCTCTTAAGCTACTGGACCAATTTCAATGATTTTTTTTCTGTTGCATAGCTATTAGGTCTGGGCAAAACATAGGCTATATTTGATTTCAAATACTTTCATCCCTGATGAAGAACAGCATGAGTCCAGCTAAACTTTAAGAAATATTCAAATACGTCCGTAACAAAAGTTGTAGAGAGTGATGAGCATTTTACAATGGTATCTATATTAAAATTGAAGATCTGGAACATCTGACGATCAACCTTAACATTCTAGCTAAACTATAAGATATAGAGATGCTGCCGTAACAAAAGTAATTGAGCGTGTTGAACATTTCACATTGACATATCTTCTCTATCTTATATCTTTTCCATTGACATATCTTCTCTATCTTAAATCTTTTCCATTGACATATCTTCTCTTGAACATTTCCCATTGACATATCTATTCTCGTGAACTATTGTAAAGGTCCAACTAAAGTATAAGAAATAATTAAATGATATTTTAACAAACGTTATTAAGCGTGTTGAGCATTTTCTATTGACATATTAAAATTGAAGATCTGAAACTTCTCATGAACAATCGTAACGGTCCAGATAAAGTATAAGAAATAATAAAATGATGTTTTAACAATTTGTTTGAGCGCGATGAACATTTTGCATTGACATATTAAAAATGAAGATATGAAAACCCCATGAACAATCGTAACGGCCCAGCTAAACTATAATAAATAATAAAATATAGCATCAATTAAAAATGTGCAGCTTGACAGATATATTTCTTATTGACATAAAAAATAAAAAATAAAAAAATGGATTATCTGATAAAGAAATATAAATTATAATAATAAACAATAAAATTGCTTATCTAAGGTTGTTCATTGTGATGGGTAAATTTAAATTATATTGCTATATTAAAATAGTAGAAAAATGGTGATTGTACATAAAATATTTTTAAGAAAAAAGCTTGCAACGTCATAAAAAGTAGTAACAGAATATTTATTATTTTAAAAATTTCGACAAGAAAAAAAAAAAAAACTATTGATGGTGTAGAGTATCTTTCGTTTCAAGCAACTTGCAGGGCACTTTGGCTACTTGAAGACGATATCCATTGCGGTCACATTCTGGAGGAATCTTACGTCAGTGACAGTCCCAGTAGTTTATGACACTTATTTGCTTTACTGTTAGTATTTTGTGCAATTTGAATACTTTAATATTGTGAAAATTATACAAAACACCTTTACCAGAAGAATTTTACGTACTTCTAGGCAAAGAGAAAGAGGGTTTGGCAAAATCTCTGACTACGGTCTACCTTTATTACGGTCTGCCTTTAGCACCGTTTTAACGATTTGACTACTATAGTTTATGAGAGAGCATTTAAATTTATTATGAAATAAAGATAAATATTTAGTAAGGTGGTCTTAAAGGCTCAAAAAACGAAGGAACGCTGTTTTTCTTAGATGCTATAGAAGGCGATGAAAATTTCTACCTGCAAAGGGCAATTCTAGCTGAATTGGAAAGACAAAAGAACATTACTTCCTGGCGAAAAAAACGGCACACACAGTTTTAAATCCCAATCAATTTGGACAGAACAGAAAGACCAACATGTTTTGTTATACGAAATTGTGACACAGCAAAATTTCTACCTTATCATATGGGATACCATAGCCTACCATACCTCATTAATAGGCCGATGATGTGAAATCATGTGTTTACCACGTATAGCACTTCTACCCAACAATTTTGCTTTTTGGCGAGTAGGTAATGTTTCAGGTTTTTATATATATATATATATATATATATATATATATATATATATATATATATATATATATATATATATATATATAAATATATATATATATATATATATATATATATATATATATATATATATATATATATATATATATATATATATATATATATATATATATATATATATATATATATATATATATATATATATATATATATATATATATATATATATATATATAAATATATAAAAAGTAGTAACAGAATATTTATTATTTTAAAAATTTCGACAAGAAAAAAAAAAAAAACTATTGATGGTGTAGAGTATCTTTCGTTTCAAGCAACTTGCAGGGCACTTTGGCTACTTGAAGACGATATCCATTGCGGTCACATTCTGGAGGAATCTTACGTCAGTGACAGTCCCAGTAGTTTATGACACTTATTTGCTTTACTGTTAGTATTTTGTGCAATTTGAATACTTTAATATTGTGAAAATTATATAAAACATCTTTACCAGAAGAATTTTACGTACTTCTAGGCAAAGAGAAAGAGGGTTTGGCAAAATCTCTGACTACGGTCTACATTTATTACGGTCTACCCTTAGCACCGTTTTAACGATTTGACTACTATAGTTTATGAAAGAACATTTAAATTTATTATGAAACAAAGATAAATATTTAGTAAGGTGGTCTTAAAGGCTCAAAAAACGAAGGAACGCTGTTTTTCTTAGATGCTATAGAAGGCGATGAAAATTTCTACCTGCAAAGGGCAATTCTAACTGAATTGGAAAGACAAAAGAACATTACTTCCTGGCGAAAAGACGGCACACACAGTTTTAAATCCCAATCAATTTGGACAGAACAGAAAGACCAACATGTTTTGTTACACGAAATTGTGACACAGCAAAATTTCTACCTTATCATATGGGATACCATAGCCTACCATACCTCATTAATAGGCCGATGATGTGAAATCATGTGTTTACCACGTATAGCACTTCTACCCAACAATTTTTCTTTTTGGCGAGTAGGTAATGTTTCAGGTTTTTATATATATATATATATATATATATATATATATATATATATATATATATATATATATATATATATATAAATATATATATATATATATATATATATATATATATATATATATATATATATATATATATATATATATATATATATATATATATATATATATATATATATATTATTAGAACAAGTGAGTGAGGTAGTATATCTGGGAAGTATGTTTAGCAGAGACGGTAGATACGAAATGGATGTGGAAAGGCGTATTGCTGCCGGTAACAGAGTTAACGGTGCCTTGGCTGCATTGTTGAGACGGTGAAACGTCAGCATAGCTGCGCGTTTGGCCGTACACAATGCAGTGTTGGTATCGACACTGTTATACGGCAGCGAAACGTGGGTATTACAGAAGAAGAATGTAAGAAAGATGATTGCTGTAGAGATGCGATCTCTTCGTCGGATATGCGGAGTCAGTTTATCTGATCGCATGTCCAGTGAAGAAATACACAGAATGGCAGGTAGTACCTGCGTGGATGTCACAGTGAGAATGAAGAAGAACGTGCTCAGGTGGTTTGGGTACGTCGAGCGAATGAGTGAAGAAAGAATGGTAAAAAAGATTTACGAAGGAAAAGTGAGTGGTAAGAGAGGGAGGGGGAGACCTCGGTTGACCTTCGAAAACACAGTATCGACGATACTGGAGGAAGGTCACGTAAAAAGCATGAGGACCCCCCGGAGGGCATGTATGAAGAGGTTGATGACAGTGGACGAGGCGAAAGAGGTATGCCGAGACCGTAGCGTTTGGCGCTCCGTTCTCTCTGCCTACCCCGCTAGGGATATAGCGTGAAGCTAAGTAAGTAAGTAAGTATAATTATATATATTGGTCCCTGAGAGAAAACCTACCAACATATTATGCAAAGATTTTTTTTTATTTGTACAATATATCTAATCATTATCTAAAGTGTACTAACATTGGAAAAAAATATTCGTGGCTCATTAGAAAATATTTACTAAAGTAACTAACACTGAGGTTTTTTTCTCTTTTTTTTCAAAGGGAACCCGGGAACCTAGTGTTAAGACACTCCGCGTGTGTGACACTCTTGCGTGTTGAGTGGCGGAACTCAACGCCGCGCTTTGCCTTGTACCAGAGCGAAGAGATGAAACATTAAATATTAAAATTGATAATATTAAATATTTCTTTTCCTCGACTGGGGATCGAACCCAGAACCTGTCGTCGGTGTCAAAAGCATATCATGGATCTTTTTAATTAAATATGAAAAATGATTTATTCGTATCAAATTTAAAAAAAATACATATTAAAAAGAGGAAAGGACCAAGAATATAACCTTGTGGGACGCCAAACTGATGATGAATCTAAGAAATTTCTTGCTACATCAACCCTCTAAATCCTATTTTTCAATAAAAAAAATGAAAATACTCTTTACTTAATTACGCCGTTTATCAGTTTTTTTATTGTTAGGTTACATAGAAATATCTGTAGTAAAATAATATATTTGACAATAATATTGATAATATATTGAAATGCTCAATTATGGCATAATTATGTTTGCTTTGAATAGCTTGTACAATAATACAAAACGAAGAAGATTGTGTTATAATTACATAAAAACGTTATGTAATTACAATATAATTTGCTTATCACATACATACATAAATTAATTAAAACATTTAAAATAATTAGGGAGGCCTGTCGCCTATCTTTTGGATAAAATTTTTCTACATATATATATAAGATGAGCTTGTATACTTCGACTTTGTCTGAATGAATTACTTAGGTTATGGGAAGATACATTTTATTTTAGGGGTAACTGGTATCAGAAGTAGAGCTAATTACTAACCACAAATCATATTTATGACCAACATTTTAAATCAAGATTTGAGGCCTCTCGTGACGCAGCGGCACAAGAGTGTGACGGGTTCGATCCCCAGTCGAGGAAATTAAATATTTAATATTTTCAATTTAAATATTTATTGTTTCATTTCTTCGCTCTGGTAATAAGGCAAAAAGCAGGGCGTTGAGTTACGCCACTCAACACGCAATGCCTCAAATTCGGCGGAAAGTGGGGAAAGCAAGTGGAACGGAGTGTCATAACACTAGGTTTCACTTCCATTCCCTCTGCCAGACCTGCCTAGTGCGGGATACAGCGTGAAGATGAAAAAAAAAAAAAAAAAAAAAAAAAAAAACAAAGTGCAGTATATAAATATATTTCTTTAAACCATTTATTTACAGTATCAAGGGTAGTTAGTTCACTTAGGTTGAAAATCGTTAAAAAGAACAATGCTTGCCATTTTCTTATGGAATAGATTCTTTTAGAATTAGAAATGACAGCGATAAGAAAACAAAACGGACATTACTTGAACTGCTCAGCTGAAATGGCAATCGGCGGGTACATAGCAAGGAGAACCGATGCCCGTTGCGACACTCGATTGGCAGGTCCTCCACCAGGTGGATCAACGACCTGGTCAAGGTCGCGGAAAGTTGCAAGATGAAGGCAGCACATTAGAAGGCTGATCCAATTGATGACGATTATATTGAAAATAAGTTGTCAGAAATTCTCAAAAATCTCGTGATTTCTTAATATTATGGACTTAAATAACTGAATGATGCCTAATCTGTAACTGGAATATTTAAATTTAAAATTTACATTACATTTGAGTAGGGTACTAAGTTTCCTTAAGCAATGACTCGGTGACCACTGTGGAACATATAAGTGTATTGTGGGAAATTTTGGTTTTTAAATAGAATAATTTAGAAATTGCTTTTAGTTTTAGACAAACTTGTGACCAAATACACTTTTACCATGTAATGGCAGTGTAAATAAATAATTATATCCAAATATTTTTATTTTTCTTTTTTTACCAAAAAATTGGATATTTTTTAATAAAAAAGACATGTCCCGCTGAGTTTCTTTCGCCGGTTCTTCTCAGGTCTGAGTAACTTAGTGAACTGGTGGTCTATTGTTTGACGTTCCAAAAATGAAGCTTCAAACTTCTTACTTTGAATAAAATATTTGAATTTAAATTTCCATCAACGTTACATACATTCATACTTACATATACACTTTTGTACTGTTTAATTGTTCTATAGATAATGGTTGAATTAATTCATTAAAAAATAATAATTAATTTGTATCTAAGAAAAGGATTCTTTAATTTATACATTGATATAAAGTATTGAATAATTAAAATTCGTATATATAAAGCCTGCGATTAATTGTTCAGTCAGTACCAGCCACGGTTCAATCAACAATGGGGGCTCTAGCAAACATTGCTCTTAGCTTCGTGCTTTTTGTGCATTTTGTGTAAGTATTTCTAACGTTCATTTTTTATATGACTAACATCTTATAGCAATATTTTGACATACAAAAGTGTAGTCAGAAATATGAAAGAGAACCATAAGCAACAGTTAATTAAATCTTCGGTTCCTTAATCACATAGAGATATTCTAGCCTTGTGATTCCGGCTTAAAATAGGTAAAGTACGTGTGGGAGAGTCACGTTGTCAGTAATGACAACTCTCGACCGGTCCATTACCACCCCCGGCATTTAAAACCGGCGTTAAGTAGTGGCTATGGCCACTGCGTTTTGAATTGAGTAATGCCGGGCCCCGGTGCCCATCCACCTTAAAGGCCGGCAACGCTCCTATTGCTCCTCTGGTGTACACAGGGCCGTGGGCGGCAGTGATCACTTAACATCATACATCACGTGACCCGTACGCTTGTTTGCCGTGTCTCGTCCATAAAAAAAACGAGATATCTGATGAAGAACTTTGTATGACTTTAAAATTTTTCGAGGTTCTAAAACTACTGTATTGTATTTGAAGTATCTCTCTAAGCTTCGACATCAGACATACAAACACATAATTTTTCAATTTCAAATATTGTTTCAGTATATTAAAACGTTTTCTCCACATTTCCTCAAATAAAATAGAGATGAGATAAAAATAGTTTTGAATCGTCCATAAAAACATTTTTGCCATATTTGCGACATCGCGTATTGACTTTCGGAACTAAACGCAGCACCAGAGAGAAGAATGATAATAATAATAAAATAATGAGATAATTAATTATATGCTTTTTATAGATCACCATCATCTGTTCCATACGACACAATTGTAGTCGGCCTGGGATCAGCAGGTGTGACAGCGGCTTCGAATCTTGCCAAAGCCGGAAAGAGAGTCTTGGCTTTGGAAGCTAAGAGCCAGATCGGTGGAAGAATTAAATCTGTGTCAGTTGGCGATGGGCTGGTGGAACTTGGCGGTGAAACGTAAGATTCCGTTGAATTTTTAAACAGGCTACTTATGCCGAAGCGAAATGCAATAATTCGTTAAAATAGAAAAATTAAGAGGCATTAACATTTTACAGGTCATTTTGATCCTGCGTTTTAATAGAAGAAATATGATTTCTTGATTGTGTACTGATTACGAAACTGTTTCAATAGTGTAGTTTTACAGTATTTATTTTCACAGTCATATACTAAGCAAGTTATTATATATAACTATATAACGCTATATACTGCATTTGACAGTGTAGACAGAGGGATCTTGGGAGACTAGTATTTAGACACTTTGATCCAAAAGTGGGGACGCCCACTTTTCGTCGAATTTGGGCGTTCAGCGTCGAGTGGCCGGACTCAATGCCACACTTTGCCTTGTGATCAGAATAAAAAAATTAAAACATTAAATATTTAATTTCCTGGAGCGATAAGTAAGGTAAAAATAAAATACTAATAGAGATTTTCTTAAAAAAGATATTTTAATTATAAACATATTTCAGTATGCAAGGCATAAAGTCAAGTCCAATTTATGAGCTGGCTATGAAAAACAACATCGGTCTGGTTGCTGTGAACATATCACAGAATATCTTCTTCTCCGATGGGTCTTTAGGCGACAACGTTGTGTTGAATGATATCATAATGTACACATTTAAAAGCTTATACAGAGCCCCCGAGGAAGAAGGGCTTCTGAGCGACATGCTGACTCAAAGGTAAGATAATTTATATATGAATTTAAAACTTCCATGAATATATATCGATCGCAAAAGAATTATTAATTTTAGTGAATTCAATCAAATAAACTCTTTTGTTGACATTATTAGTATAATATTTAATATTCATCAAAATTTTCAGGATAACATCGTACATAAAGAGAAATTATCCAAAATTGCTTAAAGACAAGGACTTTGTAGAGAACTTTTTGGAGTACTTGAATCTTCTGATTAGTGGTTATGAGGGTGCCAATGATTGGACTGAACTGAGTGCTCACACTACGTTTGAGGACTTGGATGGACCTCGTATGTCCTGGCATAAATATGGTTTCAAATCTTTCTTAGACATTATATTGGTACGTTTAGATGTTACTTCTTAACTATAACTATAACTCATGGTGACGCAAATAAGTGGTCTTTAGTTTTGGCTTAGTCCAACATAATATACATAATATGACTCTCTAAGCCGAAGGACCAAATTATTCCTTTCTTATTATTCCTATTTATTTCTTAAATGCATCTTTGCACCTCACTATGTTTTTCTTGACCATCTATAATTATTCGCTTGGCGAGTAAATTTAAGAAAATGCATACTATGTGATACTACAAGTGCCGTAATCATATTATTTTTTAAATGTTTGTGGCATATGTCGCTCATTCTCATCTACTTATCCTAATTTGCAATAAAAAAAAGCCGTCCGTTTTTTTAATTAACTTTGTCATTTTGTTATTTTTTCTCAACAGAATACTTACAATGACGGTCCTGGCTGGCCAAGCTTAGATATAAAATTGAACAAGGAAGTGGTTGATATTAAATGGCCAAAACATTCTGGTAGTGTTGAAGTGATCTGCAAAGATGGTGAAGTGTATACAGCTGACAACGTTATTGTTACCCTCTCACTTGGAGTTTTAAAAGAAAGGTTACGAATAAGTTTTACATGATTTTTTTAGCGTGACGGTGGATCCAATTCCAACTAGGTTAAATAATTTATTTATAATTATTTTTCCAATCTAGTCAACAAATGAGTTAAGCATCGACAATCAACGTAGAACACGTTGAGTCGATGTTTAACTCATACTATCTCAAAACTTAGACAAAAATTAGAAAATTACAGCTTTAAATATATGTTCCATTTGACATTACTACGCACGAAGGTAGTGACACTGCATTTTTTAATGTTCAAAATAGGTATCTTAGGGCATGGTTACAATAGCTGAAAAAATTAAATTAAAATAATATACATTTTGTGACATGGTTCTACAAGTACGTAGAAATGAAATTGATTTATCAAAATGGTTCTTCAGAGGAAAAAAGTTAGAATGTAATATTACTGATTTGCAATTTATTTATTTGCAGACATTTCGAACTATTCTCGCCATCTTTGCCACGAGAAAAAGTTAAAGCCATTGAAAAAATGCCATTTGGAGGTATTGTTAAGATAGTATTGACATTTGACGAAGAATGGCTGCCCATTGGAAGGTAATTGTAGCTTTATAATATCCAAAAAGTTTATTCACTCCACAAACATTCAAAAATATAGTAAATATATTTTTAGTATAGCTGCCTGCTGTATCTCGCATAAGGCAGGATAGTCAAGAGTTTATGGTAAAGGTTAACATACTCGGTCCTCAATGCATTGCAGTTATGGAGATATCGCTTGTTGAAATATTACCAGGTTATACTTATTTTATAGGTACTACGGTTTCCTATGGAAAGGAGAAGACAGAGATGACATCAGAGAAGAAGACAGCTGGATTACTAAGATAGTAACCTGTAGCACTCCGATGGGAGCCAGGAAAGCATTGACATGTTATTCAAGGAGTGAAGTTGCTAAAGTGGTATGATTTTTTTAATGTTTTGGTTTTCAAATGGGGAAGCTAAAGCAATTTTACTTTAGAATTGCTATTCCAATTAAGATATTAAATATTCTGTCTGCATTTTCTTTAAAGATCGAATCGCTGCCTAAAGACGTTGTCAAGTCACAACTGGTTAAACTTTTAAGGAGATTCATGGGCAAGAGCGTATCGATACCTGAGCCGAAGAAAATTATCGTGTAAGAACCAATTGTATTTTATTATATATTTCTTTTATTCTTTACTCCAAAGGAGGGATAAATATCTATTTTAGGAGATCGATTCGAGAAATTCAATCCATAAAGGATTGAATTTCTCGAATCGATCTCCTATTTTTCCCTATAGTCGCCACAACCGTAGCATTTATAATCAGGCGGTGTGGTGTTGCGCCACGACAGCATGTGTTTAAAATTTCATAATCTAAGAGAATTATTCATTTCAGATCATCATTCTTCTCAGACCCACACATTCGTGGTTGTTTGTCCTATGACGATTCATTTATGTATGAATACCCGAACGCAAGACACATTCTTGGGGAACCTCTTGTTGACCAGTCGGGAAATCCCCGAGTGTTATTCGCAGGAGAAGCTACTAGCCTCAACCACTACGCCACCGTTCATGGCGCGAGTGAAACTGGAGCGAGAGAAGCTAAGAGAATCCTCGACAGAAGTTAATTTTTTAAACACTTTCTTATTAACAACGGTTATAATGTAACACATATTAGTGTAGGGTAGAGTATAAAATGTTTTTATATCCAAATTTGATACAGTGTGTGTTCATGTATTGTTCTTGTGAATAAATATGATTTTAAATAAATTAAGTATCTTTGACATGATTTCTTCCTTACTTCATCTCCTCATGTGTGAAAGTCCTTTTTTGAACATTTTTATTCAACATTTTTTTATGTTTATATAAATTTAACGACCGAAACTATAAATGTACGAATTGTGCGAATATGATTAGATTCAAAGATTATAATACAATATTTACTGTTTTCAGAAAGTATTGTCACTTTAATTGCGTGTAGTACTCAGTATTGATCATAATAGTTATTGCAGCTTAAAAGAACGTTCAATCCATTCTTATATCTCTACTTTAACTTATAGGGTTATGAAGGTTGATATCAATGGTAAGAAAACTCCTGGGTCACTAATATTTATATTTAAATAGAACCACCACAATACCATATTTATATTTAGTTGATTTTTGAATTAAAAAGACAATAAACATTATGCGACAATGCAAACAATGTTGTCTCAAGACTAATACACAATGGTTTAGTGCTAATAACTTACTATTGAATAGCAAAAAACTAAAGGTATGATTTTTAGTATTCATATTATGTACATCATCGACTAATAATAACAAAAATATAGTGAGATGCAACGGTCAATATGTTATTTCTTGAAACTATTTCCCTTCATAATCTTCAGGGACTAAGTTATAGGTTACAGAAATAGCTTACTTTTGCAAGACAAATATTGACATAACACCAGCTGCATTACCCCGAAGTGAAATGCCGTAAGACAAAATACGACGAAAGTAACCAAGGCGAGCCGTTACCTCATCAGTTCAAAATCTAATTTTTATAACTGCAAAAACTGCGGAGCTCAGTCTATTCGCCAATCTATCGATATGAGCGTTAATGGTGATACCAAGAAATACCGTAACATCAACAGGATCCACAGCTTCAGCATTCAAGAGTACATCGAGTATTATAATTTTCGAGTTAGGTGTTCTGAATATCATACGTTTTGTTTTTTTACTATTCAATGGTATGTTATAAGTATGTTATAAATCTATGTACTATTTTTGAGAGGGCATTGCTTACGTCGTCATAACCTTTCTTGTCTTCTTTTCTCTTTCAAAATTAGCGATTTATCATCCGCAAACAACACTATCTCATGGCTCTTTTTTAACTAAATATGGTAGGTCATTTATATATATTAAAAAGATAAAAGGACCATGAATATTACCCTGTGGGATCCCAATACTATATATTTGTTATATTCGCTATGAGCTTACTTCCAAACTAAAAAGCATCAAGATTGCAATAAAAGTATACTAAAATGTCTATGTTTTTTCCGTTACGGACTCAGAACCTAAATATTATATTTGTTCAGCTTCGAAGTATTTTGGATAACGTCACATATCAATTATTTGCTATTATACCCTCACAAATTAGAAATTAACGTGAAAATGAAAGTGTGTGCTGTGGACATATAGATTATTGTGGATATATGAATATTTAATACTATTATATTATATTTAACTAAAAAGAGGTTAGTATTTACATTTACAACGTTCATAAACAATAGACTGACGACGGCTGTTGCTGTAGCTGTCTCAGTGTGACCACACCACAAATACTAATAAAATAATAGGAAGTATTGTTTAATAAATTCAAAAACGAAATACAAAAACAACCAATTAAACTAAAAGACTTAATTATCACAACATCAACGAAAAATTTTATGAAAAATTATAACACATTATAATTTGAGATTGAACAAAATCTTTTGTATCTTATTAATTCAGAGGTATATTTCCGATGTATGAGGCATGACATCGTTACTTTTGTTTTGATATTTGTTGGCATGTTACCTTTAATAATCTCTTTTAAGAACCAGCTTGTATTGGGCGGTTAGAAAATGCGGTGGCAGGTACCACGTTAAGCAGTTATCCAGAATACTATCCATGATAAATACAGTAAAGAACGCACCGCAAGGAGACGCCTCTACGCCAAGTCAAAATGTCAAGTCCCTTACAGATTATTGTGTTCCCAACGTTTCGAACTCTACGTTTTATGCGATCAATTGGTTTAAGCTGGTATTGGAGTGTATCATCCCAGAGGTGAGAACTGTACTCCATATGAGACCGAACTTAGCCCCTATACAGGGCCAAATTCGAAAAGTAAAGTACTGTCTCGCTCTGCTGATGACCCCTAGTTTGTTCGAGGCCAACTTTCCAATCTGGAAAGATACTGACCGTCGCCCAAAAAGCTAAGGCACAATATACTGATTCTGGACGTAGCTTTAAGATGAGTGTTCTCAAATAGTGGTGAAACGACAAAGGGTTGTGTCTTCTGATGTTGAATAGAATTCACAAACATGTTCTGATTCAAATACACTAAACTAATGTAATATTTTTGAGACAGCATTATTTACATCGTCATATACTTTATGCCTCCTTTGCATTTGTTATATTAACCATATATCACCAGCAAACAATATTTTTTTATGGCTGTTTCTAACTAATAATGGTAAATCATTGATAAATGTATATATTAAAAAAGAAAAAAATAACAAGAATAGACTCCTGTGAGACTCAATACTGATTATTAATTTCGATTTTCCAGGAGATTTTTTTTTATGGAAGAGACGGCAAACGAGCGTACGGGTCACCTGATGGTAAGTGATCACCGTCGCCCACAGCCCCGCGTAACACCAGAGGAGCTCCAGGAGCGTTGCCGTCTTTTACTATGGATGGGCACCGGGGCCCGGCATTACCTAATGCGAAACGCAGTGGCCAAGGCCACTACTTAACGCCGGTTTTAAATGCCGGGGGTGGTAACAATCCGGTCAAGTCTGCCCATGCGTGTTGCCATTGCTGGCAACGTGACTCTACCACACGCACTTTAGTCGCCTCTTACGAAACCATCAGTACCAGGGTGATCCTATTCTAAGCCAGGATCACACGGCATTTCGTGCCATTCACATCGAATCCTAATCTAATGAATCCTATTATTTAAATAAGAGGTCAGAAGATAAAGTGCACGTCCTCTTACACCGTAATGGTGTAACTTCATGATCAATGTTGAGTATATGTTCCCACGCCTAATAAATTCTCTTTAAGAGAGCTATACTAGCATCGGCATTAGAGCGACCCTTAGTAAAACCATACTGTTTATCATAAATATTATCCGTAGATACAGTAAAAAATATCATCTTGTAAAATAATAATAACTAATATTTACTGAGTAATATTTTTGACAATATTAATTAGATAATAATTCTCAATTATTGTGTACGTTTTTTTGAATAGCATTTTTGCCGTGTGATCCCGGCTTAGAATAGGATCACCCTGGTACTGATGGTGTCGTAAGAGGCGAATAAAGTGCGTGTGGTAGAGTCACGTTGCCAGTAATGGCAACACGCATGGGTAGACTCGACCGGATTGTTACCACCCCTGGCATTTAAGACCGGCGTTAAGTAGTAGCTTTGGCCACTGCGTTTCGCATTAGGTAATGCCGGGCCCCTCTGCCCATCCATCTTAGAAGACGGCAACGCTCCTGTAGCTCTTCTGGAATTACACGGTTCCGTGGGCGACGGTGATCACTTACCATCAGGTGACCCGTACGCTCGTTTGCCGTCTCTTCCATAAAAAAAAAAATAAAAAAAAAATACTTTAGACCAAATTCGAATATAATTTTTACAATAATGCGTAACATGAAGATTGTTTTGTAATTACGTAATAACATTATGTAATTACAATATAATTTGCTTATCATATACATACATACATACATACATACATACATACATACATTAAAACGTTTTAAATAATTAGGGAGGCCTGTTGCCTATCTTTTTGATAATATTTGTCAATATGTATAGAAGACTATTATGTATACTTCGACATGTCTGAATGAATTACTTAGGTTATGGGAAAATACATTTTATTGTAGGGGTCACCGGTGGGTATTTTTTTAATCTTTTTTTATTTTTAATGACTCGCTCTCCTCCGGAGGGACCGGAGACCTTTTTTAGTTTTTTGTTTTTATTTACAATTGTACTTGTGGATTAACTGTTTGATCCAGTATCTTTTCTTAGTAGCTTACAGCCTAATTTTTAATTTCCTTACATTTATAAATTTTCTTACAATTACATAATTATGTTATTCTATATTTATGAGAAACCAGAAACTATTTGTAATTTTTAATTACCATTGTATTTGTGGAGTGTTTGGTCCAGTATCTTCACTTATTTTACTTAGAGACCAATTATTTATTTAATATTTGTTATCTTATATTTTTATATAGTACATAGTTAGACTATTCTACCTTAAATTATTACACCATTTATCCTATTGTGTTATAAAAAATATGTTATGTTATTCTATACTTAATGCACAACTGGATCTTACAACCTATATACGTTATATATTTTACATATTCTTTGTGTTATAAACCCTGTATAAGAGCACTTTCTGTTTTTTATTATTTATTCTTTTACATTAAGCGATAACCATTTGGAGAGAGCTTTTTTTTACGAGATAGTGCTACTATTTTTCTTTAAACAATATTTTGTTATGTATGTACAGAATTCCATAAAATATTAATGTCATAGTCCGGAGGTGTATTATAGTTTCCTCCTTCTGTGGATCGCATTCACATTTTGGAGTGGTTTTTTAGCTTGTAACTTGCCAAATATTCTCCATAGCCCCCGTGACCCGTTAGCGCCTGAGTTATAATATGTGTCTTTTCTAGTCTTTTAATTATCGTAAACGCCTGTTTGACTGTTGACAGGAAAATCTTGGTGGTGCGGCTCTTTTCGGTCTCTATGTACCTAGCGTTCCACATCTCCACTTTCCTTTCTCTGACTGTACTCTTTATATGATTTAATATTGGGCATTCGTCGTAGTCTGGTGACTTTTTGATGTTTGCTGCGGCTGCTTTTGCCAATTCATCTGTCCTCCCATTCCCCGAAACTCCATTATGCGCTCTCACCCAGAAGAGTCTAATGTTTTTCTTTGAGGATCTTTCGTTTTTTTTTTTGCAGCTCTTCTTACATTTTCGTTCACGAAAAACGCTGCTGGTCTCCCAGCAGATTAAATGCCGATCGAGAGTCGCTCAGAATGCAGGTCGACTGCGCCGAGGATCCTAGCGCAATCTTGGTGGCTTGGTAGAGGGCGTAGGGTTCCGCCTGAAACACTGTACGGAAAGACGCTGTACGGAAAGGCGTACTTTCTGGCCAGCGTTTCGGTGTCACCCTTTCAGCACGAAAGTGCTGTCCCCACCCTACCACCAATCTTACTTCCATCCGTGTAAATTATCACGCCCTTCAGGTTGTGAGCATCCACACGCATAGTTTCTGGTTCAAGATCCTCGAGGCATTCGAACCGCACTCCAAGTTCTTCCGACGGATGCGGCCTTTGGCCAAAAACGACTTTCCACTCAACGGATCTCCCGTGGAGGAAATCTTGAGGCTTCCCTCGTTTAGTCTCATATACCAATGCTGCCTCGCGTACCCTCATGTCGAGGGGAATAAGTCTACTCAGCGCCAGTGCAGCGTTCAGAGAGAACGTCCTATAAGATTTGATAATCTTTTGGGCGAAACCTCTCTGAACGCTATCCAGTAACTTGCGGATACAAATTTTCTTCACCTCAGGTGCCCATGCGCTCGCTGCATAGAGTGTTATGGGCTCTATGACTACGGTATATATTGTGCTAATGATCACAGGGTGCAGTCCCTAGTTGAATTTCGCGGTCCTTGCCAAAGGTTTGTTAATATCTAAAGATTTTTTGATAATGTATTTAAAATGATTATTGAAAATTAATTCATTTATCATTTAATATTAAGCCTAAAATTTTAAATTCTCTACCTAAGTTTATTTGAGTACCACCCATTTGTACGAATGGAGGAAATCATATTTTAATTTCCACGTGATAACCATCGCGTTTGTTTTTTGCAGTGCAAACTTTAATTTGTTTTTTATACCCCATTCGTACACTCGAGTCAGTATTTCTCCTGCTTTTTCGGTAATCTGAGACCCTGTATCCCCTGATATCACTAGGACGATATCATCCGCGAACGCCTGACAGTGCACCCCAAATGCCGTAATCTCTATCTAAGAGTGGATCAAGGAGTAAGTTCCAAAATGTCGTACCGCCAATGGATCCCTGTATGCAGTCTTTGGTTGTTGTCAGGCTGCATTCGCGGTCCGCATACCAAACCGGGTCATCGGTGGTTGATAACCAACAATTTAAATCAAAATGCAGTATAAAGATATATTTCTTCAAATCATTTATTTACAGTATCGCTTAGATTTTGAAATTGTTGAAAAGATTATTTGCCATTTCTTTACGGAAAAGAATTAGAAATGAGAGCGATAAGAAAACAAAAGCTACTGACATTAATTGAAGAACTGCTCAGCTGAAATGGTAATCAGCGGGTACATAGCACGGAGAACCGATGCCCGTTGTGATGGAAAGGTTCTAAAGTGGCCGCCACGAACCAAGCGACTCTCGAATGGCAGGTCTTCCATCAGGTGGATCGACGATCTGGTCAAGGTCGTGGAAAGTTGCTAAATGCAGGCAGTTTAAAGGACCAGATTATAAGGCTGAAATTGATGATGATGATTTTATAACTAATCAAGTTGTCAGAAATTCCCTCAGATCTTGTGATTTCTTGATTTTAAGCGACTTAAAGAAACTGAACAATGCCTAATCTTTTAACTTACCTATTGAATTTTAAAATTACAGTACGACAATAACTCGGTGACCGTTGTGGTACATCTACGTGTGTTTGAATGTGGGAAATTTTGGTTTTTGAAAAAGAATATTTTAAAAATTACTTTTAGTTCAAGAAAAAATTGTGGCCAAACACTTACATGAAAGTGTAAATAAAAAAAAGGCATGTCCCGGTAAATATTTTTCGCCGGTTCTTCTCAGGTCTGAGTGACTTTAGCGAACTGGTGTTCAATTGTTTGACCTTCAAAAAACGAAGTTTGTAAATTCTTATTTTGAAAAAATATTTGAATTTAAATTTAAATTTGCCTTTCCAACAACGTTACATACGTTCACACTATAACATATATACTTTTGTACAGTTTAATTGTAGTATAGATAATAAATGAATTAATTCAATAAAAAAAATAATTAATTTGTATCTAAGAAAAGGATTTTTTTATACATTACTTTAATTTATACATTGATAAAGTGTTGAATAATTAAAATTCGTATATAAAAAGCCTGCCATTAATTGTTAAGTCAGTACCAGCCACGGTTCACTCAACAATGGGGGCTCTAGCAAACATTGCTCTTAGCTTCGTGCTGTTCGTGCATTTTGTGTGAGTATTTCTTACTTTCATTTATTATATGACAAACATCTTATGGGAATATTTTGACATACAAAAGAGTAGTCTGAAGAATAAAAGAGAACCTTAAGCATAGCATAAATAAGAATTTTGTATGGTATTAGAAGTGCTCCAGGTGCTGAGATTACTGTATTGTATTCTTAAGTAATTACAACACATCGACCATCAGACATATAAAGAAACAATTATTATTTTTCAATTTCAAATATTGTTTCAGTATATTAAAACGTTTTCTCCACATTTCCTCAAATAAAATAGAAATGAGGTGAACATAGTTTTGGATCGCTCATAAAACATTTTTGCCCTATTTTAGGCATCGCGTGTTGACTGTCAGAATTAAACGCAGCACCAGAGCTTAGAAATTAAACGTGAATAATAATATTAAAATAATGAAATAATTAATTATATGCTTTTTATAGATCACCATCATCTGTTCCATACGACACAATTGTAGTCGGCCTGGGATCAGCAGGTGTGACAGCGGCTTCGAATCTTGCCAAAGCCGGAAAGAGAGTCCTGGCTTTGGAAGCTAAGAGCCAGATCGGTGGAAGAATAAAATCTGTGTCAGTTGGCGATGGGCTGGTGGAACTTGGCGGTGAAACGTAAGATTCCGTTGAATTTTTAAACAAGCTACTTATGCCAAAGCGAAATGCACAATTTCTTTAAAATAGAAAAAATACCAGTCGGGAGTCAATAACATTTTACAAGCCACTTTGATCCTGCGTTTTAATAGAATAAAATATGATTTTTTGATTGTATACTGATTACGAAACTGTTTTAATAGTGTAGTTTTACAGAATTTTTGTTACACAGTCATATACTAAGCAAGTTATTATATACCAGCTTCACGCTATATCCTGCATATAACAGTGTAGACAGAGGGATCTTGGGAGACTAGTGTTTAGACACTTTGATCCCTTCCCCACTTTTCGACTAATTTGAGGCGTTCCCCAATTTGGGGCGTTCAGCATTGGGTGGCCGAACTCAGTGCCACCCTTTGCCTTGTTACCAGAGTAAAGAAATTAAAACATTAAATATTTAATTTCCTGGAGTGAAAAAAAAGGTGAAAATAAGAGACTTATAGAAATTTTGCTAAAAATTCTTATTTTAATTATAAACTAATTTCAGTATGCAAGGCATAAAGTCAAGTCCAATTTATGAGCTGGCTATGAAAAACAACATCGGTCTGGTTGCTGTGAACATATCACAGAATATCTTCTTCTCCGATGGGTCTTTAGGCGACAACTTTGTGTTGAATGACATCATAATGTACACATTTAAAAGCTTATACAGAGCCCCCGAGGAAGAAGGGCTTCTGAGCGACATGCTGACTCAAAGGTAAGATAATTTATATATGAATTTAAAACTTCCATGAATATATATCAAGCGCAAAAGAATTATTTATTTTACTACATTTCATCAAATAAACTCTTTTGTTGACAATATTAGTATAATATTTAATATTCATCAAAATTTTCAGGATAACATCGTACATAAAGAGAAATTATCCAAAATTGCTTAAAGACAAGGACTTTGTAGAGAACTTTTTGGAGTACTTGAATCTGCTGATTAGTGGTTATGAGGGTGCCAATGATTGGACTGAACTGAGTGCTCACACTACGTTTGAGGACTTGGATGGACCTCGTATGTCCTGGCATAAATATGGTTTCAAATCTTTCTTAGACATTATATTGGTACGTTTAGATGTTACTTCGTAACTATAATTATAACTCATGGTGATGTAAATAAGTGGTCTTTAGTTTTGGCTTAGTCCAACATAATATACATAATATGACTCTCTAAGCCGAAGGACCAAATTTCTGCTTTCTTATTATTCCTTTCTTATTATTAAATGCATCTTTGCACCTCACTATGTTTTTCTTGACCATCTATAATTATTTGCTTGGCAAGTAAATTTAACAAAATGCATACTATATGATACTACAAGTGCCGTAATCATATTATTTTTTAAATGTTTGTGGCATATGTCGCTCATTCTTATCTGCTTATCCTGATTTGCAATAAAAAAAAACGTCCGTTTTTTTAATTAACTTTGTCATTTTGTTATTTTTTCTCAACAGAATACTTACAATGACGGTCCTGGCTGGCCAAGCTTAGATATAAAATTAAACAAGGAAGTGGTTGATATTAAATGGCCAAAACATTCTGGTAGTGTTGAAGTGATCTGCAAAGATGGTGAAGTGTATACAGCTGACAACGTTATTGTTACCCTCTCACTTGGAGTTTTAAAAGAAAGGTTACGAATAAGTTTTACATGATTTTTTTAGCGTGACGGTGGATCCAATTCCAACTAGGTTAAATAATTTATTTATAATTATTTTTCCAATCTAGTCAACAAATGAGTTAAGCATCGACAATCAACGTAGAACACGTTGAGTCGATGTTTAACTCATACTATCTCAAAACTTAGACAAAAATTAGAAAATTACAGCTTTAAATATATGTTCCATTTGACATTACTACGCACGAAGGTAGTGACACTGCATTTTTTAATGTTCAAAATAGGTATCTTAGGGCATGGTTACAATAGCTGAAAGAATTAAATTAAAATAATATACATTTTGTGACATGGTTCTACAAGTACGTAGAAATGAAATTGATTTATCAAAATGGTTCTTCAGAGGAAAAAAGTTAGAATGTAATATTACTGATTTGCAATTTATTTATTTGCAGACATTTCGAACTATTCTCGCCATCTTTGCCACGAGAAAAAGTTAAAGCCATTGAAAAAATGCCATTTGGAGGTATTGTTAAGATAGTATTGACATTTGACGAAGAATGGCTGCCCATTGGAAGGTAATTGTAGCTTTATAATATCCAAAAAGTTTATTCACTCCACAAACATTCAAAAATATAGTAAATATATTTTTAGTATAGCTGCCTGCTGTATCTCGCATAAGGCAGGATAGTCAAGAGTTTATGGTAAAGGTTAACATACTCGGTCCTCAATGCATTGCAGTTATGGAGATATCGCTTGTTGAAATATTACCAGGTTATACTTATTTTATAGGTACTACGGTTTCCTATGGAAAGGAGAAGACAGAGATGACATCAGAGAAGAAGACAGCTGGATTACTAAGATAGTAACCTGTAGCACTCCGATGGGAGCCAGGAAAGCATTGACATGTTATTCAAGGAGTGAAGTTGCTAAAGTGGTATGATTTTTTTAATGTTTTGGTTTTCAAATGGGGAAGCTAAAGCAATTTTACTTTAGAATTGCTATTCCAATTAAGATATTAAATATTCTGTCTGCATTTTCTTTAAAGATCGAATCGCTGCCTAAAGACGTTGTCAAGTCACAACTGGTTAAACTTTTAAGGAGATTCATGGGCAAGAGCGTATCGATACCTGAGCCGAAGAAAATTATCGTGTAAGAACCAATTGTATTTTATTATATATTTCTTTTATTCTTTACTCCAAAGGAGGGATAAATATCTATTTTAGGAGATCGATTGGAGAAATTCAATCCTTTATGGATTTATTTTTATTATTTCTATTTTTCCCTATAGTCGCCACAACCGTAGCATTTATAATCAGGCGGTGTGGTGTTGCGCCACGACAGCATGTGTTTAAAATTTCATAATCTAAGAGAATTATTCATTTCAGATCATCATTCTTCTCAGACCCACACATTCGTGGTTGTTTGTCCTATGACGATTCATTTATGTATGATTACCCGAACGCAAGACACATTCTTGGGGAACCTCTTGTTGACCAGTCGGGAAATCCCCGAGTGTTATTCGCAGGAGAAGCTACTAGCCTCAACCACTACGCCACCGTTCATGGCGCGAGTGAAACTGGAGCGAGAGAAGCTAAGAGAATCCTCGACAGAAGTTAATTTTTTAAACACTTTCTTATAAACAACAGTTATAATGTAACACATATTAGTGTAGGGTAGAGTATAAAATGTTTTTATATCCAAATTTGATACAGTGTGTGTTCATGTATTGTTCTTGTGAATAAATATGATTTTAAATAAATTAAGTATCTTTGACATGATTTCTTCCTTACTTCATCTCCTCATGTGTGAAAGTCCTTTTTTGAACATTTTTATTCAACATTTTTTTATGTTTATATAAATTTAACGACCAAAACTATAAATGTACGAATTGTGCGAATATGATTAGATTCACAGATTATAATACAATATTTACTGTATTCAGAAAGTATTGTCACTTTAATTGCGTGTAGTACTCAGTATTGATCATAATAGTTATTGCAGCTTAAAAGAACGTTCAATCCATTCTTATATCTCTACCTTAACTTATAGGGTTATAAAGGTTGATATCAATGGTAAGAAAACTCCTGGGTCACTAATATTTATATTTAAATAGAACTACCATATTTATATTTAGTTGATTTTTGAATTAAAAAGACAATAAACATTATGCGACAATGCAAACAATGTTGTCTCAAGACTAATACACAATGGTTTAGTGCTAATAACTTACTATTGAATAGCAAAAAACTAAAGGTATGATTTTTAGTATTCATATTATGTACATCATCGACTAACAATAACAAAAATATAGTGAGATGCAACGGTCAATATGTTATTTCTTGAAACTATTTCCCTTCATAATCTTCAGGGACTAAGTTATAGGTTACAGAAATAGCTTACTTTTGCAAGACAAATATTGACATAACACCAGCTGCATTACCCCGAAGTGAAATGCCGTAAGACAAAATACGACAAAAGTAACCAAGGCGAGCCGTTACCTCATCAGTTCAAAATCTAATTTTTATAACTGCAAAAACTGCGGAGCCCAGTCTATTCGCCAATCTATCGAAATGAGCGTTAATGGTGATACCAAGAAATACCGTAACATCAACAGGATCCACAGCTTCAGCATTCAAGAGTACATCGAGTATTATAATTTTCGAGTTAGGTGTTCTGAATATCATACGTTTTGTTTTTTTACTATTCAATGGTATGTTATAAGTATGTTATAAATCTATGTACTATTTTTGTGAGAGCATTGCTTACGTCGTCATAACCTTTCTTGTCTTCTTTTCTCTTTCAAAATTAGCGATTTATCATCCGCAAACAACACTATCTCATGGCTCTTTTTTAACTAAATATGGTAGGTCATTTATATATATTAAAAAGATAAAAGGACCATGAATATTACCCTGTGGGATCCCAATACTATATATTTGTTATATTCGCTATGAGCTTACTTCCAAACTAAAAAGTATCAAGATTGCAATAAAAGTATACTAAAATGTCTATGTTTTTTCCGTTACGGACTCAGAACCTAAATATTATATTTGTTCAGCTTCGAAGTATTTTGGATAACGTCACATATCAATTATTTGCTATTATAACCTCACAAATTAGAAATTAACGTGAAAATGAAAGTGTGTGCTGTGGACATATAGATTATTGTGGATATATGAATATTTAATACTATTATATTATATTTAACTAAAAAGAGGTTAGTATTTACATTTACAACGTTCATAAACAATAGACTGACGACGGCTGTTGCTGTAGCTGTCTCTGTGTGACCACACCACAAATACTAATAAAATAATAGGAAGTATTATTTAATAAATTCAAAAACGAAATACAAAAACAACCAATTAAACTAAAAGACTTAATTATCACAACATCAACGAAAAATTTTATGAAAAATTATAACACATTATAATTTGAGATTGAACAAAATCTTTTGTATCTTATTAATTCAGAGGTATATTTCCGATGTATGAGGCATGACATCGTTACTTTTGTTTTGATATTTGTTGGCATGTTACCTTTAATAATCTCTTTTAAGAACCAGCTTGTATTGGGCGGTTAGAAAATGCGGTGGCAGGTACCACGTTAAGCAGTTATCCAGAATACTATCCATAATAAATACAGTAAAGAACGCACCGCAAGGAGACGCCTCTACGCCAAGTCAAAATGTCAAGTCCCTTACAGATTATTGTGTTCCCAACGTTTCGAACTCTACGTTTTATGCGATCAATTGGTTTAAGCTGGTATTGGAGTGTATCATCCCAGAGGTGAGAACTGTACTCCATATGAGACCGAACTTAGCCCCTATACAGGGCCAAATTCGAAAAGTGAAGTACTGTCTCGCTCTGCTGATGACCCCTAGTTTGTTCGAGGCCAACTTTCCCATCTGGAAAGATACTGACCGTCGCCCAAAAAGCTAAGGCACAATATACTGATTCTGGACGCAGCTTTAAAATGAGTGTTCTCAAATATTGGTGAAACGACAAAGGGTTGTGTCTTCTGATGTTGAATAGAATTCACAAACATGTTCTGATTCAAATACACTAAACTAATGTAATATTTTTGAGACAGCATTATTTACATCGTCATATACTTTATGCCTCCTTTGCATTTGATATATTAACCATATATCACCAGCAAACAATATTTTTTTATGGCTGTTTCTAACTAATAATGGTAAATCATTGATAAATGTATATATTAAAAAAGACAAAAATAACAAGAATGGACTCCTGTGAGACTCAATACTGATTATTAATTTCGATTTTCCAGGAGATTTTTTTTTATGGAAGAGACGGCAAACGAGCGTACGGGTCACCTGATGGTAAGTGATCACCGTCGCCCACGGCCCCGCGTAACACCAGAGGGGCTCCAGGAGCGTTGCCGTCTTTTACTATGGATGGGCACCGGGGCCCGGCATTACCTAATGCGAAACGTAGTGGCCAAAGCCACTACTTAACGCCGGTTTTAAATGCCGCGGGTGGTAACAATCCGGTCAAGTATGCCCATGCGTGTTGCCATTGATTGCTGGCAACGTGACTCTACCACACGCACTTTAGTCGTCTCTTACGAAACCATCAGTACCAGGGTGATCCTATTCTAAGCCGGGATCACACGGCATTTCGTGCCATTCACATCGAACCCTAATCTAATGAATCCTATTATTTAAATAAGAGGTCAGAAGATAAAGTGCACGTCCTCTTACGCCGTAATGGTGTAACTTCATGATCAATGTTGAGTATTTGTTCCCACGCCTAATAAATTCTCTTTAAGAGAGCTATACTAGCATCGGCATTAGAGCGACCCTTAGTAAAACCATACTGTTTATCATAAATATTATCCGTAGATACAGTAAAAAATATCATCCTGTAAAATAATAATAACTAATATTTACTGAGTAATATTTTTGACAATATTAATTAGATAATAATTCTCAATCATTGTGTACGTTTTTTTGAATAGCATTTTAGCCGTGTGATTTCGGCTTAGAATAGGATCACCCTGATACTGATGGTGTCGTAAGAGACGACTAAAGTGCGTGTGGTAGAGTCACGTTGCCAGTTATGGCAACACGCATGGGTAGACTCGACCGGATTGTTACCACCCCTGGCATTTAAGACCGGCGTTAAGTAGTAGCTTTGGCCACTGCGTTTCGCATTAGGTAATGCCGGGCCCCTCTGCCCATCCATCTTAGAAGACGGCAACGCTCCTGTAGCTCTTCTGGAATTACACGGTTCCGTGGGCGACGGTGATCACTTACCATCAGGTGACCCGTACGCTCGTTTGCCGTCTCTTCCATAAAAAAAAAATAAAAAAAAAAAATACTTTAGACCAAATTCGAATATAATTTTTACAATAATGCGTAACATGAAGATTGTTTTGTAATTACGTAATAACATTATGTAATTACAATATAATTTGCTTATCATATACATACATACATACATACATACATACATACATACATTAAAACGTTTTAAATAATTAGGGAGGCCTGTTGCCTATCTTTTTGATAATATTTGTCAATATGTATAGAAGACTATTATGTATACTTCGACATGTCTGAATGAATTACTTAGGTTATGAGGTAATACATTTTATTGTAGGGGTCACCGGTGGGTATTTTTTTAATCTTTTTTTATTTTTAATGACTCGCTCTCCTCCGGAGGGACCGGAGACCTTTTTTAGTTTTTTGTTTTTATTTACAATTGTACTTGTGGATTAACTGTTTGATCCAGTATCTTTTCTTAGTAGCTTACAGCCTAATTTTTAATTTCCTTACATTTATAAATTTTCTTACAATTACATAATTATGTTATTCTATATTTATGAGAAACCAGAAACTATTTGTAATTTTTAATTACCATTGTATTTGTGGAGTGTTTGGTCCAGTATCTTCACTTATTTTACTTAGAGACCAATTATTTATTTAATATTTGTTATCTTATATTTTTATATAGTACATAGTTAGACTATTCTACCTTAAATTATTACACCATTTATCCTATTGTGTTATAAAAAATATGTTATGTTATTCTATACTTAATGCACAACTGGATCTTACAACCTATATACGTTATATATTTTACATATTCTTTGTGTTATAAACCCTGTATAAGAGCACTTTCTGTTTTTTATTATTTATTCTTTTACATTAAGCGATAACCATTTGGAGAGAGCTTTTTTTTTTACGAGATAATGCTACCATTTTTCTTTACACAATATTTTGTTATATATGTACAGAATTCCATAAAATATTAATATCATAGTCCGGAGGTGTATTATAGTTTCCTCCTTCTGTGGATCGCATTCACATTCTGGAGTGGTTTTTTATTTGTAATTTGCCAAATATTCTCCATAGCCTCCGTGGCCCGTTAGCGTCTGAGTTATAATCGATGTCTTTTCTAGTCTTTTAATTATCGTAAACGCCTGTTTGACTGTTGACAGGAAAATCTTGGTGGTGCGGCTCTTTTCGGTCTCTATGTACTTAGCGTTTCACTTCTCCACTGTCCTTCCTCTTACTATAATCTTTATATATGATAATGGGTATTCGTCGTAGTCTGGTGCCTTTTTGGTGTTTGCTGCGGCTGCTTTTGCCAACTCATTTGCCCTCTCATTCCCCGGAACTCCATTATGCGCTCTCACCCAGAAGACTCTAATGTTTTTCTTTGAGGATCTTTCGTTTTTTTTCTTTGCAGCTCTTCTTACATTTTCGTTCACGAAAAACGCTGCTGGTCTCCCAGCAGATCCAGAGCCGATCGAGAGTCGCTCAGAATGCAGGTCGACTGCGCCGAGGATCCTAGCGCAATCTTGGTGGCTTGGTAGAGGGCGTAGAGTTCCGCCTGAAACACTGTACAGAAGGGCGCTGTACAGAAGTGCGTACTTTCTGGCCAGCGTTTCGGTGTCACCCTTTCAACACGAAAGTGCTGCTCCCACCTTACTACCAATCTTACTTCCATCCGTGTAAATTAGCACGCCCTTCAGGTTGTGAGCACACACACGCATAGTTTCTGGTTCAAGATCCTCGAGGCATTCGAACCGCACTCCAAGTTCTTCCGACGGATGCGGCCTTTGGTCAAAAACGACTTTCCACTCAACGGATCTTCCGTGGAGGAAATCTTGAGGCTTCTCTCGTTTAGCCTCATATACCATTGCTGCCTCGCGTACCCTCATGTCGAGGGGAATAAGTCCACTCAGCGCCAGTGCAGCGTTCAGAGAGACCGTCCTATAAGATTTGATAATCTTTTGGGCGAAACCTCTCTGAACGCTATCCAGTAACTTGCGGATACAAATTTTCCCCACTTCAGGCGCCCATACGCTCGCTGCATAGAGTATTATGGGCTATGACTACGGTATATATTGTGCTAATGATCTCAGGGTGCAGTCCCTAGTTGAATTTCGCGGTCCTTGCCAAAGGTTTGTTAATATCTAAAGATTTTTTGGTAATGTATTTACAATGATTATTGAAAGTTAATTCATCTATCATCTAATATTAAGCCTAAAATTTTAAATTCTCTACCTAATTTTATTTGAGTACCACCTATTTGTACGAATACATCTCAATCATATTTTTATTTCCGCGTGATAACCATCGCGTTTGTTTTTTGCGGTGCAAACTTTAATTTGTTTTTTATGCCCCATTCGTTCACTCGAGTCAGTACTTCTCCTACTTTTTCGGTAATCTGAGACCCTGTGTCCCCTGAGATCACTAGGATTGTATCATCCGCGAACGTCTGACAGTGCACCCCAAATGCCGTAATCTCATGTAAGAGTAGATCAAGGAGTATGTTCCAAAATGTCGGATCGCCAATGGATCCCTGTATGCAGCGTTTTTATTGTTGTCAGGCTGCATTTGCGGTCCGCATACCGAACCAGGTCACCGGTGGTTGATAACCAACAATCCAATCCAATCTCCAATCCAAAGATATATTTCTTCAAATCATTTATTTACAGTATCGCTTAGATTTTGAAATTGTTGAAAAGATTATTTGCCATTTCTTTACGGAAAAGAATTAGAAATGAGAGCGATAAGAAAACAAAAGCTACTGACATTAATTGAAGAACTGCTCAGCTGAAATGGTAATCAGCGGGTACATAGCACGGAGAACCGATGCCCGTTGTGATGGAAAGGTTCTAAAGTGGCCGCCACGAACCAAGTGACTCTCGAATGGCAGGTCTTCCATCAGGTGGATCGACGATCTGGTCAAGGTCGTGGAAAGTTGCTAAATGCAGGCAGTTTAAAGGACCAGATTATAAGGCTGAAATTGATGATGATGATATTATAACTAATCAAGTTGTCAGAAATTCCCTCAGATCTTGTGATTTCTTGATTTTAAGCGACTTAAAGAAACTGAACAATGCCTAATCTTTTAACTTACCTATTGAATTTTAAAATTACAGTACGACAATAACTCGGTGACCGTTGTGGTACATCTACGTGTGTTTGAATGTGGGAAATTTTGGTTTTTGAAAAAGAATATTTTAAAAATTACTTTTAGTTCAAGAAAAAATTGTGGCTAAACACTTACATGAAAGTGTAAATAAAAAAAAAGGCATGTCCCGGTAAATATTTTTCGCCGGTTCTTCTCAGGTCTGAGTGACTTTAGCGAACTGGTGTTCAATTGTTTGACCTTCAAAAAATTAAGTTTGTAAATTCTTATTTTGAAAAAATATTTGAATTTAAATTTAAATTTGCCTTTCCAACAACGTTACATACGTTCACACTATAACATATATACTTTTGTACAGTTTAATTGTAGTATAGATAATAAATGAATTAATTCAATAAAAAAAATAATTAATTTGTATCTAAGAAAAGGATTTTTTTATACATTTACTTTAATTTATACATTGATAAAGTGTTGAATAATTAAAATTCGTATATAAAAAGCCTGCCATTAATTGTTAAGTCAGTACCAGCCACGGTTCACTCAACAATGGGGGCTCTAGCAAACATTGCTCTTAGCTTCGTGCTGTTCGTGCATTTTGTGTGAGTATTTCTTACTTTCATTTATTATATGACAAACATCTTATGGGAATATTTTGACATACAAAAGAGTAGTCTGAAGAATAAAAGAGAACCTTAAGCATAGCATAAATAAGAATTTTGTATGGTATTAGAAGTGCTCCAGGTGCTGAGATTACTGTATTGTATTCTTAAGTAATTACAACACATCGACCATCAGACATATAAAGAAACAATTATTATTTTTCAATTTCAAATATTGTTTCAGTATATTAAAACGTTTTCTCCACATTTCCTCAAATAAAATAGAAATGAGGTGAACATAGTTTTGGATCGCTCATAAAACATTTTTGCCCTATTTTAGGCATCGCGTGTTGACTGTCAGAATTAAACGCAGCACCAGAGCTTAGAAATTAAACGTGAATAATAATATTAAAATAATGAAATAATTAATTATATGCTTTTTATAGATCACCATCATCTGTTCCATACGACACAATTGTAGTCGGCCTGGGATCAGCAGGTGTGACAGCGGCTTCGAATCTTGCCAAAGCTGGAAAGAGAGTCCTGGCTTTGGAAGCTAAGAGCCAGATCGGTGGAAGAATAAAGTCTGTGTCAGTTGGCGATGGGCTGGTGGAACTTGGCGGTGAAACGTAAGATTCCGTTGAATTTTTAAACAAGCTACTTATGCCGAAGCGAAATGCACAATTTCTTTAAAATAGAAA
The DNA here is from genome assembly GCA_019049475.1 of Eueides isabella. Lineage (NCBI taxonomy): Eukaryota > Metazoa > Arthropoda > Insecta > Lepidoptera > Nymphalidae > Eueides > Eueides isabella. The sequence continues at coordinate 7,821,775 of CM032413.1, read as the reverse complement.
AAATACCAGTCGGGAGTCAATAACATTTTACAGGCCACTTTGATCCTGCGTTTTAATAGAATAAAATATGATTTTTTGATTGTATACTGATTACGAAACTGTTTCAATAGTGTAGTTTTACACAATTTTTGTTACACAGTCATATACTAAGCAAGTTACTACATACCAGCTTCACGCTACATCCTGCATATGACAGTGTAGACAGAGGGATCTTGGAAGCCTAGTGTTTACACACTTTGATCCCTTTCCCATTTTTCCCCATTTTTGATCCCTTCCCCAATTTGGGGCGTTCAGCATTGGGTGGCCGAACTCAGTGCCACCCTTTGCCTTGTGACCAGAGTAAAGAAATTAAAACATTAAATATTTAATTTCCTGGAGTGAAAAAAAAGGTGAAAATAAGAGACATAGAAATTTTGCTAAAAATTCTTATTCTTATTATAAACTTATTTCAGTATGCAAGGCATAAAATCAAGCCCAATTTATGAGCTAGCTATGAAAAACAATATCGGTCTGGTTGCTGTGAACATATCACAGAATATCTTCTTCTCCGATGGGTCTTTAGGCGACAACGTTGTGTTGAATGATATCATAATGTACACATTTAAAAGCTTATACAGAGCCCCCGAGGAAGAAGGGCTTCTGAGCGACATGCTGACTCAAAGGTAAGATAATTTATATATGAATTTAAAACTTCCATGAATATATATCAAGCGTAAAAGAATTATTCATTTTAGTACATTTCATCAAATAAACTCTTTTGTTGACAATATTAGTATAATATTTAATATTCATCAAAATTTTCAGGATAACATCGTACATAATGAGAAATTATCCAAAATTGCTTAAAGACAAGGACTTTGTAGAGAACTTTTTGGAGTACTTGAATCTGCTGATTAGTGGTTATGAGGGTGCCAATGATTGGACTGAACTGAGTGCTCACACTACGTTTGAGGACTTGGATGGACCTCGTATGTCCTGGCATAAATATGGTTTCAAATCTTTCTTAGACATTATATTGGTACGTTTAGATGTTACTTCTTAACTATAACTATAACTCATGGTGATGTAAATAAGTGGTCTTTAGTTTTGGCTTAGTCCAACATAATATACATAATATGACTCTCTAAGCCGAAGGACCAAATTATTCCTTTCTTATTATTCCTATTTATTTCTTAAATGCATCTTTGCACCTCACTATGTTTTTCTTGACCATCTATAATTATTCGCTTGGCAAGTAAATTTAACAAAATGCATACTATATGATACTACAAGTGTCGTAATCATATTATTTTTTAAATGTTTGTGGCATATGTCGCTCATTCTCATCTACTTATCCTAATTTGCAATAAAAAAAGCCGTCCGTTTTTTTAATTAACTTTGTCATTTTGTTATTTTTTCTCAACAGAATACTTACAATGACGGTCCTGGCTGGCCAAGCTTAGATATAAAATTGAACAAGGAAGTGGTTGATATTAAATGGCCAAAACATTCTGGTAGTGTTGAAGTGATCTGCAAAGATGGTGAAGTGTATACAGCTGACAACGTTATTGTTACCCTCTCACTTGGAGTTTTGAAAGAAAGGTTACGAATAAGTTTTACATGATTTTTTTAGCGTGACGGTGAATCCAATTCCAACTAGGTTAAATAATTTATTTATAATTATTTTTCCAATCTAGTCAACAAATGAGTTAAGCATCGACAATCAACGTAGAGCACGTTAAGTCGATGTTTAACTCATACTATCTCAAAACTTAGACAAAAATTAGAAAATTTACAGCTTTAAATATATGTTCCATTTGACATTACTACGCACGAAGGTAGTGACACTGCATTTTTTAATGTTCAAAATAGGTATCTTAGGGCATGGTTACAATAGCTGAAAGAATTAAATTAAAATAATATATATTTTGTGACATAGTTCTACAAGTACGTAGAAATGTAATTGATTTATCAAAATGGTTCTTCAGAGGAAAAAAGTTAGAATGTAATATTACTGATTTGCAATTTATTTATTTGCAGACATTTCGAACTATTCTCGCCATCTTTGCCACGAGAAAAAGTTAAAGCCATTGAAAAAATGCCGTTTGGAGGTATTGTTAAGATAGTATTGACATTTGACGAAGAATGGCTGCCCATTGGAAGGTAATTGTAGCTTTATAATATCCAAAAAGTTTATTCACTCCACAAACATTCAAAAGTATAGCAAATATATTTTTAGTATAGCTGCCTGCTGTATCTCGCATAAGGCAGGATAGTCAAGAGTTTATGGTAAAGGTTAACATACTCGGTCCTCAATGCATTGCAGTTATGGAGATATCGCTTGTTGAAATATTACCAGGTTATACTTATTTAATAGGTACTACGGTTTCCTATGGAAAGGAGAAGACAGAGATGACATCAGAGAAGAAGACAGCTGGATTACTAAGATAGTAACCTGTAGCACTCCGATGGGAGCCAGGAAAGCATTGACATGTTATTCAAGGAGTGAAGTTGCTAAAGTGGTATGATTTTTTTTATGTTTTGGTTTTTAAATGGGGAAGCTAAAGCTATTTTACTTTAAAATTGCTGGTCCAATTAAGATATTAAATATTCTGTTTGCATTTTTTTAAAGATCGAATCGCTGCCTAAAGACGTTGTCAAGTCACAACTAGTTAAACTTTTAAGGAGATTCATGGGCAAGAGCGTATCGATACCTGAGCCGAAGAAAATTATCGTGTAAGAACCAATTGTATATTATTATATATTTCTTTTATTCGTTACTCCATAGGAGGGGTAAATATCTATTTTGAAGTTTATGGATTGAATTTCTCGAATCGATCTCCTATTTTTCCCTATAGTCGCCACAACATTCACAATCAGGCGGTGTGCTATTGCGCCACGACAGCTTGTGTTTAAAATTTCATAATCTAAGAGAATTATTCATTTCAGATCATCATTCTTCTCAGACCCACACATTCGTGGTTGTTTGTCCTATGACGATTCATTTATGTATGAATACCCGAACGCAAGACACATTCTTGGGGAACCCCTTGTTGACCAGTCGGGAAATCCCCGAGTGTTATTCGCAGGAGAAGCTACTAGCCTCAACCACTACGCCACTGTTCACGGTGCGAGTGAAACTGGAGCGAGAGAAGCTAAGAGAATCCTCGACAGAAGTTAAATTTTTAAACATTTTCTTATAAACAACGGTTATAATGTTACACATATTAGTGTAGGGTAGAGTATAAAATGTTTTTATATTCAAATTTGATACAGTGTGTGTTCATGTATTGTTCTTGTGAATAAATATGATTTTAAATAAATTAAGTATCTTTGACATGATTTCTTCCTTACTTCATCTCCTCATGTATGAAAGTCCTTTTTTGAACATTTTTATTCAACATTTTTTATGTTTATGTAAATTTAACGACCGAAACTATAAATGTACGAATTGTATTACGATTAGATTCAAAGATTATAATACAATATTTACTGTGTTCAGAAAATATTGTCACTTTAATTGCGTGCAGTACTCAGTATTGACTCTTGGGTCACTAATATTTATATTTAAATAGAATTACCATATTTATATTTAGTTGATTTTTGAGTTAAAAAGAAAATAAACATTATGCGACAACGTAAACAATGTTGTCTCAAGAATAATACACAATTTAGTGGTAATAACTTACTATTGAATAGCAAAAAACTAGAGGTATGATTTTTAGTACTCATATTATGTACATCATCGACTTTGGTATATTTATTGATATTTTTTTAATATACATAATATTTTCAAAAATATAGTGAGATGCAACGGTCAATATGTTCTTTCTTGAAACATTTTCCCTACATAATCTTTATAGTACGGGATCCCCTGAACTATTTTTACCATTTATTACTAACAAGCTGATTTTTCGTGAGTAGCTTCATTTCGACTAGACGCCCAACTTTTTTCCTTACAACAATTTTGGTAAATGGTAGCTACTAGGGGTAGCAGGGATGAAATGTGTTGATTTGACGAATTTCAAAAATTTATTACTAACTGAATTTTTCTTCGTTAATCGTCAAGATATTTATCTAAATAAACCGATAAAATATTTGTCCTACAAAATTCAAGGTTTTATCAAAGAGTCCCCCCTCTCCAACATGTATTATTAACAAGGTCATGAAAAATAATTACTAACCATCTAATTTTTTTTCTATTATTTAGGAAGTATTTATGTAATTTAACAGCCACATTGTCCTACGAATTGCGTGGTACGACATCCTGGTCCTACGCTCAAAAGTTGTCAATGCAACAAGACCATTTTTTTATTAGTAACCGTAGGACAGAAGTATCACGTGATAGGCTAGTATGTATTTCGTCCAAATAAAACAATGTCCTACAAAAAAACAGGTATGTATTGCTAGTCCGACAAGAATTGTCGTTTTTGTTTTTTCTTTGTAACACAGCGTAAATGAAAACATATTTATTGAAATTAAAATAACTTTATTTTCTAATGTAAAAAAAAACTGGGTAATGTATATAAATAAAAAAAAATTAATTTTCATCAGATTCATCTGATGAAAATTAATTTAATATGTTTTTTAAATTTGATAGGAATAAATCATTTTTCATATTTAATTAAAAAGATCCATGATATGCTTTTGACACCGACGACAGGTTCTGGGTTCGATCCCCAGTCGAGGAAATGAAATATTTAATATTTTCAATTTAAATATTTATTGTTTCATTTCTTCGCTCTGGTAATAAGGCAAAAAGCCCGGCGTTGAGTTCCGCCACTCAACACGCAATGCCTCAAATTCGGCGGAAAGTGGGGAAAGCAAGTGGAACGGAGTGTCATAACACTAGGTTTCACTTCCATTCCCTCTGCCAGACCTGCCTAGTGCGGGATACAGCGTGAAGCTGAAAAAAAAAAAAAAAAAAAATAAATAAATCAAAGTGCAGTATATAAATATATTTCTTAGGGTAGTTAGTTCACTTAGGTTGAAAATCGTTAAAAAGAACAATGCTTGCTATTTTCTTATGGAATAGATTCTTATAGAATTAGATATGACAGCGATAAGAAAACAAAACGGACATTACTTGAACTGCTCAGCTGAAATGGCAATCGGCGGGTACATAGCAAGGAGAACCGATGCCCGTTAAGATGGAAAGGTTCTAAAGTGGCCACCACGAACCAAGCGACACTCGATTGGCAGGTCCTCCACCAGGTGGATCAACGACCTGGTCAAGGTCGCGGAAAGTTGCAAGATGCAGGCAGCACATTAGAAGGCTGATCCAATTTATGACGATGATATTGAAAATAAGTTGTCAGAAATTCTCAAAAATCTCGTGATTTCTTAATATTATGGACTTAAATAACTGAATGATGCCTAATCTGTAACTGGAATATTTAAATTTAAAATTTACATTACATTTGAGTAGGGTACTAAGTTTCCTTAAGCAATGACTCGGTGACCACTGTGGAACATATAAGTATATTGTGGGAAATTTTGGTTCTTAAATAGAATAATTTAAAAATTGCTATAAATTTTAGACAAACTTGTGACCAAATACACTTTTTATTTTTCTTTTGTTACCAAAAAAGTGGATGATTTTTGATAAAAAAGACATGTCCCGCTGAGTTTCTTTCGCCGGTTCTTCTCAGGTCTGAGTAACTTAGTGAACTGGTGGTCTATTATTTGACGTTCAAAAAATGAAGCTTCAAACTTCTTACTTTGAATAAAATATTTGAATTTAAATTTCCATCAACGTTACATACATTCATACTTACATATACACTTTTGTACTGCTTAATTGTACTATAGATAATGGATGAATTAATTCAATAAAAAAAAAAAAATAATTTGTATCTAAGAAAAGGATTCTTTAATTTATACATTGATATAGTATTGAATAATTAAAATTCGTATATAAAAAGCCTGCGATTAATTGTTCAGTCAGTACCAGCCACGGTTCAATCAACAATGGGGGCTCTAGCAAACATTGCTCTTAGCTTCGTGCTGTTCGTGCATTTTGTGTGAGTATTTCTAACTTTCATTTTTATATGACTAACATCTTATAGCAATATTTTGACATACAAAAGAGTAGTCAGAAATATGAAAGAGAACCATAAGCAACAGTTAATTAAATCTTCGGTTCCTTAATCACATAGAGATATTCTAGCCTTGTGATTCCGGCTTAAAATAGGATCGCCCTGATACTGATGGTGTCGTAAGAGGCGACTAAAGTACGTGTGGGAGAGTCACGTTGTCAGTAATGACAACACGCATGGGCAGACTCGACCGGTCCATTACCACCCCCGGCATTTAAAACCGGCGTTAAGTAGTGGCTATGGCCACTGCGTTTTGCATTGGGTAATGCCGGGCCCCGGTACCTATCCACCTTAAGGCCGGCAACGCTCCTGTTGCTCCTCTGGTGTTACACAGGGCCGTGGGCGGCAGTGATTACTTACCATCACGTGACCCGTACGCTTGTTTGCCGTGTCTCGTCCATAAAAAAAAAACGAGATATCTGATGAAGAACTTTGTATGACTTTAAAATTTTTCGAGGTGCTGAGACTACTGTATTGTATTTGAAGTATCTCTCTAAGCTTCGACATCAGACATACAAACACATAATTTTTCAATTTAAAATATTGTTTCAGTATATTAAAACGTTTTCTCCATATTTCCTCAAATAAAATAGAGATGAGATAAACATAATTTTGAATCGTCCATAAAAACATTTTTGCCATATTTGCGACATCGCGTATTGACTTTCGGAACTAAACGCAGCACCAGAGAGAAGAATGATAATAATAATAAAATAATGAGATAATTAATTATATGCTTTTTATAGATCACCATCATCTGTTCCATACGACACAATTGTAGTCGGCCTGGGATCAGCAGGTGTGACAGCGGCTTCGAATCTTGCCAAAGCCGGAAAGAGAGTCTTGGCTTTGGAAGCTAAGAGCCAGATCGGTGGAAGAATAAAATCTGTGTCAGTTGGCGATGGGCTGGTGGAACTTGGCGGTGAAACGTAAGATTCCGTTGAATTTTTAAACAGGCTACTTATGCCGAAGCGAAATGCAAAAATTCGTTAAAATAGAAAAATTACCAGTCATTAACATTTTACAGGCCATTTTGATCCTGCGTTTTAATAGAAGAAATATGATTTCTTGATTGTGTACTGATTACGAAACTGTTTCAATAGCGTAGTTTTACATTGCTTTTTTACACTGTCATATGCTAAGCAAGTTATTATATATAACTATATAACGCTATATACTGCATTTGACAGTGTAGACAGAGGGATCTTGGGAGACTAGTGTTTAGACACTTTGATTCAAAAGTGGGGACGCCCACTTTTCGTCAAATTTGAGGCGTTCAGCGTCGAGTGGCCGGACTCAATGCCACACTTTGCCTTGTGATCAGAATAAAAAAAATAAAACATTAAATATTTAATTTCCTGGAGTGATAAGTAAGGTAAAAATAAAATACTAATAGAGATTTTCTTTAAAAAAATATTTTAATTATAAACATATTTCAGTATGCAAGGAATAAAGTCAAGTCCAATTTATGAGCTGGCTATGAAAAACAACATCGGTCTGGTTGCTGTGAACATATCACAGAATATCTTCTTCTCCGATGGGTCTTTAGGCGACAACGTTGTGTTGAATGATATCATAATGTACACATTTAAAAGCTTATACAGAGCCCCCGAGGAAGAAGGGCTTCTGAGCGACATGCTGACTCAAAGGTAAGATAATTTATATATGAATTTAAAACTTCCATGAATATATATCAAGCGTAAAAGAATTATTCATTTTAGTGCATTTCATCAAATAAACTCTTTTGTTGACAATATTAGTATAATATTTAATATTCATCAAAACTTTCAGGATAACATCGTACATAAAGAGAAATTATCCCAAATTGCTTAAAGACAAGGACTTTGTAGAGAACTTTTTGGAGTACTTGAATCTTCTGATTAGTGGTTATGAGGGTGCCAATGATTGGACTGAACTGAGTGCTCACACTACGTTTGAGGACTTGGATGGACCTCGTATGTCCTGGCATAAATATGGTTTCAAATCTTTCTTAGACATTATATTGGTACGTTTAGATGTTACTTCTTAACTATAACTATAACTATAACTATAACTCATGGTGATGTAAATAAGTGGTCTTTAGTTTTGGCTTAGTCCAACATAATATACATAATATGACTCACTAAGCCGAAGGTGCAAATTTTTGCTTTCTTATTATTCCTATTTATATTCTTAAATGCATCTTTGCACCTCACTATGTTTCTCTTGACCGTCTATAATTATTCGCTTGGCAAGTAAATTTAAGAAAATTTAAGAAAATACTATGTGATATATTATTTTTTAAATGTATGTGGCATATGTCGCTCATTCTCATCTACTTATCCTGATTTGCAAAAAAAAAACCGTCCGTTTTTTAATTAACGTTGTCATTTTGTTTTTCCTCAACAGAATACTTACAACGACGGCCCTGGATGGCCAAGCTTAGATATAAAATTAAACAAGGAAGTGGTTGATATTAAATGGCCAAAACATTCTGGTAGTGTCGAAGTGATCTGCAAAGATGGTGAAGTGTATACAGCTGACAACGTTATTGTTACCCTCTCACTTGGAGTTTTGAAAGAAAGGTTACGAATAAGTTTTACATTTTTTTTTAGCGTGACGGTGGATCCAATTCCAACAAGATTAAATAATTTATTTATAATTATTTTTCCAATCTAGTCAACAAATGAGTTAAACATCGACACTCAACGTGCACTACGTTCGTACTATCTCAAAACTTAGTCAGAAATTAGAGAATTTACAGCTATAAATATATGTTCCACTTGCCATTACTATGCACGAAGGTAGTGACACTACATTTTTTTATGTTCAAAATAGGTATCTTTGGGCATGGTTACAATAGCTGAAAGAATTAAATTAAAATAATTCTACAAGTACGTAGAAATTAAATTGATTTATCAAAATGGTTCTCCAGAGGAAAAAAGTTAGAATGTAATATTACTGATTTGCAATTTATTTATTTGCAGACATTTCGAACTATTCTCGCCATCTTTGCCACGAGAAAAAGTTAAAGCCATTGAAAAAATGCCATTTGGAGGTATTGTTAAGATAGTATTGACATTTGACGAAGAATGGCTGCCCATTGGAAGGTAATTGTAGCTTTATAATATCCAAAAAGTTTATTCACTCCACAAACATTCAAAAATATAGTAAATATATTTTTAGTATAGCTGCCTGCTGTATCTCGCATAAGGCAGGATAGTCAAGAGTTTATGGTAAAGGTTAACATACTCGGTCCTCAATGCATTGCAGTTATGGAGATATCGCTTGTTGAAATATTACCAGGTTATACTTATTTTATAGGTACTACGGTTTCCTATGGAAAGGAGAAGACAGAGATGACATCAGAGAAGAAGACAGCTGGATTACTAAGATAGTAACCTGCAGCACTCCGATGGGAGCCAGAAAAGCATTGACATGTTATTCAAGGAGTGAAGTTGCTGAAGTGGTATGATTTTTTTATGTTTGATTTTCAAATGGGGAAGCTAAAGCTATTTTACTTTAAAATTGCTAGTCCAATTAAGATATTAAATATTCTGTTTGTATTTTTTTAAAGATCGAATCGCTGCCTAAAGACGTTGTCAAGTCACAACTAGTTAAACTTTTAAGGAGATTCATGGGCAAGAGCGTATCGATACCTGAGCCGAAGAAAATTATCGTGTAAGAACCAATTGTATATTATTATATATTTCTTTTATTCTTTACTCCAAAGGAGGGATAAATATCTATTTTGAAGTTTATGGATTGAATTTTTCGAATCGATCTCCTATTTTTCCCTATAGTCGCCACAACCGTAGCATTTATAATCAGGCGGTGTGGTGTTGCGCCACGACAGCATGTGTTTAAAATTTCATAATCTAAGAGAATTATTCATTTCAGATCATCATTCTTCTCAGACCCACACATTCGCGGTTGTTTGTCCTATGACGATTCATTTATGTATGAATACCCGAACGCAAGACACATTCTTGGGGAACCCCTTGTTGACCAGTCGGGAAATCCCCGAGTGTTATTCGCAGGAGAAGCTACTAGCCTCAACCACTACGCCACCGTGCATGGCGCGAGTGAAACTGGAGCGAGAGAAGCTAAGAGAATCCTCGACAGAAGTTAATTTGCTAAACATTTTCTTATAAACAACGGTTATAATGTTACACATATTAGTGTAGGGTAGAGTATCAAATGTTTTTATATTCAAATTTGATACAGTGTGTGTTCATGTATTGTTGTTGTGAATAAATATGATTTTAAATAAATTAAGTGTCTTTGACATGATTTCTTCCTTACTTCATCTCCTCATGTATGAAAGTCCTTTTTTGAACATTTTTATTCAACATTTTTTTATGTTTATATAAATTTAACGACCGAAACTATAAATGTACGAATTGTATTACGATTAGATTCATATATTATAATACAATATTTACTGTTTTCAGAAAATATTGTCACTTTAATTGCGTGCAGTACTCAGTATTGACCATAAAATTTATTGCAGCTTAAAAGGACGTTCAATCCATTCTTATATCTCTACTTTAACTTATAGGGTTATGAAGGTTGATATCAATGGTGAGAAAACTCCTGGATCACTAATATTTATATTTAAATAGAATTACCATATTTATATTTAGTTGATTTTTGAATTAAAAAGACAATAAACATTATGCGACAATGCAAACAATGTTGTCTCAAGACTAATACACAATGGTTTAGTGCTAATAACTTACTATTGAATAGCAAAAAACTAAAGGTATGATTTTTAGTATTCATATTATGTACATCATTGACTAACAATATCAAAAATATAGTGAGATGCAACGGTCAATATGTTATTTCTTGAAACATTTTCCCTTCATAATCTTCAGGGACTAAGTTATAGGTTACAGAAATAGCTTACTTTTGCAAGACAAATATTGACATAACACCAGCTGCATTACCCCGAAGTGAAATGCCGTAAGACAAAATACGACGAAAGTAACCAAGGCGAGCCGTTACCTCGTCAGTTCAAAATCAAATTTTTATAACTGCGAAAACTGCGGAGCCCAGTCTATTCGCCAATCTATCGATATGAGCGTTAATGGTGATACCAAGAAATACCGTAAAATCAACAGGATCCACAGCTTCAGCATTCAAGAGTACATCGAGTATTATAATTTCCGAGTTAGGTGTTCTGAATATCATACGTTTTGTTTTTTTACTATTCAATGGTATGTTATAAGTATGTTATAAATCTATGTACTATTTTTGAGAGAGCATTGCTTACGTCGTCATAACCTTTCTTGTCTTCTTTTCTCTTTCAAAATTAGCGATTTATCATCCGCAAACTCTATCTCATGGCTCTTTTTTAACTAAATATGGTAGGTCATTTATATATATTAAAAAGATAAAAGGACCATGAATATTACCCTGTGGGATCCCAATTCTATATATTTGTTATATTCGTTATGAGCTTACTTCCAAACTGAAAAGCATCAAGATTGCAATAAAAGTATACTAAAATGCCTATGTTTTTTCCGTTACGGACTGTCAGAACCTAAATATTATATTTGTTCAGCTTCGAAGTACTTTGGATAACGTCACATATCAATTATTTGCTATTATAACCTCACAAATTAGAAATTAACGTGAAAATGAAAGTGTGTGCTATGGACATATAGTTTATTGTGGATATATGAACATTTAATACTATTATATTATATTTAACTAAAAAGAGGTTAGTATTTACATTTACAACTTTCATAAACAATAGACTGACGACGGCTGTTGCTGTAGCTGTCTCAGTGTGACCACACCACAAATACTAATAAAATAATAGGAAGTATTATTTAATAAATTCAAAAACGAAATACAAAAACAACCAATTAAACTAAAAGACTTAATTATCACAACATCAACGAAAAATTTTATGAAAAATTATAACCGAGTATAATTTGAGATTGAACAAAATAAAAAATCAACTGAACAGTAATTATGTTTTTTTGCCGTGTTTTGGCTTAGAATAGGATCATTCTGGTACTGAAGGTGTCGTAAGAGGCGATTAAATTACGTGTGGGAGAGTCACGCTGTCAGCAATGGCAACACGCATGGGCAGACTCGTCCGGATTAGTACCACCCCCAGCATTTAAAGCTGTGGCTGGCTTCGACCCATCTACGTTAAAGGCACAATCAAGTTACACAGAACGTGGATAGCTCCTCTAGAGTTACATAGAACTGTGGGCGACGGTGATCACTTACCATCAGGTGACTATACTATATATGCTCGTTTGGCGTCTCTTCCATAAAAAAAAGACTAAATGTCTCGATAACTAACAATATCATAGAAAAATTAAATGAAAAATTGAAAAAGTAGGAAATTGTTTGGTAGTTGAGAATTTTAAAAAAGAATATTAGGATGGGCATATCACAGCGAAGACGAATTGAGAGCCAGTTAAGTTTAGCTCGAAATTGGGAAACAATTACGCAAGCCATAAACAAAGCGTATAGCCAAATTTTGAACTTGGCAAGTAGCTCCTCGGTCACATCTAGATAGCACACGTCGGCGTAGTCGAGAAATGACTTTGACGATAAAGTTGCACATTATCAGCATAAAGATGGAAGGGAAAGTAGTGACTCTTGAGATATTATTAATAAATATAGAAAAAAATCTTGTTACAACTTATTTATGTTGTAAGCATCTCTGTAGAGAGATTTTTACAAATTTCCGCTACACGAAGACAATTCATTATCGTTTGGCTAGAGAGAATGCTATTTATTTAATATGTTTACTATTTTGAAAGTGTTATTCCACACTCAGGAAAGAAAAATACTAAATTTAAAAATGTTTAAAAATTGAACGAAGCAGGATTTGAACCCGCGCCTCTTTGAATCACCTCTTGGAAACGCCTCTTGGAACACTTTAAAAATATTAGACTTATTAAATTAAATTCGTTATTTGTACTGACTCGTTAAGCTGTATACTAGCTGTAAAGAGAAATCCCTTTCATAGTAAATTAAGGTCTTCAATTATTTTAAACATTCGTGAAGAACTGTACTCATGTTATTTGATGGGTTTGGTTGTTACTTTGGTATGGTTTCCAGAGGATTCTGGAATCAGTGGGAATGAATCTGCAGACTCTTGCGCAAAATAGCCATCTAGTGTGGCAATTTGGGTCACTTTTCTATTTCGGTCCACGATCTGTTGTCCCTTGCATAATCTGGTCTGGATTTTGGACTTTGTCAAAATCTCAGAAAGGTACGTTCTATGCTGCGATTCAACCTAATATCCCCAGGCGGCCGTGGTTCTTGCTCAAAAATTTATTGCACGTAGGATAATATCGATCATTTGTCGCTTGCGCCTTGGATATGCATGTACACCTGTACATCTGGCTAAGATCAGAGTCAGGGACCACTCACTGTGTGAATGTGGTCTGGACGACGGTTCCCCTTCTCACATCCTTTTTACATGCCCCAAGTTGATCCATCTCTTATATGATGTCCTTCCCCGCAAAGTTCCCCGTCCCCTTAATGTTCAATGTTTGTTAATGTTTGTGTTTAGTCCACTATCTAAATTTCTATGTAAATATATTAGATACTAGCTTTTGCCTGCGACTTTGTCTACGCTTTCGTCGTTATTCGTAAAAAAAATAACATAATGTCCTTCCTCACGGTTTTGATTTAACAGGCAGATTAACTTTCGTATTTTAGTAAGGCAATATAATATGTCAATCCACAATACTGAGTACTGTTAAAAATAAATAATAAATACCTATAACTACTAAGTATAATTAATAAAAAAATCTACACTTTAACCTACTCAAGAGGCCCACTTCCACCTAAATGGGCATGTGAATAGACAATATTGTCGTTATTGGAGTGACAATAATCCAAAATTAAAGCATCAAAGGCCCCTCCCTGCATTCACCCAAAGTCACAGTATGGGTTGCTTTATCAACAAGAGGCATTATAGGTCCATACTTTTTTGAGGACTCAAGAGGACGTGCGGTTACGGTGAATTCCGAGCAATTATTACAAAACTTTTTTGCTCCAGCACGGTAGGATTTTGCTGGATTTAAACAACGCTCATGGTTTCAGTAAGATGGAGCCACTTGTCATACATGTAATGACTTGTTAAGAGCAGCTTGAGACATTTTCGGGCAAAAAGTGATATCGAAAAGAGGGGACATTAACTGACCGCCTCGTAGCCCTGATCTGTCCCCAATAGATTTTTTTTTTTGGGGATATCTTAAGGCTAAGGTTTACGAAACCAACCCAGTAATTCTTGACGAATTAAAGGATCATATTCGCACAGAAATCCGAAACATTTCAACAGAAACATGTAAAACTGTTATCGAAAATTTCCGCTCCAGATTGCAGCAATGCCAGAGTAATGAAGAATTGCATATGGATGATGTGATTTTTAAGAAATAAATTCCCTTTTTGTTTACTATCGAAAACAATAAACAATTTTAATGTACTGTGATTAGTTTTTTTTAATCATCATTTCGAATATAAACGGACTTTTGGTCCACCCTGTATTATGACTAATAATAAAGAGACTTTTAAAGACTTGTCGATTTTAAGTAATTTAAATTTTAACACAGATCACAGAATAATTCGAGAAAAAAATCTAGACCATATCACAATAAACATACAACAATTAAATAAAAATAAAACACAGATATGTATACTACTAAAAGTATTACGAACATCACTTAAATATGTAGAACCTTAGAAAATAAAATTTATATCACTACAACGAAAGAACGATATAATGATTTAATAAATAAACTAAAAATGGCCATTAGAAAAATGAATACAAATAATAAGAAAGTCTCAAGGACAAGAAAACAATTACTACAGAAAAGGAAGAAACTCTTTCAAGAAAGGAAAAACAACCAGAAGTGACAACAGATAGCCAAATAAAAAAACAAGATATAAAAAAAAACAACTAAGAAAGGAACGAAAAACGAAATGACTTAATATTTTGAAAAGTTATCTAGAAAAAAACAGGAAGTATAAAAAAGGCAAAATTGAAAATCTACATGACAAAAAAGATTAGATACTAAGAATTAAAAGCAAAAGTGGAAAAAAAACAACAAAGAGATCGGACATATTAAAAATAGCTACTGGCTTTTACCGACGATTATATCAAATAGGTAAGATCAATTAAAAAGTAATCGATACACTAACTGACGAAGAGCAAATACCCACAATATTAGAAAGAGAAACTATACAGGCAATTATTACACAAAAGTTAGATAAACCCCCAGGATTAGATACAATTATAAGCGAAATATTAAAAGTTAGAATTTTAGTGATCACACGCAGCCTAACAAATTTATTTAACAATATTATGAATTCAGAAAGTTTTCTGAAAAATTCGACTAAATCTTCCATAAAATTGCTAAAATCCAAATTGCTCCATAAAAAACTAACAAGGAAAATATTAATACATATAGACCTATTAGCCTAATATCTAATTAAAAACGTATTTTCAAAAATAATAATCTTGGATCATAAATACACTTGACGAAAGTCAACCTAAAGAACAAATTCAATTCCGCAGAAATTTTTCTACTAAAGATAATATACACGTTCTTAAACAATTACTAGAAAAAGATAAAAAAATAAAGCATTCAACTCATTGGAAAATTAATATATCTGGGCTGCATTGAAAGTACAAAAGTGTACAAACGAAATATGTACAAATTTTTAAAAAACATAACAGAAAGGCCTGTCGTGGCGTAGCATTTCATGGCGAAGGCGAAGATTTCATATTAAAAGAGGCGTACGTCAGGGAGATCCTATTTCACCTAAACTATTCTCACATAAACCGTCTTAGAAATGTTATTTAGAAACCTTGAATGGATGAATACAGGCGAACATTTGGATCATTTTCACTTTACAGACGACCTAGTGTTATTTTCAGACAGCCCAAAAACCCTTGAATTAATGTTACAACAATTAGGAAATGGAAGTGATAAGGCAGGCTTATCAATAAATATAATAGTAATAGCCAAAAATAATATAAAATAATTAGAATAAACATAAAATTATATAATTAATATAAAATAATTAGAATAAACTCAGGAAATAAAATATGTAACAGACAACTAATAACTCCTGAAGAAGGTATGCGAAAAGAAATAGGCAGAAGAATTACAAGTACTTGAACACGGTTTTGGTCGCTTAGTGAAGTTATGAAAACTAAAGAAATGCCTATTAAAGAAAAGATGAAAATAATATGTGTATACTACCATGTTTACTATACGTGTGTCAAACTTGGGCATTGACAGAACATCTGATCAAAAAAAAAAATTGCCAGAATGGACGAGAGTGAAGCTTAATAGAAGTCAAAACAACGGACAGAGTAAAAGTAAAAGTAAAAGATATAAACTTGAAAACAAAGTTTAAAAATGCATACGTAACATACCAATAATTGAAGTGGAGATGGAAAGGGCATATGATACGGACAAGGAAAGTAACTGAATGTTACCCACGAGACGGCAAAAGGAAAAGAGGCAGGCAGGTTGTTAAGAGATTTGAACATGACGTTAGGAATGTAGCTAGCCCAATATAGACCCGCACAGCTTAAAAAAACAGAAAATGTTTGTCGGAAGACAAGTTACAAATCATTAACAACCGTTTGCCGATAAACATTTAGAAAAATGTTAGTTTAGAAATAAATTATTATAATTATAATTTAAGTTTTAGGCAATTTTATATTAATATAGCATGTAAACAAACTTGAATAACAATAAAGGATTGTTTTATTCAATTTTATTTAGTTATATATATATATATATATATATATATATATATATATACATATATATATATATATATATATATATATATATATATATATATATATATACATATATATATATATATATATATATATATATATATATATATATATATATATATATATATATATACATATATATATATATACATATATATATATATATATATATATATATATATATATATATATATATATATATATATATATATATATATATATATATATATATATATATATATATATATATATATATATATATATATATATATATATATATATATATATATATATATATATATATATATATATATATATATATATCTAAAAGAAACCGCTCGTATTAAGCAATAGTATTGACATTGTTTACTAAGGAATAAAAAATAAAAAAAAACCCTTTATTTTTAGGATTGATATTTTGAGGTGGACGCATTACCGAGCAAAGGACAAAGCAAACGAGGAGTACGCTCAATGGCACCCCTGGAAAGATGCTGACCATCGCCCAAAAAGCTAAGGCGCAATATACTGATTCTGGACGCAGCTTTAAAATGAGTGTTCTCAAATAGTGGTGAAACGACAAAGGGTTGTGTCTTCTGAGGTTGAATAGAATTCAAATTCAACTTGTTCTGATTCAAATACACTAAACTAATGTAATATTTTTGAGATAGTATTATTTACATCGTCATATACTTTTTGCCTCCTTTGCATTTTTTATATTAACCATGTATCTTTATCAAACAATATTTTTTATGGCTGTTTCTAACTAATAAAGGTAAATCATTGAAGTATATATTAAAACAAAAAAAAATACAAGAATAGACTCAGGTCTATTCTTGTATTTACAGGATAGCATCAGTCCTGTGAGACTCAATACTGTTTAATAATTTCGATTTTCTAGGAGATTTCGCGCCATTCACATCGAACCCTAATGAATCCTATTATTTAAATAAAAGGTCAGAAGATAAAGTGCACGTCCTCTTACGCCGTAATGGTGTAACTTCATGATCAATGTTGAGTATTTGTTCCCACGCCTAGTAAATTCTCTTTCAGAGAGCTATACCAGCATCGGCATTAGAGCGACCCTTAGTAAAATCATACTGCTTATTATAAACATTATCCGTAGATACAGTTAAAAAAATATCATCGTGTAAAATAATAATAAGTAATATTTACTGAGTAATATTTTTGACAATTTTAATTAGATAATAATTCTCAATCATTGTGTACGTTTTTTTGATTTCGGCTTAGAATAGGATCACCCTGATACTGATGGTGTCGTAAGAGACGACTAAAGTGAGTGTGGTAGAGTCACGTTGCCAGTAATGGCAACACGCATGGGCAAACTCGACCGGATTGTTACCACCTACAGCATTTAAGACCGGCGTTAAGCAGTCATTTCTCATTAGGTAATGCCGGGCCCCGGTGCCCATCCATCTTAAAAGACGGCAACGCTCCTGTAGCTCTTCTGGAGTTACACAGGGCCGTGGGCGACGGTGATCACTTACCATCAGGTGGCCGGTACGCTCATTTGCCGTCTCTTCCATAAAAAAAAATAAAAAAAAATACTTTAGAACAAATTCGAATATAATTTTTGCAATAATGCGTAACATGAAGATTGTTTTGTAATTACGTAATAACATTATGTAATTACAATATAATTTGCTTATCATATACATACATACACATATACATACATTAAAACGTTTTAAATAATTAGGGAGGCCTGTTGCCTATCTTTTTGATAATATTTCTCAACATGAATAGAAGACTATTATGTATACTTCGACATGTCTGAATGAATTACTTAGGTTATGAGGTAATACATTTTATTGTAGGGGTCACCGGTGGGTATTTTTATCTTTTTTTATTTTTAATGACCCGCTCTCCTCCGGAGGCACCGGAGACCTTTTTTAGTTTTTTGCTTTTATATACAATTGTACTTGTGGATTAACTGTTTGATCTAGTATCTTTTCTTAATAGCTTGCAGCCTAATTGTTGATTTATAATTTTCTTACATTTATAAATTTTCTTACAAATACATACATAATTATGTTATTCTATATTTATGAGAAACCAGAAACTATTTGTAATTTTTAATTACCATTGTATTTGTGGAGTGTTTGGTCCAGTATCTTCACTTATTTTACTTAGAGACCAATTATTTATTTAATATTTGTTATCTTATATTTTTATATTGTACATAGTTAGACTATTCTAACTATTACCTTAAATTATTACACCATTTATCCTATTGTGTTATAAAAAATATGTTATGTTATTCTATACTTAATGCACAACTGGATCTTACAACCTATATACGTTATATATTTTACATATTCTTTCATATTCTTTGTGTTATAAACCCTGTATAAGAGCACTTTCTGTTTTTTATTATTTATTCTTTTACATTAAGCGATAACCATTTGGAGAGAGCTTTTTCTTTACACAATATTTTGTTATGTATGTACAGAATTCCATAAAATATTAATGTCATAGTCCATTTTGTTTTCTGTGTTTCTGCGGGCTAAGGAGAATATTGGGCATTCGATAAGGAGGTGTATTATAGTTTCCTCCTTCTGTGGATCGCATTCACATTCTGGAGTGGTTTTTAATTTGTAATTTGCTAAATATTCTCCATAGCCTCCGTGGCCCGTTAGCGTCTGAGTTATAATCGGTGTCTTTTCTAGTCTTTTAATTATCGTAAACGCCTGTTTGACTGTTGACAGGAAAATCTTGGTGGTGCGGCTCTTTTCGGTCTCTATGTACTTAGCGTTTCACTTCTCCACTGTCCTTCCTCTTACTATAATCTTTATATATGATATTGGGCATTCGTCGTAGTCTGGTGCCTTTTTGGTGTTTGCTGCGGCTGCTTTTGCCAACTCATTTGCCCTCTCATTCCCCGGAACTCCATTATGCGCTCTCACTCAGAAGAGTCTAATGTTTTTCCCCTCCTTTGCAGCTCTTTTTACATTTTCGTTCACGAAAAACGCTATCGGGTGAGACGCATCCTGGTCTCCCAGCAGATCAAGAGCCGATCGAGAGTCGCTCAGAATGCAGGTCGACTGCGCCGAGGATCCTAGCGCAATCTTAGTGGCTTGGTAGAGGGCGTAGAGTTCTGCCTGAAATACTGTTCAGAAAGGCGCAAGTGCATACTTTCTGGCCAGCGTTTCGGTGTCACCCTTCCAGCACGAAAGTGCTGCCCCACCCTATCATCAATCTAACTTCCATCCGTGTAAATTATCACGCCCTTCAGGTCGTGAGCATACACAGTTTCTTGTTCAAGATCCTCGAGGCATTCGACCCGCACTCCTAGTTCTTCCGACGGATGCGGCCATTGGTCAAAGCGACTTTCCTCTCCACGGTTCTTCCGTGGAGGAAGTCTTGAGGCTTCCCTCTTTTGGCCTCATATACCAATGCCGCCTCGTGTACCCTCATGTCGAGGGGAATAAGTCCACTCAGCGCCAGTGCAGCGTTCAGAGAGACCGTCCTATAAGATTTGATAATCTTTTGGGCGAAACCTCTCTGAACGCTATCCAGTAACTTGCTAATGATCTCAGGGTGCAGTCCCTAGTTTAATTTCGCTGTACTTGCCAAAGGTTTGCAAATATCTAAAGATTTTTTGGTAATGTATTTAACATGATTATTGAAAGTTAATAAATGTATCATCTAATATAAGGCCTAAAATTTTAACTTCTCTACTTAATTTTATTTGAGTACCACCCATTTGTACGAATGGGGTATCGTATTTTAATTTTCGCGTGATTATCATCGCGTTTGTTTTTTGCGGTGCAAACTTCAATTTGTTTTTTATACCCCATTCGTACACTCGAGTCAGTACTTCTCCTGCTTTTACAGTAATCTGGGACCCTGTGTCCCCTGAGATCACTAGAACGATATCATCCGCGAACGCCTGACAGTGCACCCCAAATGCCGTAATCTCATCTAAGAGTGGATCAAGGAGTAAGTTCTAAAATGTCGGACCGCCAATGGATCCCTGTATGCAGCGTTTGGTTGTTGTCAGGCTGCATTCGCGGTCCGCATACAGTATCGAGACTAAATCGCTTAGGTTTTGAAATTGTTGAAAAGAGCATTACTTCCCATTCCTTTAAGGAAAAGAATTAGAAATGAGAGCGATAAGAAAACAAAAGCTACTGACATTAATTGAAGAAGTCAGCTAAAATGGCAATCAGCGGGTACATAGCATGGAGAACCGATCCCCGTTGTGATGGAAAGGTTCTAAAGCAGCCGCCACAAACCAACCGTCTCTCGAATGGCAGGTCTTCCATCAGGTGGATTGACGATCTGGTCAAGGTCGTGGAAAGATGCTAAATGCAGGCAGTTTAAAGGACCAGATTATAGGGCTGAAATTGATGATGATGATATTATATTTAATCAAGTTGTCAGAAATTCCCTCAGATCTTGTGATTTCTTGATTTTAAGCGACTTAAAGAAACTGAACAATGCCTAATCTTTTAACTTACCTATTGAATTTTAAAATTACAGTACGACAATGACTCGGTGACCGTTGTGGCACATCTACGTGTGTTTGAATGTGGGAAATTTTGGTTTTTGAAAAAGAATAATTTAAAAATTTCTTTTAGTTTAAGAAAAAATTGTGGCCAAACACTTACATGAAAGTGTAAATAAAAAAAAGGCATGTCCCGCTTAATATTTTTCGCCGGTTCTTCTCAGGTCTGAGTGACTGGTGTTCAATTGTTTGACCTTCAAAAAATGAAGTTTATAAATTCTTATTTTGAAAAAATATTTGAATTAAAATTTAAATTTGACTTTCCAACGACGTTACATACATTCACAATAACATATATACTTTTGTACTGTTTAATTGTAGTATAGATAATGGATGAATTAATTCAATAAAAAAAAAAAAAAAAATTGTATCTAAGAAAAGGATTCTTTAATTTATACATTGATAAAGTGTTGAATAATTAAAATTCGTATATAAAAAGCCTGCCATTCATTGTTAAGTCAGTACCAGCAACGGTTCACTCAACAATGGGGGCTCTAGCAAACATTGCTCTTAGCTTCGTGCTGTTCGTGCATTTTGTGTGAGTATTTCTTACTTTCATTTTTTATATGACAAACATCTTATGGCAATATTTTGACGTACAAAAGAGTAGTCAGAAATATAAAAGAGAACTTTAAGCACAGCATAAATAAGAATTTTGTATGGTATTAAAAGTGCTCGAGGTGTTGAGATTACTGTATTGTATCTTAAGTAATTATAACAATTCGACCAACAGACATATAAAGAAAAACATATTTTTTCAATTTCAAATATTGTTTCAGTATATTATAATGTTTTCTTCGCATTTTCTCAAATAAAATAGAAATGAGGTGAACATAGTTTTGGATCGCCCATAAAACATTTTTGCCCTATTTTAGGCATCGCGTGTTGACTGTCGGAATTAAACGCAGCACCAGAGCTTAGAAATTAGATGTGAATAATAATATTAAAATTATGAAATATTTAATTATATGCTTTTTATAGATCACCATCATCTGTTCCATACGACACAATTGTAGTCGGCCTGGGATCAGCAGGTGTGACAGCGGCTTCGAATCTTGCCAAAGCCGGAAAGAGAGTCCTGGCTTTGGAAGCTAAGAGCCAGATCGGTGGAAGAATAAAATCTGTGTCAGTTGGCGATGGGCTGGTGGAACTTGGCGGTGAAACGTAAGATTCCGTTGAATTTTTAAACAAGCTACTAATGCCTAAGCGAAATGCACACATTCTTTAAAATAAAAAAAAATACCAGTCGGGAGTCAATAACATTTTACAAGCCACTTTGATCCTGCGTTTTAATAGAATAAAATATGATTTTTTGATTTTGTACTGATTACGAAACTGTTTCAATAGTGTAGTTTTACAGAATTTTTGTTACACAGTCATATATACTAAGCAAGTTATTACATATCAGCTTCACGCTATATCCCGCATGTAAGACAGTGTAGACAGAGGGATCTTGGGAGCCTAGTGTTTAGACACTGATCCCTTCTCCATTTTCCTCCATTATTGATCCCTTCCCCAATTTGGGGCGTTCAGCATTGAGTGGCCGAACTCAATGCCACCCTTTGCCTTGAGAGAAAAGAAATTAAAACATTCAATATTTAATTTCCTGGAGTGAAAAAAAAGGTAAAAATAAAAGACTTATAGAAATTTTGCTTAAAATTCTTGTTTTAATTATAAACTTATTTCAGTATGCAAGGCATAAAGTCAAGTCCAATTTATGAGCTGGCTATGAAAAACAACATCGGTCTGGTTGCTGTGAACATATCACAGAATATCTTCTTCTCCGATGGGTCTTCAGGTGACAACGTTCTATTGAATGACATCATAATGTACACATTCAAAAGCTTATACAGAGCCCCCGAGGAAGAAGGGCTTTTGAGCGACATACTCACTGAAAGGTAAGAGTATTTTTATTTTTCAATTTAAAATCTGTTACTTAATTTAATATATAATTAAGTAATTCAATATATAACTAATTAAATATATAACTGCGGCATCACTCCCTTGGTCAAACAGTATTAACTACTTGTATTATATAGCCTAAATCCTTCCCCCATAAATAGATTATCGATTTTGAATTAATTTTTCGTTTCCCAAACTTTCAGGATAACATCGTACATAAAGAGAAATTATCAAAAATTACTTAAAGACAAGGACTTTGTAGAGAACTTTTTGGAGTACTTGAATCTTCTGATTAGTGGTTATGAGGGTGCCAATGATTGGACTGAACTGAGTGCTCACACTACGTTTGAGGACTTGGATGGCCCTCGTATGTCCTGGCATAAATATGGTTTCAAATCTTTCTTAGACATTATATTGGTACGTTTAATTGTTATTTCTTAACTATAACTATAACTCATGGTGCAGTAAAAAAGTAGTCTTTAGTTATTGTTCAGTCCAACATCATATACATTATAGTGGAAAATTAAATGTTTTGACATTAGTCTCTTTAAGCAGGAGGACCAACTTTTTGCTTTTTTATTATTCCTTTCTCTATTTCTTACCTTTGCACCTCACTATCCTTTTCTGGAGCATCTTAAATTATTTGCTTGGCAAGTAAAGTTAACGAAATGCATACACTAGTGCCGTTATCATATTATTTTTAAATACTTGTGGCATATGTCGCTCGTTTAATTTTTAATTAACGTCGTCATTATGTTATTTTTTCTCAACAGAATACTTACAACGACGGCCCTGGTTGACCAAGCTTAGATATAAAATTAAACAAGGAAGTGGTTGATATTAAATGGCCGAAACATTCTGGTAGTGTCGAAGTGATCTGCAAAGATGGTGAAGTGTATACAGCTGACAACGTTATCGTTACCCTCTCACTTGGAGTTTTGAAAGAAAGGTTACGTATAAATTTAACATGTTTTCATTTTTTTCTATGAAACGACGTCGAAAAGTAAGCAAAATATCAAACCTAGTGGGAATCGAATCCAAGTCAACAAACGTTGAGTGTCAATATCTAAGTTATACTATCTCAAAACTGAGGCAGAAATTGGAGAACTTAGAGCTATAAACATGTTTCATTTGCCACTATTACGCAGAAAGGTAGTGACATTGCATTTTTATTATGTTCAAAATAAGCATCTTTGGACGTTTTAAAATAGTCCGTCCGGGTAGACTACCCGTGACCACGGACTACTGTAAAATGTTCGAAAATATGTTAATATTTAATATTACTGATTTATATAGTGTTTATTTACAGGCATTCCGAACTATTTTCGCCATCGTTGCCACGAGAAAAAGTTAAAGCCATTGAAACAATGCCATTTGGAGGAATTGTTAAGATAGTATTGACATTTGACGAAGAATGGCTTCCCATTGGAAGGTAATTGTAGCTTGTAATATTCAAAAGGTTTACTCCATAAATGTTAAAAAACATAGTAATTACATTTTTTGTATAGCTGCTTGCTCTCGCTATCTCTCAAAGGACGGTAGTCAAAGGATTAATGGTAAAGGTTAACATATTCCATCGTCAATGCACTACAATTTTGAAAATATTGCTTGTTGAATAATACTAGGTTAAATTCCTTTTATAAATCTAGGTACTACGGTTTCCTATGGAAAGGAGAAGACAGAGATGACATCAGAGAAGAAGACAGCTGGATTACTAAGATAGTAACCTGCAGCACTCCGATGGGAGCCAGGAAAGCATTGACATGTTATTCAAGGAGTGAAGTTGCTAAAGTGGTATGATTTTTTTTATGTTTTGGTTTTCAAATGGGGAAGCTAAAGCAATTTTACTTTAGAATTGCTAGTCCAATTAAGATATTAAATATTCTGTCTGCATTTTTTTAAGATCGAATCGCTGCCTAAAGACGTTGTCAAGTCACAACTGGTTAAACTTTTAAGGAGATTCATGGGCAAGAGCGTATCGATACCTGCACCGAAGAAGATAATTGTGTAAGAACCTATTATATATTGTTTTTCTTTTATTCGATACAAAAATTACAGATAAGACACTACTTTGAAGTTTATGGATTGAATTTCTCGAATGAATCTCCTATTTTTTCCTGTAGTCACTGCAACCGTAACATTTACATTCAGACGATATACCATTGCGCTACGACGGCATGTATTTAAAATTTCATAATTTAAGAGAATTATTCATTTCAGATCATCATTTTTCTCAGACCCACACATTCGCGGTTGTTTGTCCTATGACGATTCATTTATGTATGAATACCCGAACGCAAGACACATTCTTGGGGAACCCCTTGTTGACCAGTCGGGAAATCCCCGAGTATTATTCGCAGGAGAAGCTACTAGCCTCAACCACTATGCCACCGTTCACGGCGCGAGTGAAACTGGAGCAAGAGAAGCCAAGAGAATCCTCGACAGAAGTTAAATTTTTAAACATTTTCTTATAAATAACGGTTATAATGTTACACATATTAGTGTAGGGTAGAGTATCAAATGTTTTTATATCTTAATTTTACACTGTGTGTGGTTGTTCTTGTGAATTAATAAATTTGATTTTAAAAAAATGGCATCTTTGATATGGTTTCTTCTTTACTTTATTTCTTCATATATAAAAAAAGTTTTAAATTTATATTGAACATTGCTTATTGTTTATGTTCATATAAATTTAGAACCTAGAATGTACGAATTGAATTGGTATTTTCAATTGAATTGGTATTTTTCAACCTCTTACTGCCGCATACGTAAATGCGGCAGTAAGAGGTTGAAAAATACCGAATAATTATTAATTATTTATTAATTCTATATTAAACTAAAATTATCTTAAAACTAATGACTACTTTATTCCAAGTGGGAATAAAGAGTGATCTAAAAATTATTACAATTAATGAAGTAAAATTAAAATAATGGGGCATTGAAAGGCTAATACGGGGAACTCGCGGGATGGTCGCGTGGGAAGCTTCCATCAGTTTGGTCCGTCAGCATATTAGAAGGATTAGGGTTCAAATCTCACTAAAAGATTGATCTTACAATTTTTTTAAGAAGATTTAAATTTATATTTAACAATGTCTAAGAAACAAAATTGTTTGTATCCCCATGTAAGTACATGGGGATGTTGTAGCGTGGCGATCGATAAAGATGAAGATTTTATTTAATGTTTAAAATGTAATAAGGTATATCACTACGGATGTTTTAATATAAAACCTAATACAAAAGTACAAAGTAATTGGATGTGCTTGAAATGTAGTAAAACTAAAACGGTTAATAACGATGAAACACCGATACGTTCAAATAACAATAACAATAACTCCAATGTATATAACACCAACGTTACCAAAAGATCGTATAAGAGACAAGCCCTTAGCTCACCTCACCTACTTCCCCCAACTCGCCGATAGCTGTCACATCGGAGCAAATAAGTAATATAGTTAATGAAATCTTTGAAAAGGAAATTTTAAATCTACTCGTCAACATCAACAAAACCATTATCTCGACTGTCAGGTTTTATTTCAAAAGTATAGATAATAAAATTGAAGATTTACAGCATTCAGTTTCATTTATAAGTACTGATATAAAGAAGCAAATTGACATATACTCGGAACAATTTAATAAACACAAGGAGGAAAACGTAATTCTGCAAAAGACAGTTGCAAATCTCACCAATGAAATCAATCTTATGGAACAGCAAGCATGTTCCAACAATATCGAGATTCAATGTGTCCATGAGTTAAGAAATGAGAACTCGTAAAAAATTTAGCAACAACTGTTGGATATAATTTAATTGACAATAATATTGTACAGCGTACTCCTATTACTAAAAGTAATCCAAATTCGGCAAGGCCGCGTTCAATTGTGGTTCAACTGAACTCACCATTAACGCGCGACTATTTCTTAGCAGCAATAATAAAATTTAATAAAAACAATCAGAATAAAAAATTAAACTCTTCTCATGTTGGTATTAGTGGGAACAAATCTTCTATTTATGTTGGTGAACATCTCTCGAGTGCAAATAAATTTATTCGTGCAGCTGGTCGACGGAAATGTAAAGAATTGAACTTTATACATGCTTGGGTGCGAAATGGAAAAATTTTTATGAGAAAAACTGACACTTCAGACTATAAAGTAATCTCTAATATTGATTATTTAGATAAACTTTCTTAAGTTAAAATATATTTATTTTTAATTTGTATCACTAGTGCAGGTAATTAATGAGCAACTTTAAAATCCGATTCGCTAACTGTTTATTACCAAAATGTTAGAGGCCTGCGAACTGAAACTCATGATTTTTTCAATAATGTATGTGGTAATAGCTACGATCTTTCAATACGAGTATTATACTTACTGAAACGTGACTAAGTACTGGGATATATAATGAGGAAATTTTTGATACAAATTATAATGTTTATAGAAGAGATCGCGATATATTTAATTCTAAAAAATTAATGGTGGAGGTGTATTGGTCGCAGTTTCTAATCGAATTATTTCTAAATGGATGACTAATTGCGATAGTCCATGCGAAGATCTAGGGATTACCTTAGAATTTAATAAAAATGAAAAACTAGCTATTTGTGTAGCTAACATTTGTCCACCGATCAATGGAGTGGTATTGGATAGTTTTTTGAATAATTTTAATAACATTGTTTAATCAATTACTTTTGGTGTACTTGTAATTGGTGATTTGTAATAGTAACTCCGTTGGCGACCGTATCTCGCGAAAACATTATTAGATTTCTGGTTTGTTAACAATTTTATTCAATTCAATCACGTAAAGAAAAGTCAAAATAAACTATTGGATCTTGTTTTGTTTAACAATAATCCTATGAAAGCAAGTACTCCGGCAACTTTTTCACTTCACATTCTCAAATAGCATCCTCTCTAGGGATGGAGGAGTTACGTAACCGTAATCCTACTAATATGCTGACGGATCAAACTGATGGAAGCTTCCCACGCGACCACGAGTTCCCCGTATTAGCCTTTCAATGCCCCATTATTTTAATTTTACTTTATTTTACTTTATTGATTATCCTAAAGTTTCAGTTGAATCTTCCCCTGGAGAACTCACCCCAATTGATCCACTCTTCACTCTTTTACTTTCTCTTGTACTGGTAATACCTTGCAATACTCAAAAAGCTTATTTTCGTTGTTGTAGAATTTTTGTCTAACTGACAATAGTATAATCATATTTAGTATTTTTAATTGTATTAGATAAATTTTATTCAGATGAGTTTTGAATGTTCGACCGTAGCTACTGAGCCCATATGCGATTATGCTATCCATTAACAATTTATATAATTGCAATTTAATAATTCTTTCCTATGTAATAGAAGATGGCAAAAGTTGTACCAATATTTAAAACTGGTGATAAAACGAATGTCAAGAACTACAGACCTATCTATATCAATACGTTCTCTGTTTGGTAAAATTTTGAATCTTTAGTATATAAGAGGATTTATCATTATTTTAAACATTTTTTTAACTTAAACCAGCATGGTTTTATTAATGTTAAATCTACGTGTACAAATCTGGTTAATTCCTGTGAAATAGTACTAAAGGACGTCGATAAATGAAACAGTGTAGACGTCATTTATACCGACTTTAGTAAAGCATTTGACATGGTGCCTATTCCTATATTACTATATAAACTCAGTGAACGCATTGCTTGACTGGCTAAAGTCATAGCTAACAGAAAAGCAGTTTTATGTCATGGTAAATAAGTACAGATCTGTAAAATATAACACCACTTCAGGAGTACCACAAGGTTCTCACCTAGGTCCACTCGTATTTAATATATTTATAAATGATCTACCAAATCGTTTTTCATTTTCAACACCACTAATGTTTGCTGATGATCTCAAAATTCTTAAGCCTATCTGTAATCCAAATGATATCTGCTTACTACAGAAGGATCTTACTAGATTGGAAAATTGTAAGTAAGCAAATGTAAGCTAAATGCTATGATACTTAAAATCAAGAAATTTTTCATGTTAGTTTTACAAAAAAGGCAATGTAACTACTGAATATTATTTGAATGGTTCCCCTATTAGTAAAGTGGATATAATCAAAGATTTGGGTGTTATATTTGATAAAGAGTTGACATTTGTACCACATATAGATAATATCATTTCCAGAGCCAGCAGAATGCTGGGATTTGTATTACGAAACTCAAAAGTTTTTAAAAAAAGTTTTACGAAAATAGTTTTATTCAAAAGTTTAGTAGTGAGGTTACTGGAGTACGCTAGTGTCGTCTGGAGACCCCATTACGCTGCTCACTGTCTTAGAATAGAGAGACTACAAAAGCGTTTTCTTTATCATCTCACCTTTTCTTTGGGAAAGTTGAGATCACGTAAAACTTACGCGAATAGGCTTGCGTATTTTAGATTAAGTTCATTGGAACATAGAAGGAAAATTCTGGATTCACTTTTCTTATACAAAAGTATTAACAGTGTGTATGATAATCCGTCCCTAGTACAAGCTCCTAGGAACTTTAAGGTGGATTAAAGTTCCTAGAAGCTTTTGCAAGCTATCTAATCTTCTCGAAGTTCTTTTTCGTAGATATATTTTAGGTAACAATTCCCCTATATCTCGTTTTTGTACTATACTAAACGAACCAAACGCTTTGGATCCCTTCGGTCGTTCTCTGTCTCAATATCGTCAAAACGCAACTCAACGTATCTAAAGTAGCTGTTGTTTTGCTTAATTCAGTTTATATATTTATTTTTATTCTACATTTTTTAGTAATTATTATAAGCATATGTTTCGTTTACTTTTATATGTGTTTAATGGTTAAGTATAAGTTTACATAATATATATTATTGCATGTGGTATTCACCTTAATAGCCGTAACAGACGACCGGACCGCACCACGAACATGGTGCGCCATCGGGCCATATTCGATCGTGTGTAGCACGGGTCGGCGAAAAAAAGGTGGTGCGGACCAACTTCACTCCAGACAGGCTTGCGCGGAGCAACTTCAATTCAGTGCGTGGTTTGGACCGACCCATGTTGGATCGTGTGGATGGCAAACCAAACCAATTTTTGATTCAGTTGCTATTAGGCCACCGTAAGTGGTACACGTCGTAACAATAAGACAACATTGTTTTGGATAAGAATAGGAGATATATAAAGACTATTTTCATCACTCGTCTTTTGTATGCAAGGATCGTAAATAATACGTCATACAAAAATCGTATATTAGGGAGTATTGTAAATTTTGTCATATTCCAAGACCTGCTCTAATCCATTGAACACGAACTATAATAGTCATAAATGTTTACTTATACTAGAAAAACGTAAAAATAGGTATACTGATATTAAATAATAAATATTAAGTCGGCTTTCCATCTCTTCTATAGGTATATTAAAATTAAATAATAAATATAAGTTCACATTTCACTATTCATCCTAATTATTTACAGTAAGCAAGGCAAATTAAATTTGTTAATTATAAATAATTGATGAATCCACTTATTTATAATTTACAAATTAAAGTACTTACACTTGCTTTGTTATTATGTAAAATTAAATTGACAATGACGTACTCTTTTAAAGTATTAAAATTCACAGCTGTTTACTGTTTAAAAATACGTAAAAATATCTAATGTTTAAAAATTAAAAATATTTTATATAAATACGTAATATTCGCAATAATATTGAGACATGTATTGGCTCAGTTGGGAGGCGGCGGTCTCAATATCTAAATGACCTTGTTCGAGCCTTCGTTATCATTTTTTTTTTTTATTTTGTTTTTTTTTATTTATTTTGGTTTTGTTTCTGTTATTATTTTAATTGATATTTCTAGAAATTTAGAAAATTTTCTTTTTCTTTCAGTTTGCATTATGATCTTAGTACAATTTCAAAAAATAATTATTAAGTAATATATATTAAAAAAATAATTATTAAGTAATATATATTTTATCGTTTAATGGTTATACTTAGACATAATAATATATTCGA
Source organism: Eueides isabella (assembly GCA_019049475.1). Lineage (NCBI taxonomy): Eukaryota > Metazoa > Arthropoda > Insecta > Lepidoptera > Nymphalidae > Eueides > Eueides isabella. The sequence goes on along the minus strand of CM032413.1, from coordinate 7,790,511 downwards.
CGTGTATATCGAATATTTTTAAATCATTATAAATATGTTATATTCACATTAACTCAGTAAGCTGTAATAGATCAAATGGTAGCTGGCGGACTCAGTGTTCTAATGACTTGGTTTCAATTCCTAGTAAATGTATAGTGTTTTTTATTTATTTTTTTTGTTTATTTAGATTTCTTTTTATTTATTTTCATTGTGTTTCTATTATTCTATTATTTTTGTTACTATTTCTAGAAATTTATAAAAAAATATTTTTTTATTCTGTATATTCTTTACTACGCGCAATAACTGTTATTTAATAAATATTTTATCGTTTATTGGTTTTACTTAGATGTAGACTGTAAGCCTTACATGTCGCAACATGTTCGCAACAATATTCAGTCTATTCTTAATAAATCTTATCTATTATATAAAATTTTAGAGCTATATAAAGATTTTCCATGCTTGTGGCAATACAGTATATAAGCTCTACTACAATGAACATGCACGTAATGATTTTTTGTTACGTAATTTTTTGATAATGAAGGTGGCATACCGAGACGTGTTCACGCTGTGCTAGCAAAAGCAGACTGGACGACAGTGCTGCCAACTGATCAAAAGAATACTTTAAAATCCCCTAAATTCAAACTAAAATAAATAAAATTTTAAATAACCTAAATTCAAACTAAAATTTTTGTGATATTTTTAATGATTTTTTAAATGATAAAAATTAAAATACTCAAGTGATAATAAATTCAAATCTATCTTTTACAAATCGCCATTCATCCGCCCATCTTCTCTTTTCCACTTTATTTATATTTTTGAATATATCCTTACTCTGCTGAGCTTTGATTAACTTTGGGCATTATTTATTGTTTTATAAAAGTTTTTACTTCATTTATTAAATAACAGTGTACTAAGAGTGCACATATATGAAGAATAAATGCTTATCAATATCTTTTAATTTAAATTTTACTCGTTTACTTATAGTTGTTTGCTTTAGACGTTTAGTTCGACTACAGAGGGCACCAAGCTACCACGAACATGCTATATAATGAATATATAAAAACGTATCTAGTATAGTTTATATTTTTAAACACAGTTAAAACAAAACATTCTTATTAATGAAGTCTCTTATTCCAGCTGTTGTTTTCCTTAAAAAATACCCTAAATAATTTTTCACCTTAAGTTTCCCTCACTTAAATTTTTCCCTAAATTTAGGGGAAAACTCCCAAGCTGAAAACATTGCTGGACGGTACGGCTCGCTGTTTGGTCGTCTGGCGCAAAGGCCGTGCCGGACTGTTTGGGGTTTAACCAAACCAAGTTCGGTCGTCTATTTGCATAAAGGGTAACATCAGTTATAAGACAATTGTGAAGTAAGAATACTGTTATTATATGTTTTTAATGTAATTACCACTGGTAAATTTAAATAAATAAAATAGAATAATATATAATACAAAATAATAAAGAAGGAGCTAGGAGAAATCTGAGGCCTTTCGTGGCCCAGCGGCACAAGCGTGTGGGTTGGTTGGTGGACTGGTTGTGGGTTCGATATACATTCGAGGAAATGAAATATTCAATATTTTCAAATTTAATATTTAACGTTTTTCATGGTTACAAATCAAAGCGCGGCGTTGATTTCCGCCACTCAACACGCAATGCTTCAAATTCGGCGGAAAGTGGGGAACGGAAGTGGAATGGAGTGTCGTCGCACTAGGTTGCCAAGTTCCCTCTGCCTACCCAGCCGTGTGCGGAGTATAGCGTGAGGCTGAGAAAGTTACAAAATTGTCAAACATTTACAGCACTAGCAAGAAAAATCTCTTCATGGGATACCACGTAACGATCTGAACCAGACTTATGTCGAAAAAATGCATTAAATAAAATACTCAGATGAGGTATATTGTTCCCAGTTTAACGTTTGCGGTGCAGGATCAAGTAATTCCTATATGAATACTCTATCGACTACAGAAAATATATTACAAAAGAAATAACAGAAGGTTCTGAACCTTGTCGACATTGTTCAGCTCATATAACACTCCTTATCATAATGTGTGTGTTTGTGTGTGTGTGTGTGTGTGTGTGTGTGTGTGTGTGTATGGGTGTGTTTGTGTGTGTTTGTGTGTATGTGTGTAATTTTTTAAAATTATTTTATTGTACGAACAACTTACGTTATTTTATTCGTCAACTCTGCTATAAATTATGCTCTGCTAGCCCTTAGACGTGACTTTTGCATTTAAAGACCTTCTTATATTCGGAAAAACAAATTGTTCTTTGCTCTGTCGTAATCATTATATTTATTGTAGTATCGATCAATATGTTAATTAAAGCATATTTTTTTTGTTTCTTAATTTTTTCTTTGCGAAATCAACTGAAAGTACTGTTCTTGGCTATATAACTAAACCTAATCAGGCCGAGTTCTAAACGCAAGAACTCGTCCTGTTTTTTTAAAGTTGCCTTAGTTTTTTTTTACGATCCCATCAACGTTAAAAAAATGTTTTACAACATAAGCAATGCGAGAACAGTTGTTTACTTAACTTTGAATAGCCATATATCCTAAACGGTTCTCAAAAAAGAAAATTGAAGAAGGTGGCTGATTGTTTAGTGTCACCTGCAAGTCATAAAACGAATCGATGGACGGAAAAATCCTTAATAATGGCCAAGGCGTTTGGTCTCTACAGCACCACATAAGAACATACATACATACTACTGATAAAGACATTACCCTCCTTAGCGTCAAGCAGTCGGATAAAAATAGTGAATGTGTTAAATAAATAAAACCTCTTAATTAAAACAAAAAATATTTTTTATAAACATAATATTTTTTATTTACTATGAACATCTTCAAATATTAAATTAAATATAACGCAGTATTCTCTCCGCCTCTCTCTTCCCCGTCTCACTCGCTCCATCGACTGTAGCATAACGATCGTAGCTAGACGCCTCTCCAGCGAACAACACTTTGGGAATCCCCGATCCGTCGACGAGGGGTTCCCCTAAAGTCAATCTTGCGTAGGGATACTTGTATATCGATAAATTATCGTAAGTGAAACTACCACGTATGTAAGGATTTTGATGCCAGTTTGTTCTGAAAAAAAAAAAAAAAATATAGCTTCCCGCTATATCCTGCACAATGCAAAGGAGTAAGTTGAGGAAATTTGGGAACTTAGTAAGTAAGTAGAGAAACTCCGTTCCAATGCCGACTTTCTCGTGAATTTTGCCATTGCGTGTAGGGTGGTGGAACTCAACGCCGCGAAAATTTAGGTAATAAATATTTCCTTTTCTCGAGTGGGGTTCGAACTCCTCAACTGGTCTCGTTTACAGTCGCACGCTTGTGCCACGATAGGCCTCAAAACTATAGTTGATTCAGTTATTACATAAAATAAGGCCTGTCGTGGCGAAGCGCACAAGAGTGTGACTGTTACCGACAGGTTCTGGGTTCGATGAAATATTTAATATTGAAATGAAATATTTAATATTTTCAATTTAAATATTTAATGTTTCATTTCTTCGCTCTGGTAATAAGGTAGAGCGCGGCGTTGAGTTCCGCCACTCAACACGCAATGCCTCACAGCCTCAAATTCGGCGGAAAGTGGGGAACAGAAGTGGAACGAAATGTCTTATCACTAGGTTCCTGGGTTCCCTCTGCCTACCCTGCCATTTGCGGGATAAAGCGTGAAGCTAAAAAAAAAAAATGTGTACTTGTCTATCGTAGCGCACATGCATAAGCAAGTGATTGTAAATGAAAGCTTATAAATTCGGTCGCCACTCGCAGAAGTGAAATATTTAATAATTTCATTTTCTCTGTCTGATAACAAAATAAAACACGGCGTTAAGTTTCGCCACTCAGTGTCCTAATAATAGGTTGCCACAATGGCAGAACTTCATGAAATATGTTTCTAAGATGTTTCTTCTTTCTTTGTATGTAAAATATTACTTTTTAAAGTGGTATAAACGTTTATTGCAAACATATTCTTACATTATCATTCCATTCGGCTTTGGTACTGTTATGCCAGCGCCTAAGAATTTGGTCAAAAATTCCATCATTTTGGTCTTGACTTCTTCTTCTGGTAAAGACGCAATCTAAAATATTGTATACGATATATAACATTTTTATTATTTTGTATAATAATGTAGGAAGAGGCACCATATTGTTGAACTTATCACTAACGGCAACTAATGGAAATCGTACACACAACCAAATCAAAAACGACCAGATGAGCTGAAGCCGGTGAGATTTTTACAATTTTGTTGTTTTTAAAAGTGACAAGTTATGGGTTCAATCCCCACTCGAGGAAATGATATATTCTCATGTCTTCACTCTGGTGACAAAGCTAAGTTCGGCGTTGAATTACGCCACAACTGTCTGACATTGAGCAGAAAGTTGATAATGGAACAGATTTAAGCGCTAGGTTCCCAAGTGCCCTCTGCCTACCCTGCCATGTACGGAACACAGAGTGAAAATGATATTCAAGCATTGAGTATTTAAGTTAGGCTTAGATAGATTACTGTTCGTCTAAAATCCAAGATAATCGTTTAAAAATATGAAAATCAATAATTAAGCAAAATTATTATTCAGGCAACAGTTAAAAGGTAAACAAAAAATCAGATCAGTATATCTTTAGTTATGAGTATTTACGTATTATTTGAAAGAATGTTCTACAGATATTATGTAAGTTTTTAAAACTACTATAATTAGTGCAACGACTTACTAATAAAGATACATTGCCTCTAGTTTGACACGTAATAACCCGCCTTGAGCCTACTGGGGTCGTGCACTGCCCTATAGAAGCAGTCCAAGAATTTTCTTTCGTCAGCTTCGCCCTTTCCTCATTTCTCCATAGGAAGTCATACGATCTACCATTAGGCAGCCATTCTTCGTCAAAACTTAAGATGATTTTTTCACCAATTCCGAGAGATATTTTATTGATAGCAGTAATTTTTTCATTTGGTAAGGATGGAGAGAAGAGAGTTGTGTAACTGTAATTTGTGGGAACAATTTAGTTATAAGCCTGCACAGTAAAATGGGAATGAGAATTATATATTGTATTTGACTTTTTAAAAGCCTGCCGTGGCCTGTCGTAAGAGCGACAGGTTGTGGATTCCATTCCTACTCAAAGACAACAAAATAAAGAGTTGAGTTTTGTCAGTCAAATAAACCAAAAATAACTTTGTAATTTATAGCATACAAACATGATTTATTATATTTTTTATACAAGGTTTTGTTGTATAATGAAAACAGATATTATTAGATTAATTTATAAATGAATTGCATGAATTAACGAATGAATAAACAAATAAAAATAAGTAAGAAAAATTAATTACTTCTCTTTTAACACTCCAACAGAAACGGTAACGAGGACGTTGTCAGCAGTATACACGTCGCCATCTTTACAGACGACTTCCACATCTCCAGTGGAATTTTGGGGCCAATTAATGCGTACTACTTCTTTGTTCAATTTTGTGTCCAAAGTGGGCAGACCAGGACCATTGTTGTAAGTGTTCTGTGAAAATATTATTTAAGCTTTGCACTTCTACAGGAAAAAGGAGCGAGTAAGAGAAAGCGAGAGAGAGGGAGAGTGTATAGCCTTAAAAAATTTAAACAGAGAGGTAACAACGTACTCCGTACAATATCCAGTTTGGATGAAATAAATGTTCATGGTGTTTTTTTCTCAGCTTTACGACGGTCCTTTAAGTTAGGAGATGTCCATTAAAATAAAATTCTTATTTTGTAAGAATTTTATTTGATCATTCATTGGGAGGAGCCCAATTCTCAATCAAATTTTTAGTTTTAAATTTTAAGTTTATTCTTTAGATGTATTACCTGCATACATGCATATATTGCTATAGCAAGATGGTAAGAGAAAACCTACTGTTAAGTACCTAACGTTGAGAGTAAGTCTATTCACCTGGTTGGATCTCAAGCCCATAACCATCGTCTTTCCTCAGCGCCAAAATCAGAAATTATAGATAATTAATTAATATATTTTATTGAATTTGCGTATTGATTAATATCGCATTTTGCATCATCACCAGATCGAATATGTGAAAATATTAAACATTTCTCGAGTGAAATCGCACGCTTGTACCCCAGAACCACTGTCTGAATTATGGAGAAAAAATGTGAAACTTAATATAACTCAAACATAAAACTTACCAACAAAATGTCATGATAGGTTTCATGACCGTATCTGTGCCATGAACGGACTCGTCCTGGTAATGTTTTAAACGTGGTTAGAGCGCTCAGGTCATTCCAATCGTTCGCACCCTCGTACTCAATTATCAAAAGTCTCACCAGCTCTACGAAGTTTACTACGAAATCTTGATCCTGGAGGAGGTTAGGATATTTTTCCTTGATATAATTTAATAATCTGAAAAAAAAAATGTTTTAATTATTACCCGATTGTGTCAGAAAAAGAGTAATGTTTTATGCAGGACACTGCGTAAAATTATTTCAATCTTCAGCTCTATACTGTATTTTATTCTGATGTGCTATTTACATATTTTAAGGGTTCCTTTTCCTTGGACTGTCCAAATGCAGTACTGCTTTTGGAGAGTCCCCATATACGGGCTATAGATTATCAAACGTAGTACGTACTAATACGTGGCCTATTAACCAATGAAATTGATCGGAAGCTCACGTGGGAAGAGAAAACTTGGGAATTTAATGTTAGAACAGTTCATTCCATTCTTCACTTTCAACTGATTTTTAGGTATTGCGGGTAGGAAGGCGAAATTCAACGCGGTCCTTTGCTTTTGGGCCAGAGCGAAGTTATTAAAATATTAAGTATTTCATTCATCAGTGGGGATAACTACTGTTTTTCGCGTTACAATCGCAAGCTTGTGCTCTTGCGCCACGGCAGGCCTCGAAAGGCTTATTTTATATTTTTTTAATAAAGATATTAAAAATAATATATTATTAAATAATATTTACCTTCTCTTAATAACATTGCCTAAAGTATTGGGCTCATTGGGAGGCTTGTTTATGTTTTGAAAAGCAAAATCAATAAGTTCGTTCACCAAAGTGAAATTCTCATTATATCCGTCTGACATGAACACGTTATACGATTTATTTTGTACGACTAAATCTATATTAAATTTCATTGCCGTTTCATAATCAATGTTGTTTTTTGAACCTTCGACTCTGAAATTAAGAAAAACATATATTTTTTAAAAGTAAGTTGAAAATGAAAATTAACACCTTCTGTATTTACTTCACCTTATCGTTGAGTGTAAAAATACTTCGTTGCTTACAAATCGCTGGATTTTCGAGACACTCCAAGCAAGGAGCAGCGAAGAAATTAAAATATTAAATATTTCCCTCCCCCTAATAGAATTCAAACCCCGAACTGTAAATTATACAGTTACAAACTCAGAACGAGTTTGCATCACGATGCGCATAATACGGTGAATGATATGTAAAACGAAATATCTGGCCTGATTAGCCTCTTAATTTTTTGCCTAGATATAATCCTAAGTCTACTGTAGGCAGCAACGTAGGTGTAGAAATGTCAGAAAATAGAAATGTCCCAAAATGGAAATCCACCACTTAGATACTAAGAGGACATGTCTTTTTCAATTATTTAAATTGGTTTTTCATTTAAAACTTCTAAAAAGCTTCGCGTGAGCTGTAAACACTATTGGTATTTTATCAAAAAATACATTAAACATTCTTAGTAATTTATACAGAATTAATTATAATAGTTATCATTTAATAAATGAGGCCTGTCGAGGCCCAAAAGCACCAGCACGAGACCGTTAACGTGACAGGTTATGGGTTCGAGCACCACTCTAGGAAATGAAATATTTAATATTTTTAAATAAATTTTGTATTTTATGTTTACATTTCTTCGCTGTAGTACTCACCACGCAATGTCTCAAATTCAGGTAGGCAGAGGAAAATTGGGAACCTAGTTTTAAAACACTTCGTTCAGCAGAATTTAAGGCATTAAATGTTCGTTTTCAATATATAGATATTGTCTTAAAATTGATAATTTTATCAAAACTAGAAAGTTATGGAAAATATTGTAATTCAGGCGGGCTGCGGCTGCGAGAATTTCGGGCAGTATTTTATATTTTCATTTCTTATATATATATATATATATATATATATATATATATATATATATATATATATATATATATATATATATATATATATATATATATATATATATATATATATATATATATATATATATATATATATATATATATATATATATATATATATATATATATATATATATATATATATATATATATATATATATATATATATATATATATATATATATATATATATATATATATATATATATATTCTCTCAGCTTCACGCTGTATCCCGCACTAGGCAGGGTAGGCAGAGGGAACGGAAGTGAAACCTAGTGTTATGACACTCCGTTCCACTTCCGTTCCCCACTTTCCGCCGAATTTGAGGCATTGCGTGTTGAGTGGCGGAACTCAACGCCGCGCTTTAATATGTATATATATATATATATATATATATATATATATATATATATATATATATAAATATATATATATAAATATATATATATATATATATATATATATATATATATATATATATATATATATATATATATATATATATATATATATATATATATATATATATATATATATATATATATATATATATATATATATATATATATATATGTATATATAATAAGTAGATGATTTCCACTTACGGATCACCACCCAGCTCGACCGTCCCATCACCGAACTTCACCGACTGCACTCTTCCCCCGATCCTGTCTTGAGCCTCCAAAGCCAGTACTCTTCTCCCAGCATTCACAAGAGTTGAAGCTGCTGTGATCCCCGAAGAGCCCATGCCCACTATTATCGTATCGTAGGGCAGCTTTATTGCTAAACTGAAAATAATAATTTTTATATTGAATTAGAATAATCATTAATACTTTGAAGCCTTCGTGGCGCAGCAGCACAAGCGTGTGACTCTAAACGAGACCGGTTGTATGTTTGATCTCCACTCGAGGAAGTGAAATATTTGGTATTTTTAAATGAAATATTTAATAGTTTTATTTCTTCGTTCTGGTAAAGAAAGACAAAGGGTCACGTTGAGTTCCGCAATTCAACACGCAATGTTCAATTTCAGCGGAAAGTGAAGAACGGAAGTATTGTAATACTAGGTTCCTAAGTTCCTACAACGCCATACGCAGGAGACAGCGTGAAGCTAAAAAAAGACTGTAAACACACTTGGACGATTCTCATTCAAGGAATGGAAATATTTTGTTTTCTCGCTCTGATAATTGGGCAAAGCACGGCGTAGAGTTACGCCACTCAAGACGCGTGTTAGCGTTAAGAGTGTAATTTGCGGAACTCAACGCCACGCTATGTCATGTTATGAGAATGAAGAAATGAAAATAATGAACTTTACCGAGAGGGATTCAAACTGACAACCATCACAAAGGTGAAGGAGACCATTAACTTAATAATATTAGTATTTACCATTAACTAAATAATAATATTAGTATTTACTTACGCATCGTGAAGAGAGAGCAGAAGAAGAAAAATAGCACATGTCTTCATTTTGTCAGCGACTGTATAACTCTAGTTTGTCTTCTAATAATAACACTTTTATATACAATCGATAAATTATTCAATGAAATATATGTACGTCCATTAAATATATATACATGATGTTTTTTTAATATGTTTGTTGGTAAATTAGTAAAAGTTTTTAGTTCGGGGTTATCTGGACTTTAACTTTTAACAAATATGTTTGTATAATGGTATTTTTAATTATTTATTGGGTATTTTTAGTAACATTTCTGGGGTGGGCACAGTATTACTCTAAGATGGGCACGGTACTATTCTAGGTTGGGCACAGTACTATTATAGGATGGGCACAGTACTATTCTAGGATGGGCACAGTTCATCTTGCCTCCGTCTTCGTACTCGCATGATAATAGACGAGCTAAAAATAAGGAAGAAAAAGCATTAGCAGAAGCATTCTATCATAGTGGCTAGGTTACGTTGATAATTAAAAAATATTTTATAATTCAAAGTTCAAACTACTGTAGCACTGTGGACTACAGAGGAAACTGGGTAAAAAAGTAACCGTTTAAAGTAACAAATTTATAGCGTAGTTCGGAAATACGTCGTGGCGCAGCGGCAAAACCTGTGACTGTAAACGACGGGCTGTGGGTTCGATATTCACTCGAGGAAATGAAACATTTAATATTTTAAAATTAAATATTTAATGTTTTTACTTCTTCGCTCTGGTTACAAAGCAAAGCGAGCATTGAGTTACGCCACTCAACACGCAATGCCCCAAATTCGGCAGAAAGTGAAGAACGGAAGTGGAACGGAGTGTCTTAACACTAGGTTTCCGTGTTCCCCCTGTCTACACTGTTACATGCGGGATACAGCGTGAAGCTGATTGAGTGAGTGAAATTTAATATTTCAAAGAAATTGTTTCTTTAATTTTAGTAACGAAACTTGTTGAGAACAGGAAAAACCGAGGTCCGCTCATAATAAAAATTATCAACAACAATTAGAATAAATACACAGATAAAAAATGTGTTGGAAAAAAAACATGCCTGAAACATGTCTTAGAAATTTGGTATTGTAAATTTGCAGATAAATTATTAGGGTAAATGACCTCAAGCAATAATTATTATTTTTTTATCGTAAAAGTCCACTCATTAATTGATACAGTTTAAAAAGGCTCAGAAAAATAATTTAAGTTATTTAAATAACATTTATTTTTAAATATTATGTCTTAATAATTTGATAAATCTTGTGGACAAACTGAATGAACAGAAAATACTAAACTTAAATTTAAAAAATGTATAAAATTTTGAACCAAGCGGGATTTGAACCCGCGCCTCTTGAAAACCGTTCAAGCGCTCTGACCAACTAAGCCATCTGTTCTCTCATCTCAGTTGGTCAGAGCGCTTGAACGATTTATATTAAAAAATATATCAGATTTCAACGTAACAAACAAAAATGTTGCACTTGTCATACCAAGCGGGCGAAGCCGCACGGAATTTTAATACGTCGTAATTTTAACACTGCTATAAGATTTCTAATCTCTGCATTATCCTGCTGTGCGGAATGCAACGTCAAGCTCCCTTTTTTGCTATTAGGGAGTGGTTACGGAAAAAGTCCTGTCGTGGCGCAGCGGCACAAGTGTTTGACTGTAAACGACAGGTTGTGGGTTCGATCCCCACTCGAGGAAATCAAAATGTTTAATGTGTTCATTTCTTCGCTCGGGTAACAAGCCACAAATTCGGCGGAAAGTGGGGAACAGGGTGGAGTGTCTTAACACTAGGTTCCGTAGTTTCCTCTTGCTACTCTACCGTATGCGGAATACAGCGTGAAGCTAACGTAAAATGACAATGCGGTACTCTTATAGGATCACTTTCTTGTGCCCATCTGTCAAGACATCTTGTGATCACCTGGAGATGTCAAGCTGATCATCATTTAATTAACACAGATTAATCTCTATGGCCAATTGAAGTCTATGGTCACTTGAAGTACAGAAAAAAACCAAGCTTTTAACACGACCATATCAAATGATATGAGCATTTATGAATTGTTTTTCTGTATTTTATGTAAAATTTGCAGCGTAATCAAATCCTAAAATTTCTGCCCACAGTTATCAAATTTTACTCTAATTGAGAAACTTTTTTAGCTTATGGCTGTATCCCCTTTTAGGTGGTTTTATGTATTTTTAAATTACATAAAACTAGCGAAAAGTGGTTGAAAATGGTGTATATTCTAAATGATTAATGTTGCCTGTCGTGGCACAAGCGTGTGACTGTAACCGACTAGTGTGGGTTCGATCCTCACTCCAGGAAATGAAATATTAAATATTTTCTATGTAAATATTTAATGTTTCCATTTCTTCGCTCTGGTACAAGGCAAAAGGCCGCGTTGAGTCACGTTGTTGAGCCACTTATCACGCAATGCCTCAAATTCGGCGGAAAGTGATTAACGAAAGTGGAACGGAGTGTCTTAACACTAGGTTCCCAAGTTTCCTCTGCCTACCCTGCCTTGCGCGGGATACAGCGTGAAGCTGAGAATTAATGTTCGAATACTAAAAAGTCTTTAATTCAGTGCGGAGGATGTAATGTAGATATACTTCTAAACTAAAATTTGGCTAAAAGTGAGGGACAGAATGAAGTGTCTTAATGAACATTAGATTCTCAAGTTACCTCTGCCTATCCTGCCAAGTGCGAGATTCAGCGTCAAGGTGCAATAATAGTAGAATACTTGCTTATAAATTCCTAATAAAAGAACGAGTTGGTGTATGTAATATATAACTTTAAGACCTGTCGTGGCGCAGCGGCACAAGTGTTTGACTGTAAACGACAGGTTGTGAGTTCGATCCCCACTCGAGGAAATCAAAATGTTTAATGTGTTCATTTCTTCGCTCGGGTAACAAGCCACAAATTCGGCGGAAAGTGGGGAACAAGGTGGAGTGTCTTAACACTAGGTTCCGTAGTTTCCTCTGGCTACTCTACCGTATGCGGAATACAGCATGAAGCTAACGTAAAATAACAATGCGGTACTCTTATAGGATCACTTTCTTGGGCCCATCTGTCAAGACATCTTGTGATCATCTGGAGATGTCCAACTGATCATCATTCAAGTAACACAAATTAATCTCTATGGCCAATTGAAGTCTATGGTCACTTGAAGTACAGAAAAAAACCAAGCTTTTGACACGACCATATCAAATGATACGAGCATTTATGAATTGTTTTTCTGTATTTTATGTAAAATTTGCAGCGTAATCAAATCCTAAAATTTCTGCCCACAGTTATCAAATTTTACTCTAATTGAGAAACTTTTTTAGCTTATGGCTGTATGCCCTTTTAGGTGGTTTTATGTATTTTTAAATTACATAAAACTAGCGAAAAGTGGTTGAAAATGGTGTATATTCTAAATGATTAATGTTGCCTGTCGTGGCACAAGCGTGTGACTGTAACCGACTAGTTGTGGGTTCGATCCTCACTCCAGGAAATGAAATATTAAATATTTTCTATGTAAATATTTAATGTTTCCATTTCTTCGCTCTGGTACAAGGCAAAAGGCCGCGTTGAGTCACGTTGTTGAGCCACTTATCACGCAATGCCTCAAATTCGGCGGAAAGTGATTAACGAAAGTGGAACGGAGTGTCTTTACACTAGGTTCCCAAGTTTCCTCTGCCTACCCTGCCTCGTGCGGGATACAGCGTGAAGCTGAGAATTAATGTTCGAATACTAAAAAGTCTTTAATTCAGTGCGGAGGATGTAATGTAGATATACTTCTAAACTAAAATTTGGCTAAAAGTGAGGGACAGAATGAAGTGTCTTAATTAACATTAGGTTCTCAAGTTACCTCTCCCTATCCTGCCAAGTGCGGGATACAGCGTCAAGGTGCAATAATAGTAGAATACTTGCTAATAAATTCCTAATAAAAGAGCAAGTTGGTGTATGTAATATATAACTTTAAGACCTGTCGTGGCGCAGCGGCACAAGCGTGTGATTGTAACCGTCAGATTCTGGGTTTGATTCCCACTCGAGGAAATGAAAAAAATAATATTTTCAATTTAAATATTTAATGTTTCATTTCTTCGCTCTGGTAAAAAGGCAAATCGCGGCGTTGAGTTCCGCCACTCAACACGCAATATCTCAATTTCGGCAGAAAGTGGGTAAAGGAAATGGAACGGAGTGTAATAACACTAGTTTCCCAAGTTCCCTCTGCCTACCTTGCTATGTGCAAGATACAGCGTGAAGCTGAGTAACATATAACTTATTTGTTTTATAAAAACCTTTTTATTTTGCAAAACTAATAAAATTTTTTTATAAAAAAAATCTTGATCGCAGTTGGCGATAAGCTTTATTAAGTAAGTAAATGCGAAGTAACTGGAAAAAAGGCTGTCGATTGCTTATTTCATGGTATTAGTGATGTGTCTATCAAAAGATCTGCACAGACCATCGATGTACAGAACCTGAGAGGTTATTAAGCTTTTCTTTTTTTAAGTAACTTAACACGTACAACTTCTCATATTTAATCAAAATAGTAACCGAGAACGCAATAACAAAAGATTTGTTATTCGCAATAATCCTAATACAGTTCCAAACGATAGTTCCGCGATTACGTGTTTCAACTGCAACCAAAAGGAGCATCCTTTTCATAAATGCCCTAGTCTGATCGTAAAATGCAAACATTGTCATAGGATTGGACATGATAATGATGAGTATAAGTTACGACGTTATATACCACGATTAGCAGTGGGAACAACCGTAATATATAATAAATAATTGCAGTAGTGATGGAAAAAGTACTAAACTCCTATCTTATCAGTCCGGAAATGATCGTTATAAAGTAACGGATGTTCCACGTTTTCCTAAATTCTATCAAAAGTCGAATTCTATCAAAAACAGAAACAGATTCATAAGGGCTAAGCCTTATTGATGTGAAAGCTCTAGAAGTGCATGATGGTAAAACGAGTGATTCATTTTCTTGTAGTGATAAAAAGGAGCACTACTAGATAAAAATTTTGCCAGTTGTTTCGAATTGATATTCAATATAGACTACTTATACATAGAAAATTGTAGTAGGCAAACGTACAATATTTTCTTTAAAATTGATTTTGAGCAAATAATACGTATATTGTCTAATGTTAAAACATAATAATTATTTAAAATTAAAATAATTATGTTTATGTTATTCCGTATACTTATGAGAAAATTACATATATAATGTTTTTATTTTATTTATTTTTTGTTGTTTTCATTTGATTGTAAATATAATATTGCTAATTTATATATACTTCCCCTATCCGCTACTCATAATTTCCCGAATTGCGTTCCCGCGTTACTTGACCTTATGATCGTTTCTTCCATTGAACTTGTTGAAAAGCATGGTCAATGTCCTGCCTTAGCATTCTCTTACCATGACCTTATATATGTATCTTATAAAATGAAACCCCCTAAAGCTAAATCAAGAATCCTTCTGCAGCGAAATTTTAATGGTATAGATCTAAATTGTTTGCGCGAGGAAGCGGTCACTATCGACTGGTCGAGTGTGCTAAGCTGTACTGACGCTGATGATAAGCTGTCTCTTTTTAATTCACTCATAATAAAATTATACGACCAACATGCTCCATGGCGCCCTGTGCGATTGAAGCATTTTCCTGCTCCTTGGCTTATTGACGACATTAAAAAGTTACAACATAAAAAGATTGTTGCGAAAATTAAATTAAAAAAGAAATCGCTGCAATATGATGTGTAGAGATAATCAACGTCGCCATATACATAAATCTATAATTGAGGAAAAAGACTCATACAAAGTTTGGAATTTTTTAAAATCTATTGGAGTTGGCAAAGCGCAACAAATAGTAAATCCTAAAAATATTAATTTAAATGAACTCAATAGTCATTTCTCTACTTCCAGTGTTATTGATAACACAACAAAATTATCTACTATTCACCATCTCAATGCGCTTTCCACTCCTAATATTCCTTATTTCTTCTTAAGTCTATTTGCAGAAAGTGATGTTAAGAAGACCATTTTAGCCATCAGCTCTGATGCCATAGGCGCTGACGGCATTAGTCGTAAGATGATCATCCCTATCCTAGACATAATTTTACCTGTGATTACATGTTTATTTAATCATTCTTTAACATCTAAGCAATTTCCTTTAGCATGGAAAGACGCTAAAATAATTCCGCTACCTAAAAAACGTAACCCAGTTGATTACTCTGATTATCGTCCTATTTCTATCCTCCCTTTCTTGTCCAAAGTCCTTGAGCGCTTAGTACAAAATCAACTCACTCGGTTCCTTTACCACCATAACCTTATGAATCCTTTGTAATCTGGTTTCCGTCCTGGTCATAGCACGACTACAGCATTAGTTAAAATAACTGACGATATTCGCAGGGGGGGTTACAATTTTAGCGTTGCTGGATTTTAGCAATGCCTTTGGCTCTGTTGACTTTGATGTCATGCTGGCTACCTTAAGGTCAATTAACATATCTACTGATGCGATTGACTGGTTTCGTGAATACCTGTCCGGGCGCCGGCAACGTTTACGAATACAAGATTCGTATTCGGACTGGTCTCCTGTTGTTGCTGGTGTGCCATCATCTTCGGTATCGTACTCTGTTCAGTCCAATCTCCCCTCCTTACCTTAAAGAACGTTTCCAGTTTCTGGACGAGTTACATTCCCGATTTCTTCGCTCTAGACACAACCTAACTCTAAAAATTCCTTCCCATAATACTTCCTTTTACAGTAACTTATTTACGATAACGAAATGCTAAGCCTTTTCTAACTTTTAAACGTCTTTAAAGATATACTTCTTATCAATTTAAGTCTTATTATTATTGTAATTAATTTATGTATTTTTTTTGTTCTCTCTCGTTTTATTTTATTTTTCGCTTTCCATGTTTTCTCTATCATTTTATTTATGTAGTTCTAGATGTTTATTTGTGTGTCTCTATTTATGTATGTATGTGCATTTATATATGTGGGTATGTATGTATGTATGTATGTATTTATATATGTATGAATATTTGTATGTATATGTAATTAAATACAGTATAATATTACGAGTGTATCATATGGTATGTATATAACGGTTTTTATTTATTTTATAATCTATACATTTTGCAACCTATCCCGGGCTTAATTTGCTATTTCCTTTGCCTTAAGGTTGCCTGGCAGAAATTGCTATTAAGCAATAAGGCCGCCTTTTGTACATGTATTTTTTTTTCTTGAATTTCGCTGTTGTTTTTTTTCTCTGGGTGTACAATAAAGAATTATTATTATTATTATTATTATTATTATGTTTCTCGGCTTAAGTTCTCGGGTTCAAAACCGAACCCGGTCCTTTGGAAGGCTTGCGTGGGGACACAGGTCCAACACGTAGAGGCCCCTTCGAGAATATTAAAATAATTTGCTGTGACGCATTAGCCGGGATCCATCTCTGAGTAACCAGAGGTAATTGCCCAGAGATGGTCTCCGGATAATGCGTAGAAACTATATAAAATATGAAAAACTAAATTGGGTCTATGGAATGTAGTTTGGATGGATCGGGAACTGGGCTATTAGAGGAGACTATCGGACGTCCGCCTTTTCAACGTCTCAAATTGAATGATTGACGGACGGTGACTCGCCTCCCACTAGATGGGCCCCCACAAAGCGGCGTAATGCCTCAGGCGCAACATCGGCGTGGTCGGCTGAGGGTGTAGAGAGGTGTGCACCGGTTTCACCATCACGAGAAACTCGTGAGCGGGTTTCCCCGTTATTACGCAGATTGAGCACTTCCACCCTTTCGAGCATATAGCTCTTGCGCTCCACTCTGCCAGCCAATAAAGGCAAGCCAGAGGCGGGGGATAGATTACAATTCCCCTCTGGAGGACTCAGGTCCGTGGGGTCGCCACTCCCCAACAGCTCGCCACAAGCTGCCCTGCGGGTTATTATTATTATTATTATTATTTTTTTCTTTTCTTTATCTCCCAATGATGGGGTTCTAAATGGTTTACACACGGGCCTTAGCCAAGTAAGTAACCTAGGGTGAAGATGATGACGAAAGAAATTTACGGGTGAGACGGCAAGTATTTAATAAGACTGCTTTTTGGAGAAGAATGAGAGTGGATTTGGGCATTTCAAGGAGTTCAAGATTAGTTGTCATTCCTAAAACCCTTAGGTTTTAGGAATGACACCGGTAGTAGAAATGACTATTGGGATAATTTTAACTGTTAATTTGCCATTGTTTTTTAATCTCAGTTGCCAGGTCTATGTATTTGGATGTTTTTTCGGAATATGTTGAGAGAAGATTGTGTGTATTACATACTGCTATATCTATGAGGAGTGCTATCTTTTTCTTTTTGTCTAATACTGTTATGTCCGGCCTATTATAGTGTACGGTTTTATCCGTCATTATAGTCCTATCCCAATAAATTTTAAATAAATTATTTTCTAAAATTATACTTGGACTGTCTTTGTAATAAGCTAATTTTTCTGTGATAAAAGCATGTTTATAAGCTAGGTTTTGATGTATTATTGCAGCTACTTGGTCGTGCCTATATTTGTAATCGGTTTGAACAATAGATTTACAGGCACCGGTAATATGTTGGATCGTTTCAGATTGACTATTATAACGTCTACATAAATCTGTCGGTAGATTGGGAATCCGTATGATATGTTATTGGTAGTTGCGTGTGTTGATTACTTGGTCTTGAATAGCGATCACAAAAGCTTCCGTTTCTGGGAAGAGCTCTCCCCACCGCAGCCATTCGTTCGACGCTTCCTTGTCGACGTGGGCTAAGCTGAGATCAGCGAAGTGTCTCCCATGCACAGATTTTTGTGACCACATATTCACTTTTTGTTGACGAGTTGTTGAATACTGTTGCGAAGTCCTATTATTTAAATTAGGGGGGTTAATTTCTGATCTATTTCAACTGCAAATTTATGAAGTTCTGAATGTTCTGATTTGTGATAAAAATAATTTCGAAGTTTGGTTATTAGATTGCTGTGGAGATTCGATATGTCAATCAGACCTCTTCCTCCATCAAGACGTGGTAGGGTTAAACGTTGGGTACATGATCTAGGGTAGTGTTTCCTGTGAGCTGTCATAGTTGTATTTCTATTGCGCTGAAGTTTTTTCAAATCTGATTGGGACCAGTTGATTATTCCAAATGAATATGTTAAGACAGGTATTGCGTAAGTGTTTATGGCTTTTATGCTATTGCGTGAGTTTAATTGCGTTCTCAGGATTTGATTAAGCCTATGTTTGAATTTTTTGGTTAAGTCTAATTTGGTTTGTTTTTGTTGTATTTGTTTTGATTGGTGGAATCCTAAATATTTATATGTGCTGTGTTCATCCATGAACTCTATTTCATCGCCAGTGTTAAGTGTATATGTATTATTTTGCGCTCTCCTTTTTTCTATGGAATGTATTTTGCATTTATTTACACCGAACTGCATTTTGATATCTGTGTAGAATATTTGTGTGATATCGGCCAGTTTGAATAGATGTGATTTGTTATTAACGTAAATTTTTATATCATCCACATACATCAGATGGGAAGTAATTTGGCATGAATTATTGTTTTTTAATGTAAATCCAGTATTAGACCTATTAAGCAATTCCGACAAAGGGTTGAGGGCCAAACAGAACCATAATGGACTGAGTGTATCACCCTGAAAGATGCCTCTTTGTATTGATATCGGTTCAGTAGTAAATGATGTATTATTATAATTTAATTTGAGTTTGGTTTTCCATTGCAGCATGACTATATTTAAGAAAGTGACAATGGTAGGATGTATATTATGATGTCTTAAAACGTAGAGAAGCCAGCTGTGTGGGACCGAATCAAAAGCTTTTTGGTAATCTATGTACATTGAGTGAATATTTTTGTTTTTAGTTTGTGCTTGTCTCATTACTATTGTATCTATTGTTAGTTGTTCTTAGCAGCCTTGACTATTCTTTTTACACCCCTTTTGTTGTTCAGTGAGTATTTTTTCTTGATCTAAATATTGGTACATTACTGTACTAATACATCCTGTTATAATTTTGTAGATAGTCTGCAAACATGTGATCGGTCTATAATTCGCGGGGTTTTTAGAATCTGACCCTTTCGATCGCATATATGTTATTCCGTGTGTTATAAATTTAGGAATCGTATGAGGTGCCTGTATGAATTGGCGTATGTGGTTCAGAATAAATGGATGTGTGCAAGTAAGCTTTTTATACCAATAATTGTGAATATGATCTGTTCCAGGTGCTTTCCAATTATGTGTGCGTTTAATGATTAGTGTAAGCATGTCTATTGAAAAATTTTCGAATTCCATTTCGGTAATGTGTGATGTTTTTAACTCAGGTAACTATTCTGCTTTAGCATTGAGTTGTACTGGATTTTCCCAAACATTAGACCAAAACTCGTGAAGAGCTTGTGGTGTTGGCATTTCAACAGGATTTGCGATGCTATTTTGCCCATTTGCCAGTGTCCTGTAGAAGCGTTTCTCATTATTGACAAAAGTTGTGTTCTGTTGTTTTCGTTGTGTGCATGTTAAATATCTTTTTAGTCTGCTGGCTGCGGTGTTTAATTTTTGTTTTAGGGTATCGAGAAAATGTTGTGATTCTGTGTTTGGCTCTTCGTGTCGCGAATGACTTTTGTATTTATTTTCTATTTCTTCTATTGTTCTCAATACCTTTTTACTTCTATTGCCTGCTATATACTGAGTAAGCCTTCCTATTTCCTGCCTGTATAATTTAATCTTTTTTTCAATTCTCCTTTGCCATGTAGGTTTACCTTTACGTTTATATGTTCCTGTACCTTCTGTTGAATAAAATTTAGTCCCATTACAGGTTGCCACTGTGAAAGCTGCCGAGTAAATTAAAGGGTGTAGCGTAATGAAATCTATATTATCGTTTAAGTATCTTGGCAGAATTAAATTATTAATATAGTGAATTATAAGGGATAGCCGTTTCGACGTTTTCTGTTTTGGAATAAACGGCCTTTCTTATGGGTCAATATTACTAAATTTTTCTACTGTATTTTCGAAAGTGCTGCCAATTAATGGATCTCTATAACATTCCGCTTCTTCGTTTTCTGGGATTGTAAGTTGAATATCATTTAGGAGAGTGTGACTATTATTTTCATTGTACGTTGCGGTTAAATTTTCTGTGTTAATTATTATGTCGCTTTCCGACTGAACTATGTTTAAAGATTCGATATTTGACGTGAGATGTTCCGAGACTTCATTTTTTATTTCAGTGAGTCTATTATCAGATATATATTTATTGTTAATGATTGCTCTTCTTTGATCTGCTATTCTTTGTTCGGATAGATGGGAAAGATTAGGAAATTTGGTGATGAAATCTTCATGAAGTAATTTTCGATATGCTGTTTTGTTTGATTCTAGTCGGGTTATTTGCAAATACAATCGGATTATTGTTTCATTGTGTTCATTAGACCATTTCATTCGAGAGGAGGTGCTTGTTTTATTATTATTATTTACTGAAGTAATTATAGATGGTTCTGAGGTCTGTGAGGTAGATTTTGGTTGTAAGTTACATATTTGTGATCTAACTTCATTTGAAATATGATCTATTATGGATTGTGGTAATAACTTATTTCTAATTATTGCCCGGCGTTGGTCTCCTACTCTTTGTCGGCTAACTGTAATATGTGGAAATTTTTCAATAAATTGGAGGTGAAGTGGTTCTAGGTAGGTTTTTGTGTGTGTTTCAAGAGCGGTTAGTTGTAGGTAAATGCGCAGTATAAATTCGTTCATATCTGAAGTCCATCGCCTACGCGTCTTTGTTATACTCGTGGTGGGCGCAAGGTCGGATTCGAGATCGACTTCCTGCAAAACATCATCGAGCGTCGATACTGTAGATATAGTTTTTGCCTGTCTCGTCATATATGAGGGGCGATTTAAAGGGATGGATGAAAATAATGATTGTGTATCATCGCCCGATAAGGATTCGGCTGTAGCTTCTACGTCGTGAGCTCGCCTGTTCAACTCACAAAGACCGGCTGTAGCATCTTGTGTGACGGGAGCCCGCCTGCTCAACTCCTCGCCACCGGTGTTCCGCATACTGTGGCACCCAGCACCGGCTCCAGATGCGCCCCGGCGACCCCCGGGCAGCGACCGTAAATTATAAGTCTTCTTGTTTTGCTCCATTACAGGGGGTTGTGGGGATGATTAGTTCGGGAAGGGTAACCTAGGTGTTATTTGTTTTATTGTATCTCCCAAATTGGGGTGGTCAAGATTTGCTGACTCATGTTAAGTAGATCGCCTCCCCTTAAGCCCCCCCTACCACGACAAGGTCCATCCCCTGGGGGGGTTATTATTATTATTATTATGTTTCTCGGCTTAAGTTCTCGGGTTCAAAATCGAACCCGGTCCTTTGGAAGGCTTGCGTGGGGCCACAGGTCCAACACGTAGAGGTCCTTTAGAGAATAATAAAATAATTTGCTGTGACGCATTAGCCGGGATCCATTATTATTATTATTATTATGTTTCTCGGCTTAAATTCTTGGGTTCAAAACCGAACCCGGTCCTTTGGAAGGCTTGCGTGGGGTCACAGGTCCAACACGTAGAGGCCCCTTCGAGAATATTAAAATAATTTGCTGTGACGCATTAGCCGGGATCCATCTCTGAGTAACCAGAGGTAATTGCCCAGAGATGGTCTCCGGATAATGCGTAGAAACTATATAAAATATGAAAAACTAAATTGGGTCTATGGAATGTAGTTTGGATGGATCGGGAACTGGGCTATTGGAGGAGACTATCGGACTTCCGCCTTTTCAACGTCTCAAATTGAATGATTGGCGGACGGTGACTCGCCTCCCACTAGATGGGCCCCCACAAAGCGGCGTAATGCCTCGGGCGCAACATCGGCGTGGTCGGCTAAGGGTGTAGAGAGGTGTCCAGCGGTTTCACCATCACGAGAAACTCGTTAGCGGGTTTCCCCGTTATTACGCAGATTGAGCACTTCCACCCTACAGGAAAAACGTACAGGAGCTACATTAGAGTATTCATTAAAATTTAAACAAAATAGATACTTTAATGAGATTATGATTGTTTAAATCAAAATTAAATTAAGATTTTATTCTGTCGGTTTCAAAATAATAATGAGTAATTTCAATTAGTAAGTAATTTATTGGCAGAGTTCCTGATGTTTTTAGTGTGCCAGGAGGCTACACATTTCGTAGGATGGGCGAATGTCATAATCTTATAAAAGGTAGTTTTATATTTCTTAAACGGCAACACTACTCAACCCCGTCGCTCTTTTGTGACAACTTCCGGTGGAAGGATAAAGAGTGGTAGGGTTGAAACAGCGATTTTCATAATTGAGTTAGGAGCTTGGTCAGTCGTTCGAAACCATCGAGGTGAGTAGTTGTCTAGTGGATACTATGCTAATTGGCCAATTAAAGTGTAATAAAGTGTAATAAAAGTATTTACTGTACTGTGAACTAGAGTTTTCTTGATATATGGTTATGTTTAAAGATTACCGTCCTTCGAAAGCACCTCTTTCATTCTACAGGTTAGTGAGTAAGTTCGGGAGTCACTCACTTTTCACTAAAACAGCTTCTTGTTTTCCCGAAATTGATTCATACGCCGAAAACCCATGTTATCCTCACCTTAAAATGAACCCAAAACAGCCTTGGTTTGTTTGCCTTGTACTCTACTATTGTACTCACTCATTCATCAATTGAAAGTACAAAAACTTGTCTACACCTTGACTGCCTTGGTACGCCAACCCAGAAAGCCAATCGGTTGCCAGGTAAATCGGTCGTTTTATTGCCTTGTCACTTGGTCCTAGTCGGACAAACAACATCCAGATCTCAGTCATCCATTGATGTGATCAAACAATTCATACACCTTTCACTATCCTCTTACATTCTACGTAGCTATTTGTAGCTAGCGTGGCGTGTTGGCTGGTGGTCCCCAACAATGTAAACGTCGCCACTTATCACACTTATCACACCAGCGGGTACACACTGGTGCGCAATAGGGAATCTGGGTGGGACGCACTGACAGTGCGCGCTCATATGGTACACATGATGGTGGATGGAACATTGCAGCGAGCGCTTATTTTTTGCTTATAACTATATAAAAATTTTACATTTTAGATTTATAAAGGAAAAGTGATTGGTAAGATAGGTAAGGGGACCTCAATCGACCTTCGGAAACAGGACCTACAATTCTGAAGGAAGGAAGAAAATTCTTAAGAGAAGCCGGAGGGTATGTATACCGACGAGGCGAAAATAGCATGCCGAGTCCGTTCTCTGTGACTACCCCACTAAAGATACGATGTGTATCTAAAAAGAATATTTACATTTATCTGGGTTTCTTAGTCATGGGACCTTAAAAATCAATATACTTTACGAAACGGTCAGACGGATTTGAAGATTATAATTTTTAGAACGAACTTATTACTTTTGCTCTTGAAAATATATACAAGACTTCCAAGAACCCTGTATTCAAAGGTTCCCTCAGAACCTAACAGAAGCCTACAGAACCAAAAACAGAATTCCGTTATGTTCCCCACTTTACACTGAATCCGAGGCATTGACTGTTGAGTGGCGGAACTCAACGCCACGCCTTGTCTTGGTACCATAGCGAAGAAACAATAATATTGAATATATAATTAGAAAATATTATATATTTCTTTACAGTCACACGCTTGTGACCCTAAGGAGAGGGCAAATGGACAAAAAAAAATATTTTTTTTTTTCAGCTTCACGCTGTATCCCGCACTAGGCAGGGTATGCAGAGGGAAAGGAAGTGAAACCTAGTGTTATGACACTCCGTTACACTTCCGTTCCCCACTTTCCGCCGAATTTGAGGCATTGCGTGTTGAGTGGCGTCACTCAGCGCCGCGCTTTGCCTTATTACCAGAGCGAAGAAATGAAATATTCAAATTGAAAATATTAAATATTTCATTTCCTCGACTGGGGATCGAACCCAGAACCTGTCGGTTACAGTCACACTCTTGTGCCGCTGCGCCACGACAGGCCTCAAAAAAATCTATTATTAAAATAACCAAGACGTCCAGCGAATGTAATTGAACCTGCAGTTGTGATAAAGAAAAGAACAAGTAATTGTCTAAGCATAAATAAAATTTATTTGTCACTCAATATTCAGATAACATTTTATGTAGAAACTTACTGACTAATTTGAATACTGTAAAAGGTTATTAACATATTATGTTAATTTTATGAGTAAGACTTATCAGTTAAATTCTGTCACTTATGGTACTGTGCTATTAGTGATCCGCTTCTCTTGACTAGGTGTCTTTAGCAAAGAAGTGTCATGATAAAAAAATCCGAAATCGCCACATCACTGAGACACTTGCTTCCGCTTGCATGCGATTGTGAAAGTGGAAGTCGAATAAAGGCAACTTAGTTCAAGAATCTACAGACTGTACTTAGAATTCCACCAAGAATGTAATACTGTAAGTAAAAGTTAAGGGATAAGTTAGCAGACATCCTCTGATTATTTTTGTATTCTTCTCAGTGCGCATGAAAATTTTAAAGCCACTATGCGCCGCATGTTAGGTGTAAAGCACGTATTTTTGATACTTTAGAGTTATCGCTAAGACGAACCAAGCGAAGCGCAAGGGCACCACCTTTTCTCGAAGAATTTTGTAATTTTTTTGGACCTTCATAGAGTTGGTGTCTGATGTACCATATGAAACTTTAGGGGTATTTGAATGAGAGTTTCACCAATATGAATCAGGATATTAGGATATTAAAAACCTAATTAATAAGTTCATGAAAGGGTAGGCCTGTCGTGGCGCAGCGGCACAAGAGTGTGACTGTAACCGACAGGTTCTGGGTTCGATCCCCAGTCGAGGAAATGAGATATTTCATATTTTCAATTTAAATATTTAATGTTTCATTTCTTCGCTCTGGTAATAAGGCAAAGCGCGGCGTTGAGTTCCGCCACTCAACACGCAATGCCTCAAATTCGGCGGAAAGTGGGGAACGGAAGTGGAACGGAGTGTCATAACACTAGGTTTCACTTCCGTTCCCTCTGCCTACCCTGCCTAGTGCGGGATACAGCGTGAAGCTGAAAAAAAAACGAAAGAGAAAAGAAAAAAAAAAAAATGAAAGGGTAGGCTGACGGAATTTAGAAAACTATTGTTGATACCTAACAAGTGTCAAATATACCAGTTTTTATAAGACTTCATACTATGCACTATAAAAATATAAGTGATTTTGTCAAACAGCTAAAATAGAATACCTGGGAGCATGATTCGATGAAACACTTGCCTAGAAAGAACATATTAACGTAATGTGTAACAGAATCAAGAAAACAATTTATATATTTAAAAGTTTAAGATCTATTTTAGATTTTTCTTGCTCAAAAACTATATACTATGCCCTGTACAATCTATAATGTCGTATTGTATTATTGTTTGTGGAGGTAAAGGTAAAACTAAACTGCTACGATTTGAACGGGTTTAGAGATGTATTTTTAAAGTTATGTTAAATAAACCTTTATTTCCAACGATTGAGTTATACGAGCAAAACATATCCTTTCAGTAAGAAAATTATTTAAACTTAACACTACCAAACGTAAACACTCGCAAACACCTTACAATAAACATAATTAATAGTAATTAATAGTAAACGCACTTGACTTGGTATGTAAGACAGTCCAAATTCAAATTCAAATATTTTTATTCAAAATAAGAAGTTACAAGCTTCGTTTTTTGAACATCAAACAATTTACCACCAGTTCACTAAAGTGACTGCCTCAGACCTGAGAAGAACTGGCGAAAGAAACTCAGCGGGACATGTCTTTTTTTTAGTCAAAATTTTACATTATATAATTATGTGACAATGATACAATTGAAATAGCCTGGAGCGAGCATTTTATTCCCAAGGCGTTTTATCATTTATAAAATCGTTAATATGGTAATAACCTTTAACACACAAACGTCTTTTCACAACTTTTTTAAATTGTAAAACAAAAATTTTCTGACGTTTTCTGGGATCCTATTGTAAAAGCGTACACCCTGTCCCAAAAACGAATTACGGACTCGATGCAAACGAGTTACAGGCACACTAAGTTTAAGCCTATTTCTAGTATTAATATTATGTACATCACTGATTGTAGTAAACTTATTAATATTTTTCTTGACATACATAACATTTTCAAAAATGTATTGAGATGCAACGGCCAATATATTAATCTTTTTTAAGGTTTCCCTTAAAGAATCCTTAGGGCTTAAGTTATAGATATTGCGCGAATAGCTCGCTTCTGCAAGACAAAAATTGACTTAGTACTGCCTGCATTACCCCAAAGTAAGATGCCGTAAGACATAATTCTATGGAAGTAGCTAAAGTAATTTTTTTACTATGTTTTAAAGTGTTATTCCACACTTAGGACAGAAAATACTAAACTTAAATTTTTAAAAAGCGTATAAAAATTTTGAACGAAGCAGGATTTGAACCCGCGCCTCTGGAATACCGTTCCTGGAACGGTATTTCAGAGGCGCGGGTTCAAATCCTGCTTCGTTCAAAATTTTTATACGCTTTTTAAATTTAAGTTTAGCTAAAGTAAACAAGGCGAGCCGTTTCTTCATCGGTCAATTATTTTATTTTATTATTAGTATTTCAATGTTGGGTTATGTGTCTGAATAAAAGTATTTTTATTTTATTTTTTTATTTTTTATTACATGGATCTCAGAACTGTTTACGGTAGAAAGATTGAGCTGCGAGTCTTGGGTTTTTTTACAGGATATTTTTGATGGCATATTTATTAATACGAACAATGTGGTTGGATTTTTTTAATAAAAATGCCAATTAATGCCATTATAGTGCCGTAGATACTTGTGCTAAAGATCCACTAAAGAAGCTAAAGGGCTACACGTGGCTCTGGAGTCACACTTTGCCAACTACTGCCTTAGATTTTGATGCTTCCAGGAACTTATCAGAAATATTTAAACATAACTAATTATTAAAAAAAAAATGAATGTTAGCAATTGTAAAAAAAGTGTGGTGTTTAAATATTTTAAACACATATTGTTATAAAATATTGCCAAGAAAAAAGTTTCAAGTATTGGAGCTTAACGGAAGGAAAGGAAGAAGGAAACTTAAGAAAAGGAACTGAAAATAGGCTTAGTTAAGTACTAAGTTATATATTTTATTCTATAATTAAATTTATATTTTCAAAGTACTTTTAATAAATATATAATAAAAAATAGTCAAAATTATTAGTGTTTAGTGAATTATTGAGCGAAGTGAATAGCGAAGTGTTGAGTAGATTTTCTGATACAAGTTAAGTACATAGTTTAAAATGAGAGATTTAACTATGTAAAGATACTCTATACTCAGCTTCACGCTGTATCCCGCATGAGGCAGGGTAGGCAGAGGGAACCCGGGAACCTAGTGTAAAGACACACCGTTCCACTTCCGTTCCCCACCTTCCGCCGAATTTGAGGCATTGCGTGTTGAGTGGCGGAACTCGACGCCGCGCTTTGCCTTATTACCAGAGCGAAGAATTGAAACATTAAATATTTAAATTGAAAATATTAAATATTTCATTTCCTCGAGGGGGGGTCGAACCGAGAACCTGTCGGTTACAGTCACACTCTTGTGCCGCTGCGCGACGACAGGCCTCGGCCTATGTAAAGATAGTTTTGTGTTTAATTTGTATTTTAAAAAATATGGTTTAAGGATAATCCAAAGCCAATGCATTTAATGTAAAATGATATATCTCTGCACAGAAATAGTTAAAAGTAAACTATAACACTAAGCAATGTTATTCATAGTTTTTCTTTATAATTAGAGAACAAAGAGGTAAATTTTTAGTCTTTGTAATAGAATAAAATATGTATGATAAAATATGTATGATCCAATTTTATGTATGTATGTGCTTATGGTATAACTTATACTTAATATTATCAATATTCTTATTATAATAAAGAGTTTTTAATAATAAATGTTTTATTTACATTTTTATTTTATAAATTATCAAACATAACGGTCTAATAATTATTTACTGAATATTGCAGTTCTACTTTATTAATACAGTTTATATTTCACAAACAATTTACCTTTTTGTTGTGTATTACATTAAGCATACAGATATAGCATATATCGAGCACCGATCGAGATATAAATATACATTTATTATGACATAAACATATAATATATTCATTAATTTCTTCAATTATGGCATTTCGAGCATATAAACATATACTACTACAGACAGCTGATATAAGCCGTGGTCCGTAATTAGCTCACATCGCTCATAGCGTGCCAACGCTCGGTCCGTATTGAGATTTTATCGCTCACAGTTTTCGTTTTGAATAGTATGACGTCACTTGTGACATCACTGGCTAGAGCTTACAGTGCTGATGGGTCGGAGCGTAAGCACCGTGAGCGTTGATGTTATTTTGACGTTTAATTGACGTTTAATATATCCTTAACGTCACTGTCATTATTGTAAATTTCCTCAATTGCTGAAAATGCTTGAGTACAACCATTTTCAACATTTTTGGGAACATTTTTGGGAAACCCGACGTTTCGAACACTTTACAGTAGTCCGTGGTCACGGGTAGACTGAGGTGGCATTTGTCTGTCAGTTGATATAATTATTATATCAAACTACCGCCAACGATTCCTTAATTGCCTCGCGTACTGCCCTGGATTCTTGCAGAATGAGCTAACTGTATCTGGTCCTCTAGTGTGGTGTGCTGGGGATTTTAATAGTGGGTCTCAGGTGTTGGAAAGTTTCCAACTATATTCTCTATTGAAATTAAGATGTTTTTGTATTTCAATAGCCTCGCGGATTATTCTAGGAATATATCTATTCTCCCTAGCGAGTATGTGGGGTTTATCAAACCTGATTATAACCTGAAACCTGATTATGGTTGGATTTGTTTGATATATGTATCGCAGAGGTGGTGGGATGCCAACGATGCTGAACACCTAGGGGACGAGCTTCGACAGGCGAAGACTGCTCTTCATCAGAACAAGCTGCCAGTTCCCCGCCAGCGTTGACAGAAGACCAACAAGCCACCCACAGATAAGAGACCAGCACTTTTACCATATGTGAAGGGTCTTACAGACAGGATCGCCAACATCTTAAGAAGAGCTTCTATTAAAACTATTTTCAAGCCTAACAAAAAAGTGAGCCAATTCTTGAGACCAGTGAAGAGTAATATTCCTTTGCAATGTGCAGGTGTATACAAACTTGACTGTGACTGTGACTTATCATATATAGGTCAAACAAAGAGAAGCATCGGTGTTAGGGTGAAGGAACAAATCTCCGATGTCAAGAATTGGCATGTATCAAAATCAGCTGTAATAAAACAAAACAATTATGATTAATAATTACTACCGCTAGATTCAAAAATTTTTGATTGATTTGTTTATAAACTATCAATTGATAAAATCAAAAATATTTGACACCCGGATGGTACAGAAACATGACGCCATATTGCCGTAACGCACTTCCGTTGCATTGTCGTCCAGCTACCCCTTAGTCGTGCCTAAAGAAGTTTTACTTCAAAAATATTTTTTATAATTTATAATATAACAGCTGTTCGCTACTTTCCGCCAAGTTTCGGTCATTGTGTATTGAATGTAAAAACTTGACGGAACTCAAAGAGAAGAGATTAAAACATTAAATATTTTGTTTGAAAATATTTAATTTTCCAATCTGTCGCGTTTATAGTCGCACATACTAGTTTATTATTACAGTCCACAAATCAGTTAATTAAACTTATATTTCAACATGAGCATACAAGTTGTTGCACACCTATCCTCAGCTTCTATTAAGCATTATTAAACAAGCTTATCGGCCGCTATGTGGTCGTTAAACGTTTCGTTGTCGACTAGCACCAGCTGACTTTATCTTTCAAAACATCAAGATCGATTACACAGACCATTTCATCAGCTAATCGAAAAAGCCACGGATGTGGATTACTACGTTACGTTAGAAGTACTCGTAGTAGGGGATTTCGAAGATCCATGTCTCGCTCAGGAAAACCTGTTAACATTTATTGCGAAAAATCATTCGTTGGAGCCTATAATGAAATTATTATTTTTTTAATTAAATTTTCTTCCTGCTTATGCTCCCAATTTTGGTAGCCTTTTGGACACAGGTGTGAAATCTACGAAGAGCTTGATCCACTTTCTACACTACCTGATTAAGACTTTCGACATTTTTCCAGCAGCTGCTGGTTTTCAAGATTTTGAGCAAATTGGACGGAAGTACAGTAAAACACCGTCGAATCTAACGAAGAGATTGCTCAAGAATTTGTCATCTATTAGATGATTCCTGTGGAAATGAGAGCTTTTATGAAAGCTATCTAATAGTGCTACAATTTCCGGCCTATGGGCCGGATTCGGATCGTAAGATTAAGTTTATTTAAAGAAAAATAGGTAATGAGTTTATTGCATTTTTTTTATATCAGGCGTCTGTACCTTAATATGTGCCATGAGTGTACCAACGGATATATATATATATATATATATATATATATATATATATATATATATATATATATATATATATATATATATATGTATAATATTTTATTTCAACTTCACACTATATCCTACACATTGCAGGGTGGACTAATACACAAATTACAAACATAAAGATTTAGCGCCTAGTATAAAAAAATGTAATAAACTCAATAACTTAATTAATAAATAAACTTAATTATATATTTACGCATAAAAGTGCTTTAATATGCTTCGTCTGGGAGCCGTCTCCTTGCCTCGCCTTTCAACAGAAATCTTCCAATAGAGGAAATCAAATTTTTGAGCAAACTCTTTATATAATTCCTTTAGCAGTTGTAATATACACAATTTTGCAAATGTTACAGGTATTAGTTATGAAGTGCAACAATTTTACCTCTTTCCACTTTAGTGATGGTAGATTGCCGTCTTTAATAACTACTAGCGAGGTGATCTTCAGTGACTCCTTGGAATTCAACCATTTGGTGCGGTGTTGGCGGCAGCTCGGAAACATATTCTTTGTTCCATCTGTAGCGATCTCAGCGGCGATGCTATTATGCAGCACTTTTCCAAGTCTCAGAAGTTTTCAGCTGGTAGTGAAAACCTTTTATGTTGTGAGCAAACGATAATTCTTACGAGTTGTCTTTGGGTAGCGGAAATTTGTAAAAATCTCCCTACAGAGATGCTAACAACAAAAATAAGTTGTAACAAGCGTATAAGAATTTCGACGGAGCTCGGTGAGAACGAATGGCTTAGTTGATCAGAGCGCTGGAACGGCATTCCAGAGGCGCGGGTTCAAATCCTGCTTCGTTCAAAATTTTTATACGCTTTTTAAATTTAACTTTAGTATTATTTTAATTTATTTAAATATCGACATTGAAGAAAGAGACGTTAACAACATTAACAAAATTGATAAAAAAATAACAAAAGTGAGAATTCATGACAAAATATTAGTGAAGAATATGAAAAAAATTAAAGACATAAACATTGCCTTAGAATATTATTATTATAAAAAAGGTGATAAAAAACGAACGAATTATTACTGAAACCTGAAGAAAAATGCCAGGGCAATTTTGCCAATCTAAAACAAGATAGGCTCGTGATTAAAGAAAGCTATTTCGTTTGGAAAAACGACAAAGAACTAATTTCACTTCTCCAGAAATCCAAGCCAGCTTTGTAAACAACACGCTTTTTGATAAGTCAACAGAATTAATATATTCGATGCAATAAAGACTAGGAGCAATCGCTGTCTTCGGGTGCTAATATAGACTAGCATTATAACAATATAATACGATAGACGATGACGACGAGAGACGAGAGACGAGAAATATGTAAAAGAACAAAATAAAACAGCTTAAAACATATAGAAACCCACGTCCTGATGGCTTAACCAACAAAGCATTAAAACTAGGAGCTCTCACTTTAACAAGTCACTTTGCACAGCTATTTAATATGATACTCGTCATATAAAACATTAGTGGACATCGGATATCATCGTTTTGTACAAAAAAGGCAAATTATGAAAAGATTAGTTTTGAGGCCTGTCGTGGGGAAGCGGCACAAGCGTGTGACTGTAACCGACAGGTTCTGGTTTTTTTTTTTTTTTTTTTTACTAGCAACCTCTGACGTAATCAGAGACCTTTTTCCTCCGTTATTATTATTGTTTATCTATTGTTTGTTTTGTTTGACAGTAATGTTGTTGTATAGGGCTTGTTATTGTTATTATATTGAGTTTATATTTTTATCTATAAGTGCTTTAATTTCTTGAAACTAATTTATTTATTTTGGTCTTATTTTGAATTATTTCTCTAGTATTGTTATCGTTTTTATCTAGACCCACTTACATTCACTTACATTCATTTCTTAATTAATTTTACTTATTTTGTTATTTCTATTTACTGTACATTTATACATATTTTTACGTTGAATTGCTGCCAGTTTGTGGAGGACTTATCAGATTTGTTGACTTTTGTGCATTTGTTTGGCCCAAAGATTGCGGTCCTTACTTGCCACTTTACCCAGAATAGAGGCATTCCTTTATTCTGGGTTGAAAAAGGTCTTAATTTTTTCTTGTGTACTTGCTTTCCGGTACCGATAACGACTTTTTTCCTACGCTTGGAGGCCCACATCGTGCCGTCACATATGGCCTGAAATTCGGCCCAGTACAGTGCTACAATGAAGTTCAGGCGCATATGGTCTGCAGAATGTAGGCCCACAAGTGCAGGCATTGCGTGCTCGTTATTTTGGGTGTACTTAATATTTTGCACAACCAGCGCCCACATGCTTTGTAAGTTTTGCTGAGTTTTTTCGCGGGAGTTCACCACCTCAACCTCAGCAGTACGCCACCGTCGACCGTGCCAAGGATTCCCACTTTTTCCGACCCTGACTTTTTCCTAGGTCTGTCGCTCTCCTCCATATTATGGGGGAGACCGACAGAACCAGGTGGCTCGTGTGGGGGTTCCTAGCCTTTTTTCGGAATTTGACCAGAATCCTGTCATCCTCCTTGTCGAGCCCCTCAAACACCTCTCCATTCTGTTTCCTGAGAGCCTTCAGTACTTCTACATCGGCGTTAACGCTCAAAAGGTCTCTCAGGACGATCATTGGATCCCGGTTTTTGACGTCCTCGACATGGAGGCGGCTGGAGTGGAGGCCCTTGGCCTTTCGCACTTTTTCCACCTTGATCCATCCCTCCTTTGCGTCCACCGCTTTGCGCACCCGCTCCAGTACCTCCTCCCCTGTCTCTAATACATCCTCGCAGGAGACGATGATCGAATGCAGGGAAGGGCGCACCGGTTTGGCCATGGGCGCGTTCGCGGTGACGGTTGCGTAAGAGGAAGAAGGGTTTGTGGGTGTTGAGGTGGACTGTTTGTCGAGCACCATCTTCAACTCCCGCATTAGCCCGGTGTTATCAGCCAACAGCCGCGAGTGCTCCTCGATTTTTCGAGAGAGTTCCCCCTCCTCTTGGCACTCGGGCTGTATCGTCTCTTCCTTTTTTGGCTCGCCCTCCAACTCTTTTACAAGAGCGTATAATCGCTCTAGGGCTGTCATAACACCGGCTTTTATGTCAGTTTTAAAGTTGCGGGAGTTGTTCAACAGAAGTTTGGCGCTTATGAAGCAGGCCTTCGCTTCCGTGGTTCTGTTTGGATATTTTTTCCTCTCTTCCTCACGCTCGGGGCTGAAATCCAGCCTGGTCCCCCTAACGAGAGTGAGGTCGATTTGGTGGCTGTGTTGCGGTGCTGGTTTGGTTTTAGCATGCTGGTCTCTGCTTGCCTCCTTTACGGATGGGGTTCTGAACAGGTTCTGGATTCGATCCCCAGTCGAGGAAATGAAATATTTTATATTTTCTATTTCAATATTTAATTTCTTCGCTCTGGTAATAAGGCAAAGCGCGGCGTTGAGTTCCGCCACTCAACATGCAATGCCTCAATTTCGGTGGAAACTGGGGGACGAAAGTGGAACAGAGTGTCTTAACACTAGGTTCCCGGGTTCCCTCTGCCTACCCTGCCTCGTGCAAGATACAGCGTGAAGCTAAAAAAAATAGTTTAGATTCTAAGAAATACAAATTAGTTAATAATATTAAATTATATTAATAATAATTGATACATTATATTTATTACTTTAAAACACTCAAGGGTAATATAAATAGCTAACAAGCCACAGAACGATCAGGCTTTCGATGGCTTTAGTACAATAGACCATATACAAACACTACATCAGGTTATTGAATAATATAAGGAATATAATCACAAATCTTTTGATCACTCAATTTGGAATGCCGTAAAACCACAAAGTAAACTAAACTAAACTAAAACAAAAATTATTACAATCAGCGCTAAACATACAGAATATATTGAAAATTAATTAAGTATATTTAAAATTTAGTAGAGTGAATAGTTATAAGAAATAGTAAAACGCTTCTCTGATCACTCCTAGTTTTCTTCTTGAAAAAGTTAATATTTTTTATGGGAAATGGTATACGTATGTATAATAAAATTCCACAAGTGATTTTGGACTTGCCACATTAACAATTTAAAGCGAAAATTAAAAATATATATTATATTGTTACGTAAAGCCTATTTTACAATTTAAGACTGTTGATAATAAAAATGTGTGGGATTAAATATTGTTTGTACTCATTCAGAAAGTTAACTAGTGTATATAGTGTATATAGTGTAGTGTATTATATATTTACTTTAATTTATATATTGAAAAGAGCAACTATTGAGTTTCTTGCCGGCTCTCAGCAGACCCTCATTCCAAGTTGCGCCCGGAATTTACGCCGCTTTATGGGGTCGATCTAGTGGGAGGTGAGTCACCTTGGGTCAAACATTCAATTTGAGACGTTGAAAGGGCGGACGCCCGCTAGTCTCCTTCAATAGCCCAGTTCTCGATCCAAACTACATTCCATAGTCCCAATTTAGTTTTCATAATTTATATAATTTCTACGCAGTATCTAGAGACCATCTCTGGAGATTCAGAGATGGATCCTAGCTAATACGTCACAGCAAATTATTTTAATATTCTCTGAGTGGCCTCTTCGTGTTGGACCTGTGCAAAACGCAAGCCTTTCAAAGGACTGGGTTCTTTTGAACCCCACAACTTAAAATGAGAAACATAATGATAATAATATAATAATATAAGCCTTTATTCGCTGATCCTGTACAGTATGTTTAACATTTACTACAGGATTTTTTTTATTTATATATTATACCTACATACATAGGTATAATATACCTTTATAAGTATAATAATTTATTTTGTAGGTCAGGTTGTCCCTTGACATAGGCCTCCCCCATTGTCTTCCACTACTCTCTATCTCGTGATATTCGTCTCTATCCTTTTGATAAATAGTCCTCCTTTTTTTTTCCCGTTTCTAGGGTACCATTCTTTTTTTTTTATGTGAGGGTCACCTGATGGTGAGTGATCACCCACGGCCCCGTGTAACACCAGGGGAGCTACAGGTGCGTTGCCGGCCTATCACAACCATTCTATCACAACATCGGTCCATTTCCCTTTAATCGTTCTCATTAGGTATCCGATCCAGTTCGATTTCAGTTTTCTTATCTTTTTTACTATGTCACTCACTTTCGTTATTTACCTTATTGTTGAATTATTCCATCTATCCTGTAGTCTTATGTTTTACATACTTCATTCCATGCTGCGTTGGCAGACTGCAAGTTTATTGTTGTTTTTTGTTCGTAGCAGGCCAAGTTTAATATCCATACGTGAGACACGGCAAAGTGCATGTGTTTTATAGCTTTGTTTTCACTGGTATTGGAATTGAATATCTATTTTAGTGACCAGTGACGTTTCTAAGTATTACTTATTTTCCTCTCGATTTCCTTAGAGTACTGGTCTCTTATTGATATAACCTGCCTCAAATAAATGGATTCGTCTACGTATTCTATAACGTCTTGTCTTATTTCTATAATTTCCCTTACTGCATTCGTCATAACTTTGGTTTTCGCTGGGTTCATAGATCTTTCTTGATCTAAGTAAGTAAGTAAGTAAGTAAGTAAGTAAGTAAGTAAGTAAGTAAGTAAGTAAGTAAGTAAGTAAGTAAGTAAGTAAGTAAGTAAGTAAGTAAGTAAGTAAGTAAGTAAGTAAGTAAGTAAGTAAGTAAGTAAGTAAGTAAGTAAGTAAGTAAGTAAGTAAGTAAGTAAGTAAGTAAGTAAGTAAGTAAGTAAGTAAGTAAGTAAGTAAGTAAGTAAGTAAGTAAGTAAGTAAGTAAGTAAGTAAGTAAGTAAGTAAGTAAGTAAGTAAGTAAGTAAGTAAGTAAGTAAGTAAGTAAGTAAGTAGTAAGTAAGTAAGTAAGT
The DNA here is from genome assembly GCA_019049475.1 of Eueides isabella. Lineage (NCBI taxonomy): Eukaryota > Metazoa > Arthropoda > Insecta > Lepidoptera > Nymphalidae > Eueides > Eueides isabella. The sequence goes on along the minus strand of CM032413.1, from coordinate 7,753,737 downwards.
AAGTAAGTAAGTAAGTAAGTAAGTAAGTAAGTAAGTAAGTAAGTAAGTAAGTAAGTAAGTAAGTAAGTAAGTAAGTAAGTAAGTAAGTAAGTAAGTAAGTAAGTAAGTAAGTAAGTAAGTAAGTAAGTAAGTATGAGTAAGTAAATTCTTTATTTCAACTACATACTGCTATACATACAATATAAATCTTACAATTTCTATATGTGCCACTGCTAACATTAAAATAAAATTTTATAACAATAACAAATAATATACTAACAATCTTACTCTATTTTATACACCTACATATATATACATATACATATATACATACATACACACATACACATTTACATTGACTAAATGTAGACTTAATTAAGAAAGCAGTGTACAGCAGTGTGACGTTAAAAAAGGAAGGTCACTCAGCATAAATGTTGGAAGATGAGCTGCAGTACTCAACAATTACCAACGCTGGTTTTCAGTGGCCGCCTAAGAAAGGATGCGCCTGCGAACGATACAAAACATAAATAAAAGAAAATACAAAAAAAATAATGAGTTAACAACAATTATAAATTAGGATTTAAGTATGTATATAAATTATAAAGAGTGGTTCTAATAACATATAGAGAAACGATTACATTTACATAGATATAAGTTAAACAAATATTAATTAAAAATGCTATGAATGAAAAAAATTAAATAATATATATGATATATATAATAGTGTCTATATTTGGCTAATTTAAAAACGAAGAAAGTTAATACATATGTATATGGAAAGGTTGCATATGCCTATTTTTTACAAAGCTACGCTTATTCTTGCATTTGTAAGAGGATCTTTTTAAATTTTATTCTAAAACTGTTAGGGAGATCGTTCCAGCATTTAGACGCAGCATATTTGTAGCTTCCTCGGAAAGCAGCTGAATGATGAATTGGTACAAGTAACAAGTGTTTAGAAGCCCTTGTATCATAAGTACTAAATTCATTTGACCATTGTAGCTTATCGTATAAATATTTGGGAATACTATATTTTTTACTATATTTTAAAGTGTTATTCCACACTTAGGACAGAAAATACTAAACTTAAATTTAAAAAGCGTATAAAAATTTTGAACGTAAAATTTTTGGTTGTTAAAACAATAACGGGCACACGCGCGACCTCTCCTCACCCTCTAGTTGTTGCAACATAGTATATCTAAACAACATAAATAAGTTGTAACAAGCGTATAAGATTTTTACTATGTTTTAAAGTGTTATTCCACACTTAGGACAGAAAATACTAAACTTAAATTTAAAAAGTAAACTTTAGTATATTCTGTCCTAAGTGTGGTTAACACTTTTAAACATAGAAAAATATTAAAATAAATAGTATTCTCTCTTGCCAAACGATAATTCTTACGAGTTGTCTTTGGGTAGCGGAAATTTGTAAAAATCTCCCTACAGAGATGCTAACAACAAAAATAAGTTGTAACAAGCTTATAAGAATTTCGACGGAGCTCGGTGAGAACGAATGGCTTAGTTGGTCAGAGCGCTGGAACGGTATTCCAGAAGCGCGGGTTCAAATTCTGCTTCGTTACCAAAATTTATACGCTTTTTAAATTTAAGCTTAGTATTTTCTGCCCTAAGTGTGGAATAACACTTTAAAACATAGTAAAAATAGTATATCTGGTTTTTCAAAGGATAAGACAATGTTGTCGGTGAATCTGAGATGTCTTAGATTTACTAGATTTATATTTACTCCAAAACCTTCCCAGTTTATATTCCTGAATATATTTTGTAATACTGTTATGAAGAGTTTTTGGGAAAGTGAATCGCCTTGCCTAACGCCTCTCTGAATACTAAATTCTTCTCCTTGTTGTTCAAGTTGGACTGTTGCTATGGAGTTTTTGTAGATTTCTTTTAATTCTAATGTATTTTCGGTATACTCCTTGATTTTCTAGTGTCTTCCAAATGTAATTATGACTTAGCGAATCAAAAGCCTTATTGTAGTCAACGAATTCCAAGTAACATTGGACGGTAGTCCGGACTCATTCAATTTTTTTATATATAGTTTGATTTACAACACGAATATGATCTAAAGTGGAAAAATCAGCGCGAAATGCTGTTTGTTCTTTTTGTTGGTTTTCTTCCAGCTTTTTTACTATTTTTTTTTAAATGTTATTCCACACTTAGGACAGAAAATATTAAACTAAAATTTAAAAAACTTAAATCAAAATGTTTATACCTTTTTTTTAATTTTAAGTAAATTTAAAAAACTTAAATTCAAAATTCTTATACCTTATTTCGGTAGCGTTCTCCTTCTTTTCTAACCCAATACATAGAATATATTTTTTTATCTTTTCTCTCTCTAGATAATCAACTTTTTTTTCCAATATTTCTATTTTGTTTCTCCTAATCTTAATACTTAATTTCTCTCTTCTATCAATTATTTAATTTTTTTGTTCATTTTCTCAAATATAATATTCGTTTGATTGTCTATGTCCATTGTCATTTGATCAAAAAGTATTTTATATTGTCCCTCCTCCATATGGGCTAGTTTTGTACAATGGCAGCACTATAGCGTACGCTTGACGTTGGTGTCCCTAATAACGCCAAGGATAAGATACTGCCAATGTCACTCACTATTAACTTGGTGATTTTCAATATAAACATCAACGTGACATTGGCGAAGTGATATGTCCACCAGGGTCCTTCCTAATCCTACTTAACCTACTCCACTTACACGGTCTTTTACTTCCTCGGTGGTGATACTATTAACTCTCATGTCCTGCATCACATCCAACCAACGCTTCCATGGGCGTCCGGGAGATCTCACTCTAGGGACACTTTACTATGTCAGTAAAGTGCTTGCATTCGACATAGTTCCTAGGAGGGCGAGCAACGTGGCTAATCTCTCTCAAGAGACACTCCTGTAGCTTATCCGCTTCGTCACGGACTCCAAGCCTACCAAGAAGAAATGTGTTAAGTATTCAGTTAGACCGAATTACGCCACACATTCACCGGAGCATCTTCATCTCTGTGACGTGAAGGTCTTGAGTGTGTTGAGATAGTATTGGCCATCATTCACTGCCGTATAAAAGAACCGGTTGAATTATGCTCTTGTATATCAGCCCCTTAACTTTAGTTGGTATTCTGCAAGAGTCTTCGTAGCAGAAGATAGTTATATATTATATAAAGACAGAAAAGATTCATTTTTTTACATAGCAGCGTTCAAATCAGTATTAATAAATAGTCACGCAGGGTCAATCTCAACCACCAAGGATTGTATCTAAACAATTACAACAAAGTTTTTTTATTGAAAGGACTAAACTGCTGATGTTGAAATGGTAAGAAGGTAAAGAAGTAATTACGAGCCTTTATGGGCGCTCCTGAATGGGGCAGCGATCACAGGGAAATAAACCTGCATAAGTTTATCTAGATGGTCGACAGGGCCGCCGCTAGGTGTTTGATCGCCCGCGTGCAACACTGATTGTGCCACCCCGTAACTACCATTGCTGAGTTTTGCTAAAAAGAAGGCAACTAAAATGATTGTATCGTTTTAGTCGGAAAAAAGAAAATTATCTTAACTAAACTATATTTTGATCAATATATTATTTCCTGAAATGTAAAACGATATTATTATCATCAATAAATTTGGTATTTTCATATCGGCGGCCGTCAAATAACCCATCAAACTGGCCATCCCAGACCATAAGTGACCAAATCTCCTCAAAAACACCTAGGGTAGATGCTCGGGAAACACGTTTTTATGAAATTATGGATAATAAGTAAAATTATTTGTCATGCGATCCCGCCAACCCCCGGCGCCATGAAATACACGTGTTGTGGAATGACTGAACTGCTACTGAAGACTGTGCAGGAGTGAGTAACCAGACTCCTGAACGAGTTACTGCTAATGGAAAACTAATGCTAATACAAATTAAACTAATTAAGCTATTAAACTATTAAAACTAAAATTAATGCCGGCAACACACCTGTAGCTCCTCTGGTGTTAGACGGGGCCGTGGGCGACGGTGATCACACACCATCAGATGACCCTTACGCTCGTTTGCCTTGTATTTTCCATTAAAAAAAACTATTCTTTTAACTGGCATTCCACCCTAACCTGTTTACAAGATCGGGAAGCTCGTCTATGACGAGCATAACTCGTGCAGCGACAATAAATACAGTGCTCCAGAATAAACATTCAATCTCGAAACACCAGACTAACAAAGGATCCCTGTAGATAGAAATCAAAAGCAAAAAAGGCATAAACTCGCCTTCACCAGAAGAAATAAGTAGTAAATTTAGCGGGTTACCCTAAAATCCCAAAGATGCTGCGAAAAAGCCAAGATAAAAACGGCCTAGTAAGCTACCACCTGGTAGAATTATTACAGACCACCAACACAACTCACAACAGCAACCAATTTAGATTAAGTTGTTCGGACACAGCGCTGTATAAAAACGTAATTACATTAGTTCGAAATAGAGGACTTATAGGACACATTGTTAACTTAAAAGATCAGCTATAGAATAGTTATAAAAAAATCTACACTACACAACTCCACATAGTGTAACCGTTGTAGCAATCGAAGAGACTGGAAACAAAGTCTTTGGTAAAATTATCAACTCAAAATTTGGACCAGATAAATAAACATTAATCGGAGAGAAATCAACCTCAACATTTTTTGTTAACATCGAACACAGAGCACAAGAATGAATGCATGCGACCATACCAATGTGTAAAATGGGCCTATGGACTTAAAACCGCGGACTGCCCAAAGAAACACCGTGACACATCTGCACACCTATACCTATGTATATAGTTTATTGAACAAAAGAAAATAAACTCAAGGATTGGGTAGGGTTCAGAAAATTCATTGAGGAAAGCATTGATTTAAAGATCTTCTTAAAATGCCTGATGAGATAGATGGTGCGATCCTATACTAACCTCGTACAAAAAACTTGCTGGTTTAACACTCTTGAAAAAGAAAAAGGTTATGAAGCTGTCGGAAACTTACCTCTTGAAATAAAACTTAAAATACCTAGAGAAAAGAAGAATGCACGGATATGGCACGAAAATTGATGATATCGCTCGGCTCCGCCCCCATGGACGTGCCGCCCACGCAATGCACGCCTTGCACACCGACTTGCGGCGGGCCTGATGGTCGATGAAACGAGAAGTACATATTTGTTTGTATGAATTCACTCACTCACTCAGCTTCACGCTGTATCCCACACACGGCAGGATAGGCAGAGAGATCTTGGGAACCCAGTGTTAAGACACTCCGTTCCACTTCCGTTCCCCACTTTCCACTGAATTTGAGATATTGCGTGTTGAGTGGCGGAACTCCTTGTAACCAGAGCGCAAAAAAGAAAATTAAATATTTTAAATTGAAAATATTAAATAATTCATTTCCTCGAGTGAGGATCGAACCCTCAACCTGTCGTTTACACTCACTCGCCTGTGCCGCTGCGCCACGACAGGCCTTGTATGAAAGAAACTAAAAATGTCATATAAAATGCATCAAATACGATCCATTCATTTATTTTGTCTGTGCTCTATGGGATCGTAAACCTTAATATATTATAATAATTTCAGCTTAATTCTTCCACGCGATAGACGAACAGATGGACAACAAAATTATGATAAAGAATTTACAATTCAAATCAATAGTTCCTGAGATAAGCGCGTTTAACCAACTAACTATAGGTTGATAATATTAATAGAGAGGGCTATTTACTGTGTTTGATTGTTTTTACCAGTTTTGAAGTGTAAATCACAATCACATTTAGGAAAGAAAAATATTTATTAAGAAAATGTAACGTTTGTTAAAAGTTAATATTATTGATTGACGATACTGGAGGAAGACCCCCCGGAGGGATGTATGAAGAGGTTGATGACAGTGGACGAGGCGAAAGAGGTATGCCGAGACCGTAGCGTTTGGCGCTCCGTTCTCTCTGCCTACCCCGCTGGGGATATAGCGTGAAGCTAAGTAAGTAAGTAATATTATTGAACTGCTATATGAAGATTATTTTTTTAATATTTAATTATATTAATACACATTGTTATGAAAAAGATTAGGCTGCAAAGAAATTATCTTTCGAGTCTATTTCATTGTTAAGACGTAGTAATAGTAATATTTAAAAATAAATATTTTTCAATTTTATTGTAAGCTTTATTAAACTGTATCAATTAATTTCACGATAAATAAATTAATTATTGCTTAAGGTCGTATACCTTAATGATTTATCAACAAATTTACCATACCAAGTTTCTGTAACATGTTTTTGGCAAGATTTTTTTTCTTTTTTCAAAAAGTTTTAACATACCATTTTTTATCTGTGCATTTATTTTAATTATTGTTGATAATTATTTTTTATTATACACATACCTCGGTTTTCTTCTGTTTTTAACAAGAAATGTTTTAGGATGTCACTTCGTTGCTATGTAGAGAAAATTAAAGATTTAGATTATAATTATATTACAATTATATTATCGAGAAACAATGCTGTATCCCGCACATGGCAGGGTAGGCGGAGGGAACTTGGGAACCTAGTGCAAAGACTATCAGTTCCTCTTGTGTTCCCCACTTTCCTCCGCATTTAAGGCATTGCGTGTTAAGTGACCGAACTTAACGCCGCGTTTTGCCTTGTACTAGAGCAAAGAAATGAAAACATTAAATATTTATGATATTATTTATTGATCGAACCTACAACCTGTCAGTTACAGTCACACGCTTGTGCCGCTGCACCACGACAGACCTCAAGCGTGAAGCTGACTAAGAAACAATGCTTCATATTAAGCCAAAATTGTGAATAGAACGTAGTATCTTTACACCAAGTTCATATGTTCCCTTTTCTTACGTTGCCAAGCATGAGTTACAGTACAAAGCTACAAAATGTTAGTAAATGTTAACATAAAAGTATTTATATTTTTTATGTTTGATTAAGTAAGGCCTACTTCAATGTGAGGGACTAATAAAAGAAAAGAAACGGTGGATCAGCGTCACAAGGTTATCCAGAGTGATATTTAAACCATTACTTACACCAAATCTTGGCTATAGTCGTTAATACTGTAGAAAATTTACGAACGAAATATATTTTCGAACAAACGGTTATTTTATTACCCAGTCTCCTCTATAATCATACGCTCCCACAGTGCTACAGTAGCCTCAACTATGATTTTTTTTATCAAAGCAACCTGCCTACTGTGATAGAATTAGCATTGCAATTAGCAAAATCTGCTAATGAATTTTCTTTCTTATATTTTAGCACGTCTATTATTGTAGGCGTAGGAAGACGGGGGCCAGACCAGGCTGTGCCCACCCCAGAATGGACTTGTGACCCAGAAGTTTAAGTAACAAAAAAATATTTTATAAATTAAAAAGAAAGAGGTCTGTCGTGGCGCAGCGGCACAAGCGTGTGACTGTAATCGACAGTTTGTACTCGTAGGTTCGATCCCCACTCGAGGATTGAAATATTTAATATTTTCAAGTTCAATATTTAATGTTTTCATTTTTTCGCTCTGGTAATAATGCAAAACACGGCGTTAAATTTCGCCACACAACACACAATGCCTTTAATTTGGTGGAAAGTGGAGAGTGGAAGTGAAGCAGAGTGTCTCAACACTAGGTTGCCAAGTTCCCTATGCCAACCCTGCCATGTACGGGATATAGTATGAAACTGAGAGTAAAAAGAAAGATGTTTATACAAATGTATTTATTAAAAATAATCCAAGCCAACCAACAGCTAAACTATATTATTATTTCCCCAACAAACATATCAACCGAACATCATACATATATTTAATGGAAGAATATATATGTATGTACATATATAATGCAATAATTTATCAATTTTATATGGTATATAAGAAGTGTTTTTACTCGATGAGAAGTAAGAATTATACAGTCGCTGGCAAAATGAAGACATGTGCTATACTACTTCTTCTTTTCTCTCTTCATGATGCGTAAGTTGATATTAATATAATTAAGTTAAAGGTCGAAGCGTTAGTGAAGGTTGTAAATTTGATTTTCTCTTTCATTCTCGTAACGTGACATAGCGTGGCGTTGAGTTTCGCAACACTAAAACGCGTCTTGAGTGGCGAAACCCTACGCCGCGCTTTGGCTAATTATCAAAACGAGGAAATGAAATATTTCATATTGTGAAATGAGAATCGAACCCACAACCGTCACGTTTACAACCTGTTTTTCTTTTTTTTTTTAGCTTCACGCCGTCTCCCGTATATGACGATGTAGGCAGAAGGAACTTAGTGTTGCAACGCTTTTGTTCTTAACTTTCCGATGAATTTGAGACATTGCATTTTGAATTGCGGAACTCAACGCCGCAACGTAATTTTCGTTACCAAAACGTAGAAATAAAACTACTTAATATTACTCTACTCTACTCAGCATCACGCTGTATCCCGCACGAGGCAGGGTAGGCAGAGGGAACCCGGAAACCTAGTATTAAGACACTCCGTTCCACTTCTGTTCCCCACTTTCCGCCGAATTTGAGGCATTCCGTGTTGAGTGGCGGAACTCAACGCCGCGCTTTGCCTTATTAGCACTAATATTTCATATATGTATATTTTTCATACACTCGAGCGGGGATCGAATCCACAACCTATTCGTTACAGTCACACGCTTGTGCCGCTGCGCCACGAAAGTTTCAAAGGATTTATTATTATTCTATTTTAATATTAAATCTATTACTTTCAGTTTAGCAATAAAGCTGCCCTACGATACGATAATAGTGGGCATGGGTTCTTCGGGGATCACAGCAGCTTCAACTCTTGTGAATGCTGGGAGAAGAGTACTGGCTTTGGAGGCTCAAGACAGGATCGGGGGAAGAGTGCAGTCGGTGAAGTTCGGTGATGGGACGGTCGAGCTGGGTGGTGATTTGTAAGTGGAAATAATCTAGCTATTTTTATAACTATTTAAGCCCACGCCTCATAGAAACCGTCCAAGCGCTTTGGCAGGGTTCTGCGAAACTTTTAAACGTTGGTTATAACTTATCATTTCTATAGGGACTTTTTTCAAATTCCTACTATCTTAACGTACAAAGATGCTTAACGATATCGTTTGGCAAGAGTGAACGGTATTTCGGAGAACATTACAGTATAGGAATATTTAATTTCCACGAGTAGGTATCGAATCCACAACCAGTCGTGTTTACAGTGTCAAGCTTATGCCTCTGGTCCACGATAACACTCATTTATTATTTGATAACTATTGTAATTAATTATGTATAAATTACTAAGAATGTTTTATGTATTTTTTGATAAAATACCAATACTTTTTTACGGCTCACGTGAAGTTATAAGGAGGATTTAGGAGTTTTTGAATAAAAGCAATTTATAATAATTTAATAATTTAAAAAGACATATCCATTCCATTACTTATCTAAGGCGTGGATACCTTTGTCTCAAAAACTACTCAGCCTTTTTTATTTTTTAAGTTACTAAATATATAATTTAAATCTACAATAGTATTCCGCAGTGTATTTTGAATTTGCCACTAGAGAAATTTAAAGTAAATGTTAAAGTAATGTTAATTAAGAAAGCGTACTACACTGTCCAAGAATATTTGAATGATAAAAATGTATTTAATTAAAGTCATTTGAATTTCATGCAGGATGGTCACTATTGTATTAAACAATGAAATTGTAACTTTATTCAATATTGAAAAGAGCAACTGTTGAGTTTGTTGCCGGCTCTTCTCAGCAGAACCGCATTCCGAGCCGGTGGTAATTTTATGTTTGTGACGATTCAAAAGTGCTTGCTAAAGCCTATTTGAATAAAGAATATTTTGAATTTGAATTTGAATTAACAAGTGAACAAAATTGTTAATAAAAAAACTGTGGTTCCAAAAAAAGTCACTACTCTATCTTATTAAAAAGCGTTCATTCTGTCGCACTAAGTTAAAACCTCTTTCTAGTATTTTTATTATGCACATCACCAATTTTAGTAAATTAATTAATATTTTTCCTAACATACATAACATTTAACAAAATCATAGATTAAGTTTTTTGACAGTTTAATATTTACACTATTACACTAAGCCAGTGTACTAAATTAAAGCATTGTTTACATCGTTATATACTTTTTGTCAATAATTTTAAAATGAATGAATGTATCAGCAAACAATGCTATCTCATGACTCCTTCCAACTAAATATGATAAATCCTGATGAAAGACACCTAGAATAGACCCCTGTGGGACCCCCATGCTGATTAATGATCCCGGAGATTTTAATTCTTTCCATTCACATGAACTCTCTGAACCCTATTAGTTAAACAAGAGGTCAAAAGATCGTGTGCACGGTTTCTTATGCCATAATGGTGTGGCTCCATGACCAATGTTGAGTGTTGCACGTAGTCGTTTGCCTTGGACATGTCACGGAACATACCAAGAGCATTCTGCGATCTTCAAGCTTTATAAATATTATTTATAAAGCTTGAAGATCGCAGAATCAACACCTACTATATGCAAGAACCTGGTATATGCAGAATACAACGAGAAGCTGAAGAAAACACTAAAAGTGTTGTTCCTTATTTTTCACTCATAACTAATTACTAACATTATAATAACATACATAACTTTATCTTAATTTCAGAGTCGAAGGTTCAAAAAACAACATAGTTTACGAAACGGCTATGAAATTTAATATAGATTTGGTCGTTCAAAATAAATCGCGTAACGTGTTCATGTCAGACGGATATAATGAGAACTTTACTTTGGTGAACGAACTTATAGATTTTGCTCTTCAAAACATATACAAGCCTCCAAAGGAGCCCAATACTTTAGGCAATGTTATTAGAAGAAGGTAAATATTATTGATTTATTATATAACTAGCTGGTGCCCGCGAATTTCGTCTCGTCAAGGAATGTTTGTACGCTAACAGAAGATAAAAGACTATTATATGTAATAGAGTCATTTCCGTATGTTCTTAAAGTAAAGCCGTGCTCTTGATGTTGCATGTCAGTTAGTTCGGCAGACGGACTCCAGAGCTTTAAAATAATCACTTCTCATAGATGTTGATCAGGACACTTTTTACTCCCACCATATAAAAACGTCAAAATACGTCGCAAGCTGACGAAGTTTCATTGTAACTTACCCCCCTTTTTTCACCCCTGTCAAGGCAGAATTTCCAAAAATCCTTATTGCATCATTCTTAATTTCTAACTAAATAGCCAAATATTAATTTAATCTAATTATCTTCAAAACTGACGGAGTTTCATATAAACTTACCCCCACCCCTTTTACCCCCTTAAGGAGCGAATTTCCAAATAAAAAGATATAAGATAACCTATATGTTAGCGAGGACTAATAACTATATAACAAAAATAGTTTCATCAAAATCCGTCGAGTAGTTTTTGTGTGAAAAGCGGACAACAAACAGACAGACAGACATTTATTTTTAAATCAGATTTTTGGTTTCTATTGGTTGTATGAAGATCCCTCATCTTAGATTATCTTTAATACCTATAATGTACTGACATGAGGTTGTTATAATTTTATTATAGATTAGTATTTTATTAGAAGCCTGTCGAGGCCTATCGTGGCGGTACAACCTTTCTTGTTCTAGATCCTATCCCTACTCTTGGAACGAAGTATTTAATATTATATCATGATATATTATATCATCATATCTTCGCTGTAGTCACAAGACAAAGGGCGTCGTAGAATTTTGGCACTCAACACGCAATGCCTCAAATTCGCTAGAAAGTGGAGAATGAAACGAAGAATCTTAATACTAGGTACCCAAGTTCCTCTGTCCACGAAAGATTCCGATAAATTTTATTGGTTAAAAGGCAACGTACAAGAAATAGCCGCATGCGGTAGGAATAGCCGACTTTTGATGGTCGAAAGCCAGTATTTGAGGACTCCCCGTATGCGGTACTAACGATTGATTTAACTGATAAACCCTAAGACACTTAAAATATGTAAATAGCGTATCAGAATAAAATACATGCTGAAACCGAAGAATGAAATAATTTATTCCATGTGCTGCATTAATCAACACACTCTCTTCATAACGCAATCGTATTGTTTTTTTTTAGATTATTAAATTATATCAGGGAAAAATATCCAAACCTCCTCGGAGATCAAGATTTTGTAGTAAATTTCATAGAGCTGGTGAGACTTTTGATAGTTGAGTACGAGGGTGCGAACGATTGGAATGACCTGAGCGCTCTAACTACATACAAATTATTACCAGGACGAGACTACTCGTGGCACAGATACGGTCATGAAACCTATCATGACATTTTGTTGGCAAGTTTTATGTTTAAGTTATTTTAATTTTTCCATAACCCGTGGTTCAGGGGTGCAAACGTGCTACTGTTACTACTTTAGGTTATAAGTTGATTATAAGTTCGTTTCCACTAGAGAAAATGAAATATTTAAGAAAAAGTAATATTTACATTTCTTTGATTTGGTGATGAGGCTAAGCATGGCGTTGATAAAGCTATATTAATCAACACGCAGCAACTCTTAGCAATCAAGAGTTCAGGTTTCCATGTTATTTATTTTAATATTTACACCTGAACCCTGTATTGTTAATTATATTATTTCTTTCTTTCTTTCTTAGCTTCACGCTGTATCCCGCACGAGGCAGGGTAGGCAGAGGGAACCCGGGAGCCTAGTGTTAAGACACTCCGTTCCAGCTCTGTTCCCCACTTTCCGCCGAATTTGAGGCATTGCGTGTTGAGTGGCGGAACTCAACGCCGCGCTATGCCTTATTACCAGAGCGAAGAAATGAAATATAAAATATTTAAATTGAAAATATTAAATATTTCATTTCCTCGACTGGGGATCGGACCCAGAACCTGTCAGTTTCAGTCACACGCTTGTGCCGCTGCGCCACGACTGGCCTCATTATATTATTTACAAATTAATTATCTGGAATTTTGGAATAATCGACGATAGTTGTGATAGTTGACGATGGATGTAACCATCAAAATCAAACCCATGTTTGAGTTCCTACCGGTTAAGTAGACTTACTCTCAACAGTAGGTACTTAACAGTAGGTACTTGGACAGCAAGTACCTACTGTTGAGAGTAAGTCTACTTCCTGTTATATGGAGAATATAACATTTAATATAAAGATATAATATTTATAAAATAAACAATTTTGATTGATCATTGGGAAGCGCAACTCCTATATATTATTGAAATTTTAGAAATTTGTCGTAAAACTGAAAAGAACACGATGCGCTTCTATTTTCGCCTTTTATTTCTTTTTTCGTGTAAATGAGGGTAGAAGAATAAAACTTAAAAAAATACTTTCACAGAACACTTACAACAACGGCCCTGGCCTCCCCACTTTGGACACAAAATTGAACAAAGAAGTAGTACGCATTAATTGGCCCCAAAATTCCACTGGAGATGTGGAAGTGGTCTGTAAAGATGGCGACGTGTATACTGCTGACAACGTCCTCGTTACCGTTTCTGTTGGAGTACTAAAACAGAAGTAATTTATTTTTCTAACTTATTCTTTATTCGTTAATTCATGCAATAATTAATTTATTTGTTTGTTTCCTTCGTACAACAAATAATTATAAAATATTGTTATTAAATTGTGTCATGCCATTCAATATATTTTTTTTTCATATATATTTTAACTTTTTTTTAATCAAATCTAAGGTTTAAAAACGAACGAGTTTATTTTTCTTTTATTTGTTGATTCTGTTTTTTTTTTTTTTTAGCTTTTCACTTTATTCTGCACTTGGCAGGGTATGCACAGAACTTGGTAGCCTAGCGTTAAAATACCCCGTTCCGTTTCCGCCTTTCCTTTGAATGCCTCCAGCATTGCATTTAGACTGCCAAAACTCAACACCCTACTTTACGTTGACCTCAGTGGGGATCGAACCTGTCGCTTTTAAAATATGATTTATAATTATTATTCTTATTTTATTGTGCAGGCTTATACATTAATTGTTCACACAAATTACAGTTACACAACTCTCTTCTCTCCATCCTTACCAAATGAAAAAATTACTGCGATCAATAAAATATCACTCGGAGTTGCTGAAAAAATAATCTTAAGTTTTGACGAAGAATGGCTGCCTAATGGTAGATCTTATGACTTCCTCTGGAGAAATGAGGAAAAAGCAAAGCTGACTGAAGAAGATTCTTGGACTGCTTCTATAGGGGAGTGCACGACCCCAGTTGGCTCAAGGCGGGTTATCACGTGTCAAACTAGGGGCAATATCTCGAAAATTGTAAGTGTTTACACTAATAATTATAGGTATTTAATAAACTGACTCCGAACATCTACATAATATCTGTATATGTACATCCTTTTAAATTCTAAGCAATTTTGATTTGAGGCGTTAGTGGCGGATTTCGACATCGCGCTTGGCCTTTTCACCAGAGTGAAAAGACGAAAATATTAAATATTTCAATTCCTCAAGTGTTAGTTGAACTTACAGCCTTTCACGTTTACAGTTGCACGCGTGTGGCCCTACACCATGACAGACCTCAGGCCTTTAATATTAAATGTACTTACTTAGCTTCACGCTGTATCTAGCACGTGGCAGAGTAGGCAGAAGGAACCTGGGAACCTTGTGTAGTGGAACACTGCGTTCCACTTCCGTTTCCCACTTTCTGCCGAATATGAACCATTACGTGTTGAGTGGCGACCTCAACGCCGCGTTTTGCCTTGTACTAGAGCGAAGAACTGAAAACATGAAATATTTAAATTGAAAATAGTATATATTTCGTTTCCTCGAGTGGGGATTTAAATGTGTAGTAAAAATTGTAAAAAAATCTTTCTCACTGGTGCTTCTTACCTGGTCACTTTATTATCAATGTTTTATTGCGCAAAGCGGCCTATTGATAAAGTATTAAATACCAGAACATAATCAGTTATATTTCTGACGACTGTCAGATGATGCGACTACCCTCAACCCTATTTACTTACTAACTTACTTAGCTTCGTGCTGTATCCCTAGCGGGGTAGGCAGAGAGAACGGAGCGCCAAACGCTACGGTCTCTACATTACTCTTTCGCCTCGTCCACTGTCATCAACCTCTTCATACATGCCCTCCGGGGGGTCCTCATGCTTTTTACGTGACCTTCCTCCAGTATCGTCGATACTGTGTTTTCGAAGGTCAACCGAGGTCTCTTCATTCTTCTTCTGATTACAGAAGAAGATGTGGGTATTAACCCACGTTTCGCTGCCGTATAATAGTGTCGATACCAACACTGCATTGTGTACGGCCAAACGCGCAGCTATGCTGACGTTTCGCCGTCTCAACAATGCAGCTAAGGCCCCGTTAACTCTGTTAGCGGCAGCAATACACCTTTCCCTATCCATTTCATATCTTCTGTCATGCTAAACATACTTCCCAGATATACTACCTCATTCACTTGTTCTAATAAACAACTCAACCATACCCGCTCTAAATTTAATAATTATTAATTTCCAACAAGTACTTACGATAATGTCTCAATTTTTTTTAAATATTTTAGATTGCGTCTTTACCAGAAGAAGAAGTCAAGACCAAAATAATGGAATTTTTGACCAAATTCCTGGGTAGCGGCATAACAGTACCAGAGCCAAATGGAATGATAATGTAAGAATATGTTTGTAATAAAAGACTTTAAGAGGTAATACTTTACACAAAGGAAAATATTAATATTTTAGAAAACATATTTCGTAGAGTTTCGTCATATTTTAGTGCATGAGAAACGGAGTGTCTTTTGATCACCTGTGTTGCCTTTGCTTTTTTATATACTTAGCTTCACGCTGTATCCCGCAAAATGGCAGGATAGGCCGAAGGAACTTGGGAACCCCGTGTTAGGACACTTCATTTCGTTTTCCACTTTCCGCCAAATTTGTGGCATTGAGTGTTGACAGTTCAGTAATATCTTTCCGAAGTGATCTTTAAAAAAATAATGCTGGCATATGCCTGGAGTCTACTATGCCATATTCTGGATACAGTATTATTTTTTCAGAACAAACTGGTTTCAAAATCCCTACATACTTGGTAGTTTCACATTCGATAGTTTATGGATATACAATAATCCGAACGCAAGATTGACTTTAGGGAAACCCCTCGTCGACGGATCGGGGATTCCCAAAGTGTTGTTCGCGGGGGAAGCATCTAGCTACGATCGTTTTGCTACAGTTGATGGAGCAAGTAAAACAGGAAAGAGAGAAGCGGAGAGAATACTGCGTTATATTTAATGTAACATTTGAAGATGTTTATAATAAATATACACTATGTTTATAAAACTTATTTTTTGTTTTAATTTTTACTCGACTGCGTGACGCTAGGGGGGTAACGTGTTTTTCAGTATTATGTATGTACTCGTACGTTTTTAGGTGGGGTTGGAGAGATCAAACGCCTAGGACAACTGATGATCTGTACGTTAATCGAATCGTTTTAACCTTATGAATGTCACTAAACATAATATATTCTTGAAAATTGTAAAACAAATTCAAAAAAGTTTATAACAATACTAAATTTATATATGTATACAAATTACAAATTTCGCCTACTCAAAGCAAATTGAGTTGATTGACAAGAGAGAATGTTATTTATTAAATATTTTTACTATTTTTAAAGTGATATTCCATATTTAGGAGCGAAAAATACTAAATTTAAAAACGTATAAAAGCCTGCTGCGTTCAAATTTATATTTTGAGGCCTGTCGTGGCGCAACAGCACAAGCGTGTGACTGTAACCGACATGTTCTCGGTCGAGTAATATTTAATATTTTCAATTTAAATATTTAATGTTTCATTTCTTCGCTCTGGTAATAAAGCGCGGCGTTGAGTTCCGCCACTCAACGCGCAGTGTCTCAAATTCGGCAAAAAGATAAGGGGAACGGAAGTGGGACGGAGTATCTTAACACTAGGTTCCCGAGTACCCTCTGCCTACCTGTGTGGAATAACATTTTAAAAATAGTAAAAATAAGTTTATAATTGTTTCACGAAATACAATGTTTAAAAAAAAATCAAAACAGAAGACAAAAAAAAATATAAAAACAAAATTTCAACAGTAAACGGATTGAGGATCAGCGAATACTGCGAGATCTGATCATGAAAGTCTACAGCGCAGTTTTGCAGCCATGTCATGTCACGCCATGTCATGTGTATGCTGGGCAAGCTAAGTTTAAACAAAAAAAAATTAAAGTTCTTGAAACTGCGCATCATGACGACAAGTAGGTTTGATTTTTGGCGGACTCAATTTATAAGACAAGTACAATAAATCATGGTAAGAGAAAGCCTTAGCCAAGAGTTGCCCATGTGCACTAGCATAGTCAAGTGACGACACTATGAACAGGTCAAGTAAAGATGGTACGCAGTTAGGAAAAAAATGTATCGCATTCTTAGAGTTAAGGATGTTAAGGTTGCAGCTATTAATGATATCTATAAATTGTTTGCTTCGAGTGTCATTTTTGATCAGACAGGTGTTAAAATCTCCCTTTATTATTGTATGATCTGAGCCGCCTACATGATTATCCAGCAATGTCTCAAAAATTAAAAAATAATCTCTGCGTAACGAAGCACTATAGAAAACACCGAGCATCAACTTTAAAGAGCTGAACAATAGCTCGATGAGAATGTACTCTCTATTAAAGAGGAATGCGTAAATAAATGGCTTTGAAACTTTGAGTCACAAGAATAGAAAGGATTTTCGCCATCCGAGTTAAAACTATCGCTTTTCATAACTACAATGTACAATATAATAATAATATTAATAAAATGTAAAAATAAATATAAATATTCTTAATGTCTATATATATAACATATAATTTATCTATGAAACATAAAAAAAAATCTAACATTTATACACCTACATAGAAGCTTCTTCTCGATTCCCTCCTGTCAAACAATCTTACTCGGATATTGCAAAAATAATGTTTTCCCCTACAGTTGCCACAAATTCTTCCCTTTAATCTCATGCCCCTGCTACACCTACTAAGTCCTATCGTAAGACCATTGTTCAATCCCCCCGTCCCCGCGCCCCTGTTGCAAAGGGGTACAATAGACGAGCTCGCCAATCCATAATTGGTAATTGTCTCTCTCCCCTTAACCCGGCGTGAATGAGGTGAGAAATTGTTACACGGGCTGTGAGGTGGGTGTGAGATACCCTGATAAATGAGTTATAAAACTATGATGTTGTTTTGCTTAATATAATTGTATAACTAGAATTATTACTGAATACATAATTACAATAGGATATATTCAACAATATAATTAAAACAATAAGTTTTAAGCATAAATAGTTTTATTTATTATCAAAATAACTATGTTAAAAATTTTTATAAAAAAATAAACAAGTTTTTGTGGTTTAATCACTTTTGGCATAAAAAAATAAAAAAAATCCAATTTCTTTGGTAAATCAACATAATGATAGTATCTTCTAATAATTATAGCTAAAAAATAGAAATAAAAAGTTTCATGAGATCAAGTACCATACGCTAGATTACACCTACAAATCAGTACAATCGCCGCACACTAAATTTGCGTGTTCCATACATATTGGCTTTTCACATTTTGAACAGCAGTGTTTTGTTTTTCTGTCTTTTTTCTTATTACAGTCACTACATCTAACGTACTTGCCAGTTATTTTTTTTGCAACTAATGAGGAAGGTTCCCCAAAGTGATCAGCAATCCTTTTTCGTGTTTCCTTTGGAAGACGAACATTCTGTTGTCTGTTGCGAAGACTGTCTTTTATTAGTTCCAAACCTAAATTACGAATATAATCGCGGCGCTTCATGCGTTTTTTTTCACCTGAATTATTTTCTCTGTAGATTATGATACCATTTATAGCACCCATATTGAGTATACCGTAAAAAATTGTCATCGGCCACCGTTTGCTATTGCGTGAAACATCGTAAGTGGCACACAGTTCATCTGCAACATCGACTCCGGCTTTGGTTTTGTTGTAAAATGTAATTATTTCCGGTTTTCTTTTATCATCTGTAGATTCGTCTATATTTTTGTCATGGTGTAAAGTTGACATAACCAGAACAACTTTTTTTTTTTTTGGTACATAGGACACCAAAGTTATGTCTTTTTGAAACCCAAATAGAGAGCTAGTTACTTCTGTTCCTTGCTTGAAAATCTCAGGTACACTTGTTTTGTTTTTACGGACTGTGCCAACAGAAGTCAAAGAATGTTGTGTTAAAAGATTAATCATAAGCGGATAGCTAGTAAACCAATTATCAAACATCACATTTCTGTTTGTTTTTGTTATTGGTTCCACTAAACGGTTCACGATATCGAACGCTTTGTTACTTAGTTGGAAGGGCCCAGGTGGTTGTTTCCCTGCGTATACTTCTAGTTTGAGAATATAAAACTTTTCCGCGTCTACAAGAGCTTGAATTTTGATGCCATATTTGGCCGGCTTGTTAGGAATGTACACGCGGAAAGGACATCTCCCACGGAATGATAATAACATCTCATCAATAGTAAGGTACTCGGAAGGCACATAATGTTCACGAATATTGTCAGTAAAATTATCCACAATATCTCTAATTGCAGCTAAATTGTCAGTCTTTTTTCTCTCGACTCGAGTAGTTTTATCATCGAATCTCAAATTATTTTGGACGAAATAAAACCTCTGTAGTGACATTGTAGAGCGAAAGATTTCAACTCCTGTACCATCAGTACGCCATAAATCATTCAGGTTTTGTCTATTTGAGCGATTCAAACCTGCTATATACAAAAGTCCTATATAAGCCTTCAACTCATCCAAAGATACATCTGCCATATGATATTGCTCTTTATTTTCTGGTAAACTTTCCCTTTGATTCTTTATTTGGACATTTGTATATGTGAGTATGATATTAATTATGCTATTTGTAATAAAGAGACTCCAAGTATCTATTTCCGTTTTAGCAAGTTTTGCAGTACCTTTGACGCCTGGAGCATTAGTAATAATGTTCTCAGACCTAGTTCTAACGTTTCGTCTAGGACAATTTTTTGACCATTTGGTACCATCTTTGGATGTATAAAAAGTTACATGTACCTCAGACGACTGAGCACTATCCGCGGGCAAAGATTCCAGCTTTTCTAAACAATCTAAATTAGCCTCTTGCTCCGAATCACTTTCTTCACTTCTTTGAGAAACGTTGTCAATTTCTTTTTCGCTCTCAGAATCACAGGAACTGGCACTTGAGCAGTTATCGAGCAATTCTTGAAGCCTATATTTATTTTCTTCATAAGACATCTTAATAAATCTAAAAAAGAAATACAATATACTTAAATTATAAATAAATCGTAAGCTTACTATCAATACAAATATGTGACACCGACTACGAGGTCGGGTATAACATACCCCAGCAACGTTTGCGCACGTGTATCTCCAGTCGCCGCTGGTGCAATACTGAATACGATGCCGCACCGCACGCCCCGCAACCCTTACCTCCAGCTACTGAGATAATGCACCTCGCATAGCAACAACAACATTTAATACTTATCGTTTTAAAACTTTGCGGGTATGACATACCCCACCTCACTCACGCCGGGTTAATAATGGTTGTGCTGTTAACCAGGATGTTGATAATTCAACAGTGGTTACAAAGGATTTGCTAGGTGAACTAACAGATATCCTTCTGAGCATAATTTCTACCTGTGATGAACTTGCTTTACCGTCCCACGTTGCCTTAAGTCTCTCTAAAATTTATAAAATCCTCCATAATGGCTCCACTGAAATTCCTCCAGTGGAATAGTAAGAGGCCTGTCGTGGCGCAGCGGCACAAGCGTGTGACTGTAACCGACAGGTTCTGGGTTCGATCCCCGGTCGAGGAAATAAAATATTTAATATTTTCAATTTAAAATATTGAATATTTCATTTCTTCGCTCTGGTAATAAGGCAAAGCGCGGCGTTGAGTTCTGCCACTCAACACGTAATGCCTCAAATTCGGCGAAAAATGGGGAACCGAAGCGGAACGGAGTGTCTTAACACTAGGTTCCCGGGTTCCCTCTGCCTACCCTGCCTCGTGCGGGATAAAGCGTGAAGCTAGGAATAGTAAAAGTATTCGGCCTAAAAAGCATGAACTACTTAATATTATTTCACTGTATAATTGTTTCCCTGTCAGAGACATGGCTGTTGCCTGACTCTTCTTTCAGAGTGTCAGGCTTCTTATGTTTGAGGGAGGGCAAAAGTGATGGGTATGGAGGTAGTGCCATCCTCGTCCGGCACTCTTCACCTTACTCCTGTATCCCTCTCCCAACTCACAGTCAAAAGATAAATGCTGTTGCTGTGAGGTCCTTTAATATTTCTTTTCTCTTTGTTTATATCCCTCATTCTTCTTCCTCCGTAGTTTTAAAGCTTAACTCTGTTATCTCTTCGCTTTCTAGCCCTGTGCTGGTCCTAGGTGAATTTAAAACTCATCACACTCTGTGGGGGTGTTATTACTGTGATGGATTTTCCACTTCGTTGGTGGACATTATTGATGATGTTGATCTCTACATTCTCAATGATGGATCACCGATACGTAGGGTTAATCCTAATCCCAGGACTGCTGTGGATCTTTCTTTATCTTCTCTTTTCTTGCCTCTCTCTCCTTCTCTATCATGGTCTGTACTCTCTTCCACCCATGGTAGAGATCATTTCCCAATTCTGTTATCTCTTAATAATAGATTTTCCCCTACATCTAACCCTTATCCGCTTCTTAAATTTAATTTAAAAAAGGCCAACTGGATCGAGTATGCCGACTCTGTAGATTGCATGTTGTGCAATCTGCCTGAGTCTGCTAATTATGAAAATATCTTTTAATCCTATGAGTGGTTTGTCTCTGCCATTTTGTCTGCGACTGACTGACATATCCCTAAGAAACACTCCATTGAGAATCGGAAGCATTTCAATCCAGGAATGGGATCAGGAATGCCCTGATTCTGTCAATCGGCGAATGTCTGCCGAGGTGTCATATGCAACATGTATGACAATGGAGAATTACACTGAGTACCAATGCTGTGATGCAAAATTTAGAAATTTGATCTGGAAAAAGAAAAAAAATTGGTTGGGTCAATTTTTGTGAGTCCTTTAATCCACGCTTCTCTTCCTCCCTTGTCTGGACAAATGTTAAGAGATTTCGCCGGTTACTTAACAATGTCGCCAGCCCTAACTCCTATAACCCTTCTATTTGGCTTAATGATTTTGCTGACAAATTGGCTCCGCCCACTGTAATTTAAAGGACACAAGTCCAGGTGAAGATGGTGTATATACTATTCATTCATTACATTCCGACCCATTGGTAGGTAAAATGTTACAGCTGTCTTCCCATCCCTTATTGTCTAAGCTATATGACTTAGCCCGCCTCATCCCTTGGGGCTTTTTTTTTATGGAAAAGACGGCAAATGAGCGTACGGGTCACCTGATGGTAAGTGATCACCGTCGCTCACGGCCTCGTGTAACTCCAGAGGAGCTACAGGAGCGTTGCCGTCCTTTAAATTGGAAGGGCACCGGGGCCCGGCATTACCTAATGCGAAACGCAGTGGCCAAAGCCACTACTTAACGCCGGTCTTAAATGCCGGGGGTGGTAATAATCCGGTAGAGTCTGCCCATGCGTATTGCCATTACTGGCAACATGACTCTACCACACGCACTTAAGTCTCCTCTTACGACACCATTAGTACCAGAGTGATCCTATTCTAAGCCGGAATCACACGGCTATAAAGGTAAAACCGTTTTATAGCAAATTAAGATCTTCAATTATTTAAAGGATTCGAGAAGAAGTATCATCATATCATCTAAAGGGCTTGGATGTTACTTTGACATGGTCATTCTGGAATCTGTGTTGTTTCTTGCTTCTACTCATATGGATATGTCCTGGTCTAAATTTTGGGGTCTAATATTCCAAGGCGCCTTTGGTTTTTTTTACAAAAATTTACTGAACGGAATATTATCCGGCCGCCATGGTCGGCGGCCCGCGGTGTCAGAGCTCAATATCTGACGTTAAATTTAGTCAGAAAGCTGTTAGGCGAGCTCTGTCTTCCTTGGACATCCACAAGTCGAGTGGGCCGGATGGCATTTCTCCTCTTGTGCTCCGTTCATATGCTCCTGAGCTGACACCGGTGCTAACGCGTCTATTTCGGCACTCTTACTCAGTCGGCGTAGATTCAGATTCGTGGAAGAGCGCTCTTATCCGCCCAATTCCGAAGAAAGGCGATGGTTCCAAAATAACTAACTACAGGCCTATTGCTATCACCTCCCTGCTCTCAAAAGTTATGGAGAGCATAATAAATAGCCAGCTCTTAGTGTATTTGGAGGATCACCGATTGATTAACGATCGCCAATATGGCTTTCGTCAGGGTCGCTCAACCGGTGATCTTTTGATTTACTTAAGCCACCGCTGGGCTGCAGCCATTGATAGCAAGGGAGAGGGCCTGGCAGTTAATCTGGACATGGCGAAGGCCTTCGATCGTGTGTGGCACAGGGCGCTCCTTGCGAAACTTCCATCCTACGGGCTTCCCGAGAATTTATGCAAGTGGATCGCTAGCTTCCTCGCTGTGCGTAGCATCAAGGTCGCTGTCGACGGTTTTTGCTCTAAATATATGCCCGTGAACGCCGGCGTCCCCCAAGGCTGCGTGCTGTCCCCTACGTTGTTTCTTCTGCATATCAATGATATGTTGGAGGACTCTAACATACATTGTTATGCAGACGATAGCACTGTGGACGCTATATACTCCGGCCATGCAAGTCTTTCTCGGGAAAACGTCGACCAGTGCCGAAATCAACTTGAGGCATCCCTCCAGAATGTCTCCGTATGGGGTGAAAAGAACCTGGTGAAATTCAACCCCCAGAAGACACAAGTCTGCGCGTTAACCGCTAAAAAAACCCCATTTGTCGTATCACCAGTTTTCGAGAACACTCCCCTTAAAGCCGCGCCCAGCATCAGTATATTGGGCCTCAGCTTTTCGAACGACTGTCAGTATCGCGATCATCTGGAAAGCAAGGCCAAATTGGCCTCGAAGAAACTGGGGGTCATCAGCAGAGCGAGACAGTATTTCACGCCAAAACACCGTTTGGCCCTGTATAGGGCCCAGGTTCGGCCTCATATGGAATACTGTTCTCACCTCTGGGCTGGTGCACCCCAGTATCAACTTGAACCATTTGATTGCATACAACGTAGAGCCGTTCGAATCGTTGGGGACCCAATGATCTGTGTGGGGCTTGATACTTTGGCTTTGCGTAGAGACGTATCCACCCTGTGCGTTCTCTACCGTATTTATCACGGGGAGTGTTCTGGAGAGCTGTTTGACTTGGTTTGAATGGAATTTTCCAACCGCACAGTACGTCACAAATTCTAGTGCCATCCACACCATCTGGACACGTGGCACTCGACTACTGTGCGGTTTATTATTGTAAAATATTTTCTATTACTAACCGTCTAAGTTTATATTTTGTATAAATTTATTATTTAGTTTTAGGTGATGGCAATATTATAATTGGATCTTTTTTTTTACATGCATTCTCTTATCGTTTATTTCTTTAATATTTTTTTTTAATATTATTTTTTACCGTACAATCTTCTTGGTGTGTTCTCCATTCAACCTGACATTGGCGAAGTGATACTATTGCTTATGAAAATTGGACATTACACTAGGAATTACAGATTAATTATATTATATTAATATTACAAGACCTACTAATGCGTTTATATCTAAGACTAAGGTATTAACGTATACAAAACAAAATAAAAAGAAAACTATTTACGAAGTTCAGTATTTAGTGAACATCGCTGAACTTAATAATACGTCGTTATAAAAACATTGCAACGAAACAAACAACAGGCGCAGTGTATGTAAGAAAAATTTAAAATAAAACAATATAATATTTAAAGTGGGTATCAGTTATACATACACAAGAATACAACACACACAACACACAGTGTACTGTGTGTTGTGTGTGTTGTGACTGTAACCGACAGGTTCTGGGTTCGATCCCCAGTCGAGGAAATGAAATATTTAATATTTTCAATTTAAATATTTAATGTTTCATTTCTTCGCTCTGGTCCGGCAAAAGCGCGGCGTTGAGTTCCGCCACTCAACACGCAATCCCTGAAATTCGGCGGACAGTGGGAAACGGAAGTGGAACGGAGTGGTTTAACACTAGGTTCCCGGGTTCCCTCTACCTACCCTGCCCCGTGCAGGATACAGCGTCAAGCTATGGATGGATGAATGGACGAATGTAAATCAAATACACAGTTATAATATACAAAAGTGAAGTGAAGTGAACTTTTTCACCGAGGCCTTTTCACTTTTTAATATTATGTTAAGGCCGGCCATATATAACTTTTATGTAATTTGATAACTTTTAAATTTATTCGCAAATTAAATTCCTGAACGCAATCAACCGACAAATGATTGAATAGGCGTATTACTTTTGACAAAAAGTTAACGTTCCGTTTCATACTAACATTCGCCTCGCGATTCTCTATACATCACGTCATTCATGTTGAAAATAAAGTGTCAATTCCAGTGTTTCTCAAACTTTTTTAGTCCACGCCCCACTTTTGAGTTTCTATAACCACCATGTCCCCCCTAAACCAAGCGTTGGCTTAAAATGCCTTGGCGAGGGGGTTATTTTTCTTTAGTTAAATCATTCGTTGCCATCCTCCTATTCCCAAAATGGGATGTACGTCCCACTTTGGGAAACACTAGTCTATTCGATATAATTATTGTTATAATTATTTAAAAATAAGATTATAAAGTATTAAAATTTCATTCTTTATTTTAAAAGAAATAGATTTTTATAACTAAAATCATTTGATATTATAATATGAAAAACTTTAAAAGTTTTGTGTTTATTCACCTCACAACTCTTATTCACCCCAGTTTACCAGTATTCTTATATGAACATTTTCCCATTTCACCACTTAAGACAACGTGGGACGGCAAAGGAAGTTTATCACAGGTAGAAATTATGCTCAGAAGGATATTTGTTAGTGCACCTAACAAATCCTTTGTAACCACTGTTGAATTATCAACATCCTGGTTAAGAGCACAACCATTATTAAGGGGAGAGGGACAATTACCAATTATGGA
This sequence comes from Eueides isabella, assembly GCA_019049475.1. Lineage (NCBI taxonomy): Eukaryota > Metazoa > Arthropoda > Insecta > Lepidoptera > Nymphalidae > Eueides > Eueides isabella. The sequence goes on along the minus strand of CM032413.1, from coordinate 7,727,760 downwards.
TTGGTGAGCTTGTCTATTGTATCCCTTTGCAACAGGGGCGCCGGGACGGGGGGATTGAACAATGGTCTAACGATAGGGCTTAGTACCTACTAAGTAGCAGGGGTATGAGATTAAAGGGAAGAATTTATGGCAACTGTAGGGGAAAACATTATTTTTGCAATATCCGAGTAAGATTGTTTGACAGGAGGGAATCGAGAAGAAGCTTCTATGTAGGTGCATAAATGTTAGACTTCTTTTTTTATATTCCATAGATAAATTATATTTTATATATAGACATATTTTATTATTATTATTATTATGTTGTATATTGTAGTTATGAATAGCGACAGTTTTAACTCCGATGACGAAAATTCTTTCTATTCTTGTGACTCAAATTCATCAGACGACAATTTAAAAAGTCTTTCCATCCGTCCTAATACCACTCTTAAATCTACTTTCTCTCCCTTTCCTAAAAACTTTAAGGTAAACACTTAAATGCACAAAGTATCCCTGCTCACTATTCCGACCTCCTAAGCACGTTTGAGACTAAGGACATACAAGTTTAGTCTCAGAAACCTTTCTCAAAAACCTTGTCTTCCCTCTACATCATAGTCCTTACAGGGTTTTCATTTAATTAGGAATGACAGAATTGGCAAGGGAGGTGGGGGGAGGGGAGCCATTTATTTACACAGCCATATTCCTCTTTAATAGAGAGTACCTTCTCATCGAGCTATTGTTCAGCTCTTTAAAGTTGATGATCGGTGTTTTCTATAGTCCTTCGTTACGCTGAGATTATTTTTTAATTTTTGAGACATTGCTGGAGAATCATGTACCCCACTCAGATCATACAATAATAAAGGGAAATTTTAACACCTGTCTGATCAAAAATGACTCTCGAAGCAAACAACTGGTATCATTGATAGCTGCAACCTTAACATCCTTAACTCTAAGAATGCGGCACTTTTTTTCCTAACTGCGTACCATCTTTACTTGACCTGACCATAGTGTCGTCACTTGACTATGCTAGTGCACATGGGTAACTCTCGGCTAACGCTTTCTCTTACCATGATTTATTGTACTTGTCTTATAAATGATGTCCGCCAAAACTTAAACCTACCTGTCGTCATGCTGAGCAGCTTTAAGAACTTTAATTATGATAAATAAGTTGGATCGCCTATAAAATATGACCATTTGGTTCATATTTGGGTTAAAAAACTACGATCATATTTCTGAATATAGGTTTGAACTTAAATGGCTTACAATCAGAAAATCTCCATATCCTCATACTTCTTAATACTGTTCTCTTCCTTTCTCACACTCCTGAATACCTTAAAACTAGGTTCACCTTCCTTGGCTCTTAGAATTTAATTGAACAAAAAATTGTTTAACACTTTCTGATTTCTTCAATAGATAAACGTAGTAACATAACATTAAAATCACTTCTTTTTAATAAAGATAAAAGGATAGACATTAAATAAAAATAATATTACTGAAATATGTTTTATTGTTTTATTAATTGGCATTTAATAATCTCATAGCTTCTCTATATCCAGAGTCACTAGCTCCATGAACAGTTGCAAAATGTGTGACATCAGTGGCTTCTCCTGCAAATAATACTTTGGGATTCCCCTCAGCATCGACGAGGGGTTCCCCGAGTGATGCTCTTGCGTTGGGATAATCTTGTGCCGCCAATCCATCATATGAATATGTACCGCGTGTGAATGGATTCGTAAACCACATGGACCTAAAAAATTATACCGTTATTATTGAAACATAATTTAACATCTAAAATGGTTAAAATTTAGATATAAATCAAGAATATATGTTATATTAATATAATAAAGATATTATGCGATTTCCGAGATAATATTATAAAAATATATATCCTTCAAAATTGGTGGTGTATATAAACACTATGTTTGTTACCTTATAATTCCTGTTGGTTCAGATATTGTCATATCTTTGCCCAAAAAGTGACGTAAGATCTTCATTACTTTATCTTTAACGACATCTTCTGGCAATTCTTCAATCTACAATGTTGTTTTAACGTTTAATTAATTGTCTAACCCAAAATTAATTTATAAATTGTGTTATAGAAGGTACCTTCATCCCGATAAAAGCATATCGACAATTTAAATAATTCGATACAGTAAAGACTATCTATTAATAAAATTTGTATAGTGCTGTATCCGTATATTTTGTTTTTATTTGTATGCATATATCTATTTTTTTTGTAATCAGTCTTGTTTTTTGATTTACTTACGGCTTTGGTGGCATCACCGGATGTCCACAGTGTGAAAGTGTTAGAGGATCCAGCTGGAGTACTGGAAAATCGTATTTTTGTCATCCATGTAACATCACAAATTTTGTCTTTATCTCCAGGTAGATAATAAAACATATAGCTAGTATTATTCCACCATTTTTCTGTGAAAGATAGTATAACCTTTCCAATGAGACCAAAGGTGATTTTGTTGATGGCAGTTATTTTTTCTTCTGGCAGTTTAGGGAAAAACATATCGGAATATCTGAAAAAACGAATTGTATAAATATAATTCTTATAAATTTATAATGTATATGAAACAAGTTAAAGTAATCAAGTAATTGCAAAAAACATTCAAATTTGCAGTAAAACGAGTATTTTAACATCTTCACATACCGCTCCTTCAGAACTCCAAGCGACACGGTAACAATAACATTTGAAGCTGTATATACATCGCCATCTTTACAAATCACCTCCACACTTCCGGTGGAATTATGCGGCCATTTTATCTGAGTCACCTCTTTGTTCAGTTTTATGTCTAAAGTTGGCCACCCTGGTCCATTTTTGTAAATATTCTATTGAATTAGTAAGAAATAATCAATAATACTGAATTTCAGGTAAATTTATACGTATAATTTTGATGTTTTCGTTTCACTTTTAGTCTTAAATTAAAATCTTAATTACGCTAGATGACTACTGTCACTCTATTAATTAGTTGAAAGTAGTGGATTTTAGGAACATTACGAAAAATCAACGAGTTCCAGACTGGTAATGTTTCAATTGTTGATCTAATCAACAGTCGTAAATTTAAAGGCAGTTCTCACTGCAAGGAATCCAATTTTAAAAAAGAGGTTTATTTTAAGAAGCTTTCTACTTTTTAAGGTAACTCAAAGTATATATAAAACCAAACCAGTTAGTAAAGATGAATAAGAAATAGTGGTAATTTATATAAAGTTCAAGAGAATCATTGTAAAGAAAAAATGTATAAATAATGTGAATCAAAATACAACTCACCAAAAGAATTCCAAAAATTCATTTATAACCAAATCTGTGCCATGTCGTGAGTTGTTCACCATCCAAATCTATAAATGATGACTTAGCATTTAAATCATTCCAGTCGTTTGCTGCAAATTCATCGCTGATTTGTATATTAACTAATTCCAAAAATTCATTTATAAAATATTCATCATTGAGTATATCTGGATAATTTTCTTCTAAATAATTCATTAAGCTAAAATATGGAAACCATTTTTCTGTTTTATATATCGTAAATCACTATTTAAAATCTCAAACAAAATGGGTTCCCATTTCGCACATTAAACAACTGTAGATATGAGTGAAAACTGACGCAAGTTTTGGATTAAAAAGAAGTATTACTTTGCTACAATTAATCACGGATTATCATGGATTAAAAAGAAGCATTACTATATTACAATTCTATCGCCACTTGAAGAAGTGAAACATTTAATATGTATTGTCAAATATAATGTTAAATATTTCTCGAAATACTTCAAATTCCTACCCGGCCATGTGAGGGATACAGCTGACATAACTTTTAATTTCCATTACTTTAAACGCAGTTATTAAATTTTATAACATTTTAAATAAATATTATTTTCTAGTGGCTAAATTATTCTTTGATTATATAAAGTTATAAGTAGTTTTAGTTTATTATCTATAATCACCTCCTCGTTACGTATGTGCCTTCACTTTCACTGTTGTCTGGTTTAATGTCGGCAACTCTGATACAAAATTCCATCAACTCATCAATCAAACCATTATTTGCTGGTCTGCCATCTGAATTGTATGCTAGCCATTTTGATTCTTGCCCCCAGACCGAGATATTATTGTTTATTGCAGCCTGATACACCCGGCTATTTTCAGTTCCATGTATCCTTAAAAAATTGATTTCTTAGACTACATTTAAGATGAAAATAGTTTATACGTGTAGTATACATGTATAAACTATTTTTTTTTTTTCAATTGATATATAATATAATATTTTACGTCCGTCGATAGTTAAGTAACGTACGCAAGAAAAAATCTTTTTAAAAACTTTATTTATTTAAATTTACTAAACAACCTTTTAGTTTGAAAGCGAGTTAAATAATAATATTAATAATATAATAATAAAATCCTTTTGTTCAGGCACGTAACTCAACATTGAAAATACTAATAATAAAATAGTTACACTATTTAAAGATAAAGTTAAATAGAGTCGTAGTCAGTTTATTTACGGTTTGCGTTCTGGTTAACCGATAACCAAAATCTAAACTTCGGACAAAATAGTTTCTCGGACAGGCACTGAATAATGCTGTTGTTTGAGTTCCGTATTCTGTGCCAAAAGGACGCAATACGGGATCGAACCACAGCAAAGAAATCTGGAACCCGTGCATCAGCGAACATACCCGACGCGCTAAAAAATCTGGGCTTTCTCATAAGGATGTGAAATGCGTCATTATATTGCACTCTTATGATGCTATACGCTGCCCTAGTGTACCTTATCCAGGGCTGGCAAGGGTACAGTGACATGCAATAAGCTTTGAACAAGGTCACTTTGGCATCATCCGAGCATTTTGCAAATCTGTGCGCGAGCATATTTCACATGATAGACAGATTCTTTCTCTCTCTTTTTTATAACTATATTGTCCGACATGTCACCGGTCACAATATGCCCAAGATACCTAAACTGCTCAACAACCCTCACTGGTGAATTCAACAGGAAAACGTTCGGCACAAACTCTGGACCCTTTCCGGCGCGAAAGACAAGCATCTCTGTCTTGGCAACATTATATAACAGGCCATGCTTGAATGCAAATGGCCCACAGATGGCCAATAACTGGCGCAACCCATTGATTGAAGGACTGAAAAGAACCATGAAATCTGCATAACTGACGTTATTGAGACAAACATCTCCAATATGACATCCGACTTTGGCTGTTTTCAGTTCTTCGATCAGATCATTTACATAAAAGTTAAAGAAGTCTGGAGATGTAATTTTTTTTTATGGAAGAGACAGCAAACGAGCGTACGGGTCATCTGATGGTCACCGTCACCGGTGGATCACCGTCGTTTAATGTGAATGGGCACCGGGGCCCGGCATTACCTAATGCGAAACGCAGTGGCCAAAGCCACTACTTAACGCCGGTCTTAAATGCCGGGGGTGGTAATAATCCGGTCGAGTCTGCCCGTGTTGCCATTGCTGGCAACGTGACTCTACCACACGCACTTTAGTCGACTCTTACGACACCATCACTACCAGGGTGATCCTATTCTAAGCCGGGATCACACGGCAAAAACCCCCCCTGGCGTACCCCGCAGTCCAGTCTTTATTCACTGCATGTGGTGTCGCCTCATTTTACTACGTTGGTTTGGTTTTCGTACCAATACCGAAATATATTTATAATGTTAAAGACAAACAATTATTAATTTTTAATTTATATTATTGAAAGTATATGTAATTTTTTGACTTTCCCACACATAATTTAGTCACCTCTTACGACACAATCAGTACCAGACGATTATATTCTAAGCCGAAATCATACGACTAATATTTGTTATTGGTTAATAATAACACATATTAATGTTAGTAAAATTAAATAAAAAATAATATATAAATAACAAATTAATTTAAAAATATTTTTTTTATTAATTTATTACCATTCTGCACCTTCCTCTACCAATCCATCTCCAAACGGAACTGTCTTCACTCGCCCACCAATTCTGTCCTGAGCTTCTAAAACTAGAACTTTCTTGCCAGCTTTGGCGAGAGTCGATGCTGCTGTTGCACCAGCTGATCCAATACCAACTATTATGGTGTCGTAAGACGAGGGAACAGGTGAACTGTTTTAAAAATAAATATTATTAAATAAAATGATGTTACATAATTCAAAATAATTATAATAATATATTTAATATTTGATGTCTTTATCTTTTCGCTCTAGTAACTAGGCAAAGCGCTAATTTATTGGTGCAGCTTGATGCTGAAAAAATATATATCCTAATATTTCTTTTAAAATTTAGTACTTGTGGTTTCTGGATACCTTGAATATGAATTCTTGATAAAAGAGCTGACTGAAGGGTCTTAATGTGAAATTAGAAACAGAAATTTTCCGCTATCTACACAGACACATTTCTAAGAAAATCTTGAAACGGAAAATCTAAAACGCAAAATCATTACTTAATTTGATTATAGTTGTTATAATTTAATTAGCATATTTAAAATAAAAATATTGTTCTCAGTATGGTTTGTTATACATGGCATGTAGGTGCTATGTTATCTCATTTCAGCCTTGTGTTATGATACGATAACTTTTTTTTTCTGCTCTTATTTTGTTGTCATCAAACAAAACTTCTACAATAATCATGAAAAAATATTATTTTGAATATGTAACATTCAATTTTACTGTTTTATTCGCCTTATATATTAGTATTTCGATAACGTAGCCAGCAATTATGCTATTATAATAATTCAATTTGAAAATAGCCAGGTGTGCCAAGTTGCTGGGTTTAAGTTAAACTGTCAAAAAATGCCTTCTGAACTTCGTAACAAACACATACCAAAGATGTATAAAATATAAAATCTAGAAGATCTAATAAAACTATGAGAACAACGATTGTGCAAAAATATTATCTTTCTTATTCCATCAAAATCAAGTACCGAAACTCTAACGTGGAACTACAATGGATGCCGAATGACAAAAAATATAATGTCAATAAAAAATGAATAAGCAAAACATGACCTCTAAAACTAAGAATTCCGGCTCGCAAAAAAATATGACACAAAAACGTTTGAACGACTAATTATAGTTACTTACGCGTTTATAGAGATAAGGAAGCCCAAAATGAATAACTGCCGCAGCGTCTCCATCGCGACTTCAAACTAAACTAAGCTACAGCTATTATGTACATTACGCTTATATAATATTTTAGGAACATACAACTATGTTCTTATTGATGTCGTCATAATATTACAGTTTTTTATATATGTACATTGAGCACTTGATCTTTAACATAACTAAAACAGCAATTTTCGTTATGGTCAAAGTCAAATGGTATTTTTTAAGTTTAGTTAAAAACCTTTGCAAAATACAGGCAGCTGAAAAATAAATACATATAAGAATGTTTGTTTGAGTTAAGTTCAAGTTTTTGAGTTAAGTTAGTGTGAATGATTCAATGAGTGACACACGGATAAATGGATAATGGATAGACTACAATATTTGAAATTTCTGGCGTTTGTTATATAGGCCTGGGATGAAATAATGATGATGAATATTATAAATAATGATGATGTGAAAGAAGAGCGTAAAACATACATGAATATTCAGCTTCACGTTGTTCACTTAGCAGTAAACGTGTAAAATCTATCAGAATCAGAAGAGATATATATATATATATATATATATATATATATATATATATATATATATATATATATATATATATATATATATATATATATATATATATATATATATATATATATATATATATATATATATATATATATGTATATATATATATATATATATATATATATATATATATATATATATATATATATATATATATATATATACATATATATATATATCTCAGAGGTCAGAGATAAATTAATAAAAACAAGGAAAAAAAAATATGATAAAGCATAAACGATACTGATGAAATATTTTTAAATTTTCATAATCTATGGATCATTTTCAATTTATCTATTTAATTCAATTACTATATTGATATTTATTTTATTTTAATTTTGTAAAATTACTACATGAAACGACTCATGTGAGGCGGGCGTTAATAACCGCGACACAGTTTACAACTAATGCAGTTATTATCGTTATAAATTGCTTTTTTTGTTATTTTTGTCAAACGATGTATTATTGTAGCTTAAAATAATAATTTTAAGCTTACTTCGAAAAAAAAATTTTACTTTGAAAATGAACCGTTTTTTCTTAGCCTAGGTATCCTCGTCGCCACTGTTGCGTATGTGCGTTACGGGAGACAAGTAAAACTATTAGCGGTTAACAGCACACTGTTCGTCTCAATACAAGGCGCCCAGGGGTGGAAACATACCCGCTCATATACATATACAACATTTATAAAAGAAAAATGCAGAAAAACTTGGCGAGAATACTTCAATAAAAGGTCGAGGGAAAAGAGTATATATTATAAGACAATTCAACCCCAACCTTATAATCGTTCTTGGATGCAAATTTAATAGGGAAGATATTGTAACTGCATTTAGACTTCGCTCTGGACACATTCCATTAAATAAATTTGAATTTTTAATAAAGAAAGTACTCTCTCCTAACTGTACTGACTGTGGAGCTGTAGAGGATGTGTATCATATTTTAATGGAATGTATCCGTAGCGAACCATTGCTTTCGCAAATTCCAGGTACATCAATTGGAAGTTGTGACTTATATCTTGCAAGTCCTATTTCAGATTTAGCTAAACTGCTCTATAATATGGTTAAACTTTTTTTTTTTTTAGCTTCACGCTGTATCCCGCACGAGGCAGGGTAGGCAGAGGGAACCCGGGAATCTAGTGTAAAGACACTCCGTTCCACTTCCGTTCCCCACTTTCCGCCTAATTCGAGGCAGTGCGTGTTGAGTGGCGGAACTCAACGCCGCGCTTTGCCTTATTACCAGAGCGAAGAAATGAAACATTAAATATTTAAATTGAAAATATTAAATATTTCATTTCTTCGACTGGGGATCGAACCCATATGGTTAAACTTAATGTAAGCAAACGTAAATAATATGCAATTGTAAAACTAACATAAAACTTAATATTATTTGTATAACTAACAAGAGCAACATAGTCACTTAAGTGACTCAGCTCTTAAAATGAGAATAAAAAAAAAGTACGTGTACACAAGACAACGCCTTCTTTAAGCATCTACGAGAAAGATATTCCTATTTGAATCATAATTCACGTCTTTAACCGGGTACTGTTATTATAATGGTGTCTAAAAAATTTACATGAATACTCTGTTTATTATTTTTTTTAGCTTCATGCTGTATCCCGCACGAGGCAGGGTAGGCAGAGGGAACCCGGGAACCTAGTGTTAAGACACTCCGTTCCACTTTCGTTCCCTACTTTCCGCCGAATTTGAGGCATTGCGTGTTAAGTGGCGGAACTCAACGCCGCGTTTTGTCTTGTAGCAGAGCAAAGAAATGGAAACATTAAATATTTAAATTGAAAATATTAAATATTTCATTTCCTGGAGTGGGGATCGAACCCACAACTTGTCGGTTATAGTCACACGCTTGTGCAGCTGCGCCACGACAGGCCTCCAAATTGATTTTTGTCTATTTTAAAAATCTATGAAGTGTCCTCAGCAAACAATACTATCTCATTGCTAATGCCGACTATATGTACCTATATGGTAAATAATTAATAAATATTAAAAAGATAAAAGGGCCAAGAATAGACATCTGTGGGACCCCCTATTTTGATTATAGACCCAGGAGGATCTTTCCATGCACATCAACCCTTTTAACTCTTTTAAGCCGTAATAGTGTAGCTTTGTGATCAATGCTGCTCGCAATCAGATCGTTGCTTTGGACTAGTCGAATCTGATGATTAATTCTCGTGAAGTCGGGAATACTTATAAAGACATATATTTCGGCCTAAAAAACATTTTTTTATCTATTTTTATAGAGGCCCCAAATATTGTTCTGTACATGACCCTAGTACCCAATGCCTCTCTTTATAACGGTCATACGGTTAGCAGTACGAGAATAAAAGTATTTGGATTAGGAAAGCCGTTTAAGCAGAAAGTAAATAAAAAGTACTCATGATATGAAAGACACACACTTTTTATTTAAACAAATCATAAAGATTTAAGATACGTAGTAGAATTATTATTCGATGCAAAAGTCATTTTGAATTTTTAACTTCTTTCCAGGATTCTGTTAGCTTCTCTCGCTCCAGTCTCACTTGCGCCGTGAACAGTGGCAAAGTGTTTGAGGCTAGTAGCCTCTCCCGCGAATAACACTCGGGGATTTCCCGACTCATCAACAAGGGGTTCGCCTAGAATCTGTCTTGCGTTCGGATATTCGTATATAAATGAACCATCATAGGATAAACAACCACGAATGTGTGGGTCTGAGAAGAATGATGCTCTGAAATAAAATAAATACGTATGTATAAATATGTGTCAAATGTAATGGCTACTTAAAGAATTATTTGTAAAATAGATACTTTTTAGATTTTTATATCTCACTTATTTAAACCTTATTCTCCGTTTGGACCAAAATTTTTTATCCATAGAATTCCGTGCTTCTGATTCCAAGACGATTCAAAACTACCCACTTTCATCCTAAAAATTTCAATAGTAAAAATCTTTAATACAAAAAAGAGTCTTACACTATAATGTTCTTTGATTCAGGTATCGACATGCTCTTGCCCATAAACCTCCTCAAAAGTTGCACCAATTTTGACTTCACAACTTCTTGAGGCAGAGATTCGATCTTGAAAAAAATAATTAAAGATAATAAGCTGAGCCAAATTTTAGCCATTATGTTACAAATTTAATCACCGATTTTTGCTACCAGACTGACGCAAGAATTAAATAATAAAGTGATTAATCTTTCGATTAAAAGCAAAAAGATTATATAAAAGGGAAAACTAATTAATACATAGATATATTTTTCATCAAGCCGAGCTTTGTCTACTTATCAGAACGAGGAAATAAAATTTATTCACATGAGCGAGATTCGAACCCCCAACTATTCCAATGCTTAAGTGCATCCTACAAATATCTTACATGAATTTTATTCCAAATTTAAATTTACAATTATTCCTATTAAGAAAAAAAATGTATAAGGAAAGCCCAAGGAATAAGATATATACCACTTTAGCAACTTTACTTCTTGAATAGCAGGTCAAAGCTTTCCTGGCTCCCATCGGAGTACTGCAGGTTATAATCTTAGTGATCCAGCTGTCTTCTTCTCTGATGTTATCTCTGTCTTCTCCTCTCCACAAGAAACCGTAATACCTAGAATAATAAAAGTACTTGAGGCCTGTCGTGACGCAGCGGCACAAGCGTGTGACTGTAACCGACAGGTTCTGGGTTCGATCCCCAGTCGAGGAAATGAAATATTTAATATTTTCAATTTAAATGTTTAATGTTTCTTTTCTTAGCTCTGGTAATAAGGCAAAACGCGGCGTTGAGTTCTGCCACTCAACGCGCAATTCGCGGAAAGTGAAACGGAGTGTCTTAACACTAGTTTCCCGGGTTCCCTCTGCCTACCCTGCCTGTATCCCACAGTGTAAAGCTAAAAAGAAAAAAAAATACTATTAAACCTGGAGCCGTTATAGCGTAACTATACAGTGGCTGCCTAAAATATGATAGATGTAGGCTTTTACTGGAATAATCGAATTATTTTCAATTTCTCACTCTGATATGAAGAACTAAACGATAGGCAATGGCAAACAAAGCGTATTAACAAACCTACTCTGCTGTTTGCTATGGTGTAAACAAACATTTAAAAATATAAGAACCATACACTTACCTTCCAACAGGTAGCCATTCCTCGTCAAATGTCAATATTATTTTGACAATTCCTCCAAAAGGTATTTTTTCGATAGCCTTAACTTTTTCTGGTGGCAGAGGCGGTGAGAAAAGTTCCGAATGTCTGCAAATTATTAGTAGGTATACAAATCATTAATAATGTATATATGTATACCTGTAATTATAAACGTGACAGGATGTGGGCTCGATCCCCATCTGAGGAATTAAAAAATTTAATAATACACACAATGCCTCAAATTCATCGCAAACTAGGGAACAGAACGAAGTATCTTAATACTAGGTTTCCAAGTTCCCTCTGTCTACCCTGCGATGTGCAGGATACAGCGTGAGGCTCAAAAGCAAAGGCTGTTTTGTCAATTATATTTTAAAACATGTAAGAATTCCTTATAACCTTTCTTTCAAAACTCCAAGTGAGAGAGTAACAATAACGTTGTCTGCTGTGAACACATCTCCATCTTTGCAGGTCACTTCAACACTTCCAGGTTGTTTTGACCATTTGATATCTGTGACTTCCTTGTTCAATTTTATATCCAAGCTTGGCCAGCCAGGACCATCGTTGTAATTATTCTGTTGAGAAAAAATATTTAACTCAGCTTCACGCTGTATCCTGCACATGGCAGGGTAGGCAGAACGAACTTGGGAACCTAGTGTTAAGACACTCCGTTCCACATACATTCCCTACTTTCCGCCGAATTTGAGGCATTGCATGTTGAGTGGCAGAACTCAACGCTGCATTTTGCCTCGTACCAGAGCGAAGAAACGAAAACATTAAATATTTAAATTGAAAATATTAAATATTCCATTTCTTCGAGTGCAGATCAAACCCACAACCTGTCAGTTACAATCACACGTTTGTGCTGTTGAGCCTCAGGCCTCAAAAAAAAAACTTGATGCTTGATGAAAAATAATGAACAGCAGCTTCAGCTCCCATATGTCAGGCTAAACAGAGAAAAGGGAGTGTTGTGATACTCCGTTCCGACCTTTCACACGGAATTTAACACCGAACTCAGTAATCAGTTCAGTTCATTTCTTTCGTTATGGCGTTCCGAGAGTGCCAGTTGAGCACAGAATCACTACGCCAATGTCACGGTGAATGGAGAACATAAGAAGGAGATTGTACGGTAAAAAAAAAATTAAACGATAAGAGAATGCATGTAAAAAAAGATCCATTACAATATTGCCATCACTTAAAAAAAAAATATAAATTTATACAAAAAATATGTAAACGTAGACGGTTATTAGTAAAAAATACTTAAATCCGCCCTTTCACAAGAAGGAGATAGTACGGTAAAAAAAAAATTAAAAAAAGATTCATTACAATATTGCCATCACTTAAAACAAAATAATAAATTTATAAAAAATATATGTAAACGTAGACGGTTAGTAGTAAAAAATATTTTACAATGATGTTAGCTTACAATTTTATTTTGAAAACTCAGTATTCATTACTGTCATTGAATAGGATGGTCTTATATTATTTCAAAAACAAATAGGATGATTTCGAAACGGAACACAATAAACTACATAAAAATATAAAATTAGCACTAGTTTATAAATTGAATATGATGCTAATTATGGCTGCGTTGCATTTGAGTTGGTTCTCTGCTTAGAGAACGTAGTATTAAAATACTCCATTCGCCACACTCCGTTTAGTTTTGAAATTCAAAAATTCAAATCCTAATATTTTTATTCAAAATAAGAAGTTACAAGCTTTGTTTTTTGAACGTCAAACACATTTATCACCAGTTCACAAAAATTACTGCCTTAGACCTGAGAAGAATCGGCGAAAGGCGGTATGTGTATGGTATCCAGCGAGACATGTCTTTTTTTTTAATCAAAACTTTACATTATATAATTATGTGACAATGATACACTTGAAACAGCCTGGAGCGAACATTTTATTCCCAAGGCGTGTTATCATTTACAAAATCGTTAGTATGGTAATAACCTTTAACACACAAACGTCTTTTCACAACTTTTTTAAATTGTTAATCAGAAAATTCTCTGACGTTTTCTGGGATCGTATTGTAAAAGCGGACCAGACCCATAACCACACCCATAAAAAATTTTAGCCGTGTGATTCCGGCTTAGGATAGACTTAGGATCACCCTGGTACTGATGGTGTCGTAGGAGGCGACTAAAGTGCGTGTGGTAGAGTCACGTTGCCAGTAATGGCAACACGCATGGGCAGACTCGACCAGATTATTACCGACCCCGGCATTTAAGACCGGCGTTAAGTAGTGGCTTTGGCCACTGCGTTTCGCATTAGGTAATGCCGGGCCCCGGTGCCCTTCCAATTTAAAGGACGGCAACGCTCCTGTAGCTCCTCTGGAGCTACTCGGGGCCGTGGGCGACGGTGATCACTTACCACCAGGTGACCCGTACGCTCGTTTGCCGTCTTTTCCATAGTAAAAAAATTACGGGCTCAATGCAATCGAGTGACAGGCGCACTAAGTTTAACTCTCTTCACTCATGTTTTGAGGTGTTACTTATTTAGTCCATTATTAAAAACCATACTTCGCCATTTCAATTAGCCGCCTTGGCAACAGAGACACGAAAACAACGCAGTGAAAGTTTATCTATACTTACCAATATAATGTCTAAGAATGACTTGAAACCATATTTATGCCAGGACATACGAGGTCCATCCAAGTCTTCGTACGTAGTGTGAGCACTCAGTTCAGTCCAATCATTGGCACCCTCATAACCACTAATCAGAAGATTCAAGTACTCCAAAAAGTTATCTACAAAGTCCTTGTCTTTAAGCAATTTTGGGTACTTTCTTTTAATGTATGATGTTATCCTGAAAAGTATGTTTGATGACGCACTAATTCCCGGAACAAGTGATTAGTTTTTTGTTTTAGCTTTCTGCTTATACCGGGGTAGGCAGAGGGAGCTTGGAAACCCAGTGTTAGGACACTAGTGTTAGGACTACAATGACATTCATTGACTTATTACCAGAGGGAAAATAATAAATATTTAATTTGAAAATATTATTTCACCCACACCCACAGCCTGTCGCGTTTACAGTAACAAGCTTGGGCCCCTGAGCCACCACTGTTTTCAACTATTAATTAATTGCAATTAGCTGATTGTGAAGTGATACTCAGTTTCACGTTGTATCCTGCGCATGACAGGGTAGGCAGACGGAAGTTGGGAACTTATTAACCTACTTTGAGGCATTGTGTGTTGAGTGGCAGAACTCAACGCCGCGTTTTGCCTTGTACAAAAGCAAGAAATGAAAACATTAAATATTTAAATTGAATAGATTAAATATTTCATTTATTGTGAAGCGATAAAAAATATAAACCTTCTAGTAAGCATATCGCTCCGAAGTCCTTCTTTCTCGGGGGCTCTGTACATGCTTTTGAATGTGTACATAATGATATCATTCAACACAACGTTGTCGCCTAAAGACCCATCGGAGAAGAACATATTCCGTGATACGTTCACAGCAACCAGACCAATGTTGTTTTTCATTGCAAGCTCGTATATTGGACTTGATTTTATGCCTTGTATTCTGTAAATATTTTTTTTATAATATTACTAATCCAAGAAAGTGTGGGCTTTTGAAACTCAATGGAAAATATGTTTACTATTTTTAAAGTGTTATTTCACACAGAAAAATACTTAATTTAAAAATGTATAATTTTTTTACTGACCAACTAAGCCATTCATTCAGAGCGCTTGGACGGTTTCCAAGAGGCGCGCGTTCAAATTTTTAAACGTTTTTAAATTTTGTGCTCAATGATTAATCTAATTTTTACTAGTATTCGTAAAAATTTATAATATATATATATATATATATATATATATATATATATATATATATATATATATATATATATATATATATATATATATATATATATATATATATATATATATATATATATATATATATATATATATATATATTCCACGGCATCTTACAATTCACCGCCAAGTTCCACCAGCCCGTCACTAACTGACACAGACTTTATTCTTCCACCGATCTGGCTCTTAGCTTCCAAAGCCAGGACTCTTTTCCCGGCTTTGGCAAGGTTTGATGCCGCTGTCACACCTGCTGACCCCAGGCCAACTACAATTGTGTCGTATGGAACATATGATGCAGATCTGTAAATAGCATATATTGATTGGCTAACTTTATATCTCCGCTTTGGTAACACATTTTCAATATTTCTTCATTCCTTTTAGATTTTGCAATATTTCTTCATTCCTTGTAGACGGTTAGTAGTAAAAAATATTTTACAATGATTTTGCTTTAGTATATTATTGATAGAGTTACTTGAAAAAAAAGAAAAGTTACTCAGCTTCACGCTATATTCCGCACATGGCGGGGTAGGCAGAGGGAACCTAGTGTTAAGATACTCCGTTCCACTTTCCGCCGATATTGAGGCATTGCGTGTTAACTGGCAGAACTCAACGCCGCGTATTGCCTTTTACTAGAGCGAAAAAATTAAAACATTAAATATTTAAAATGAAAATATTAAATATTTCATTTTCTCTCGTGTGTATCGAACCCACAACCTGTCGGTTATAGTCACACTTATGCCGCTGCGCCACGACAGACCTCAAAAAAAGAAAAATAGTAAAAAATACTTACACATAACGCAGAAAGAGCACGACGCTAAGAGCAATATTTGCTAGAGCCTTCATTGTTGAGTGAACCGTCCGCTGAACTTTACAATGAATCGCAATCTATATACATACATATATACCAATTTTAATTATTTAAGTCATTATCAGTGTATAATTTAAAGAGTCCTTTTCTAACAATAAAATTTAATCACTAAGTATTTTGAATGAATTAATTCACCTATTATTATTTTTTTTTTATTTTTTTTTTTTATTTTATTTTATTTTTTTTCAGCTTCACGCTGTATCCCGCACTAGGCAGGGTAGGCAGAGGGAACGGAAGTGAAACCTAGTGTTATGACACTCCGTTCCACTTCCGTTCCCCACTTTCCGCCGAATTTGAGGCATTGCGTATTGAGTGGCGGAACTCAACGCCGCGCTTTGCCTTATTACCAGAGCGAAGAAATGAAACATTAAATATTTAAATTGAAAATATTAAATATTTAATTTCCTCGACTGGGGATCGAACCCAGAACCTGTCGGTTACAGTCACACTCTTGTGCCGCTGCGCTACGACAGGCCTATTATTAATACTATACAATATAACAGTAGAAAAGTGTGTATGTATGTAAAGTTGTTGGAACTGAATATTTGAGCGTTATGATTTATTTAATCTACCAAGCAAGCGTGTTTGGCCACAAAAAAATATCGAAATAATTATTTTTGATTTAAATATGGAAACTTCTGAACTTAACCAAGAGAACTACCAAGTTGATTTTATATTTTAAAATATATTTTTTAATTTCAAATATATTATTACAAATATACATGCAATTAGATAGGGTAAAGTTTGATGTTGTATATAATTAAAAACGTATAATCTCAAAAAAAAATGTTACAGTTATATTCTTAACATATGTCCCTAAACCCTAAATCTACAAATGGACGTACTTAGAAAAAAAAAACATACGGATAATTGTACCCAGCTGCAGACAGTTAACGGAAAATCGTACCTTTTAGCACGGGAAACTTACCACCTAAAGGTAACTGGCAAAATTAAAAAAAAAAAACAAATTCGTACAAATAATTAATACTTATTATCCGTATGGAACTCGCCATATATATCCTGGTCCATACGGCAAAGGAGAAAGCCAAACTTCTGGGCGCTCTCTTTGCCTCAAACTCGACTATGGACCGATAAAGCTGCGAATCATTCCTATACAGGTTACAATATGGAAAATAGTTCTACTGCAGATGTCGTTTACATATGAAAGAAAATGTATTATCTCAATAATCGATGTAATTCATCCAGACAAAGTCAAAGTATACAAACTAGTATTTAATACATACTGACATATTTTATCCAAAAGATAGGGCGACATGTCACAATATAATTTGCTTATCACACACGTCATATATGTACATATGTATGTGATAAGCAAATTAAGAACCTTGAGAACCTAGTATTAAGACACTCCCTTTCAGTTTCGTTGCCCACTTTTCTCCGAATTTGAGTCTTTGCGTTTTGAGTAGCGGAACTCAACGCCGCGTTTTGCGTTATACCAAAGCGAGAAATGGAAACATTATATATATATATATATATATATATATATATATATATATATATATATATATATATATATATATATATATATATATATATATATATATATATATATATATATGCCGTACGGACATAGGGGACTGTGGGACTCACCGGTAGGAAGACCGATACTACCCACTAAAACCCAGCGGAGACCCCTCCACCTATAGGGGAGACGCCGTAAGATTGCTCGCGCATTGCCTACTGACGAAGGCCAGGTTCAAGGAGAAGGTCCTTGAACCTGGCCTTCGGCGGCGGAGCGTGGCTGTTTAAGTTCTCAAGAACCGAAATCTTTCTTGGCAACTGTCGGCAGACTGCAGCTCTGACGGACTCTTGAAAGATCTCGAATTCGATCAGGCTACGGTTTGGAGAGAAGTAGCGTAGCGTAGCTTAGTAGCGTATTCACCGCATCCCACCACCGCAAAACGCAAGAGGGTACACTCTGCATCGCTCACAGCAATGACAGCCACGGAGCCATCTAGGTCTCCGACCCAATTGGCTATTATCAGGTACTATATACGGTTGACAGACTACGGCAATGTCCACGAACCACTCCGCCATGAAATGTAATAGTAGGTCCTGCGCTCGAGCGGAGTCATTTGCCTCTTGCCCTCCGACGGTCAAACAGTATAGACGCGTGTAAACTTCATTGTTAATTTTAATTTTAATAAATAATTTCTACAGTAAATCGCTGTCTTGTACCATGCGTACATAAACCACAAAAGAATCTCGGACTACATTGTAAGTAGGACAGCACTATTTAAGACAAAGATCAACACATTTTATTTGTGTTTGAACGACGTATTTGAACGACGTTTGAGATAAGTCTAATAGCCAATTGTAGTTTATGCATTTGCCACGCCCCTTGCAGCCTTAATCACCCGACAGCAAACTAAATAGGCCTACTTTTACGAAGTTTTACTATAAATGGTGCAGTAAACCTAACAATGTCAGTTCCTCGCACACCAGTGAAGTCCGCTACGAGCTCTCAAACAAATTCTATGCCGGATCTTTTTTTTTTATAGAAAAGACGGCAAACGAGCGTACGGGTCACCTGATGGTAAGTGATCACCGTCGCTCACGGCCCCGTGTAACTCCAGAGGAGCTACAGAAGCGTTGCCGTCGTTTAAATTGGAAGGGCACCGGGGCCCGGCATTACCTAATGCGAAACGCAGTGGCCAAAGCCACTACTTAACGCCGGTCTTAAATGCCGGGGGTGGTAATAATCCGGTCGAGTCTGCCCATGCGTGTTGCCATTACTGGCAACGTGACTCTACCACACGCACTTTAGTCGCCTCTTACGACACCATCAGTACCAGGGTGATCCTATTCTAAGCCGGAATCACACGGCAAAAATCTTCATCAACGGATCTTCATCGAATTAGAACATTGCAATCAAATGACCCAGATATTTTTGAAAAATCGCCTAATATTATGAATGTAACACTTAGAAATACTAAGCGAAAACTATATCAAGATCAACATCCGACTACATTGACTGACGTTATGACCGAAATGCAAACGTTATTCACAAAATTTGAAAATCGGCAGACTCTAAAACTCGAGTCAATCATTAGTCAAATGGCAAGTATCTCAAGTCAAAATACGGAAATTCAAAATAGTATAGAATTTTTATCCTGCAAGTACGATAATTTGTTGGCCGCATATCAAACAATACAGACTGAGAAAACAGCCTATAAAAAACGCGTTGAGATACTCGAGAATAAATTGGATCAGCTTGAAAGATCTTCAAAGTTGTCTACAGTTGAAATCCTTCGTCATTAATACAACTAGTAAAAACTATTGGAAAAACCATACAACATCCAGTGCTGGACCCAGATATATTTCATATTCATCGTGTTAAAACCAAACAAGCAAATAGTGGCATAATTGTGGTGAGATTTGCCTCTCAAATTATAAAGGGAAATTTTCTTAAATCGAGCAGAACTTACAATAAAGAACATAAGGATAAGAAACTCTCGACAAATATTATTTCTTTGGCATGTCAGTCCCGGCCTATATATACATATCTGAGTCCCTAACAGCCAGAAATAGACATCTGCACTACCCCGCTCGCCAGTTTAGCAAAAAGTACCATTTTGAGAATTGCTGGACTTCAAATGGAAGAGTGTTCCTCAAGCATAAAGACAAAAAAATTAAGAAAGAAATACTCCCCGGGTTATTAGAAATTTTGAAAATCCTTCCGTTGGCACTGACACACGGTAGCTTCCGTCGGTTGCACATTAATACTTTTGTATGGTTCTAATTATAGTTATTATATTTACAAATGACACTTAATTTATTTAATTTACAATATACACAATAAATTATATATTTAATACAATAAAGTAATTATTTTTTAAACTAAAATAACGGAGCTATTTCTCTGACATGTTGCCTCGGCCAGTGTTGCCAGTATTTTCCAAATGAATGGATGATTGAAAAGGAAGAAGATCTCTCTGCGTTAGTGTCTAAGTGACTAGGCGTTTCCGGAATTGAGCTAGTAGTTAAGTTAAGTCGTAGTTGCATTAATTTGATGACACAAATTTATTGCAATATTTTTTTATTTGCCTTATTTTATATTAATACACTATCTATTCTGTAATAGACATTACACTAACCAAACTTCAATACAAGTTTATATACTATACTCAAAATATCAAATATAGAATTAATATACTAAACAAGAAACACTATATAGTTACACATATTCTTTATTTTATCATTATTGCGTTACTATATATACAGCGACCTTATTCGCTCGATTATAAAGCAATGTACATTTATTTTATTACATGCAAAACTCACAAATTGATTTTCTTATCGCTTTTTAAGTTTCTAGTAATCCATTCTGTACTCAAATTATACATCTCGAGATATGCTTACTATCCTACTATTATATTTTGTTTTTTACATATGTTGAACTGCAGTTACTGGTTTTTATTCAATTTACGAAGTTATTATACTAGCTATTACATCTGTTTTATAAAAAATAGTCATAATTCGATTGCCATCATAATAAGTTAAATAATGAAATTGATTCTATCACTGTAGCGGAGTGTGGGGTTTGTAATATTGATGATTGTTCAAAACTAATCTTCAAACCAGAGTCTACTTTCAAAGTAATGTCACAAAATATTAGAAGTATCTCGTGTAATTTTGACTCATTTCACGCGTTATTAATACGGTCTAAAGTTGATTGGGATTTAATAATTTTAACTGAATGCTGGCTTTTCTCATCTCAATTGGTTCCTTATCTTGAAAATTATAGTTCAGTAGTCACTACACGTAACTTTAGCCAAAATGAAGGAGTCACTGTTTACTACAAAGAGGAATTAAATTTGGTTTCCAACGAGCCAGAAATCTGTGATGCAAATTGTTTAACTTTAGAAATTAATAGCAACACGATCGTTATTGCTATATACAGGCCACCTGCTACCCGAGATACTTTAGATTTCTTCAAATCTTTAGACCAAAATTTAAAACAATGCACGAAATTCCAAAATGTTATTTTAGCAGGCGACATTAATATCAACATTAGTAGAGACAATGAGGACCCACGTTCACATACTTATCTGGAGCTTCTTGCAATGCACTGTTTGCTACCTGCTCATCGCTTACCAACTCGCATTAAAACATGCTTAGATCACATTGTTCTTAAATCAAGCCTACCTACACAGTGCTTTGTAGCTGAGACCTCTGTTACAGATCATAACTCGGTTATGCTAATCCTTAAAAACAATCTCAAAAGAATGCCTAAACTTAGATCTTCTAGTATAACTAATTACAAGAATCTTGATTCTTCTATAAAATTTCTGGATTTTACTTAACTACCTATTACGACGTTAACCTTGCAACAAACTTTCTTGTCTCTAAAATTGCTACCGCCCTGGCCTCTCATACTAAAAAAATTAAGTCTTCATGTAGAAAAAATACTTTAAAGCCATGGATGACTCCAGGACTCCTGCGCTGTCTAAAAAATCGAGATAAACTCCATCAAAAATCAAAAAAATATCCAAATAATGAAATATTAATTACATCCTATAAAAGATACAGAAATTTCTGTAGTGATTTATTAAAAAGAACTAAATGCGACTATGACAGCAGTAGGCTTAGTAATGCACCTAGTAATAAAAAACTCTGGGAAGTTATTACATCCATTACTCATACGCACAAAGTGCGCACTAATGCGATAGAACTAATTGATCGTAAAAGACCTCAAGCTTCCATTCCATTTACAAATAGATTCTTTGTTAATACAGGAAGAGATTTAGCTGCAAATATACCAATTAAATATCCCATCAGCAATGTTCTTAAATACATACGTACTAACCCTAAGTCTTTTGCCCTTATTCCAGTAGACGATAGAGAAATTAGAACACATATAAGTTATCTTAAAAATGACTGTGCTGTTGGTCGAGATGGTATATCCAGTTCAATTCTTAAGCGCTATGCAGATGTCCTAACTCCTGCACTCACTTTTCTATGTAACCTTTCTTTTGAAACTGGTGTTTTTCCTGCGGATTTTAAACGAGCCGAAATTATTCCTATACACAAGAATGGAAGTAAAGACCGTGTCACTAACTTTAGACCTATATCTATACTTACGTCATTTTCAAAAATTCTAGACCGATCTATTAATTCACGGTTTGCATATTATTTAGAAAAAAACCGCCTTCTTTCTAATTCTCAATTTAGATCCCAAAAATCAACAAGTGATGCTGTACTTGAACTAACTAACTTTATAGTGACAAACATGGACAGTAAAAGAAAAGTTTTAGTAATTTTTTTGGACCTGGCTAAGGCCTTTGACACGGTCTCTGTACCTTTACTGATTGGAAAACTTGAGCGTCTGGGAATACGCGGTATATCACTAGATCTCTTTACAGATTACTTAACTAATAGGTACCAAAGAGTTAGGGTTGATAGGTTCGTTAGTGAGGATACGGACTTTTACTTGATCGCGGAGTCCCCCAGTCCCCCTCTTTCTCACGTATGTCAATGATCTTTGTGACTTACAGCTCAAAAATGGAAAAATTATTGCATTTGCTGACGACACAGCGCTTCTTTTTAGTGCCAATTCGTGGGAGGAAGTTTACGAATCTGCGCAATTAGGGCTCAATTCTGTCTCTCTTTGGTTGACCAAAAACGAACTAAAGCTTAATGTGAACAAGACAAAATACATTCATTTCTCCATGACGGTAAATCCCAAAATTGAACTTTTTCCTTTAGTGATCCATTCCTGTAATACCATGGGCTCTAATAACTGCTCTTGCCCATCTCTGGAAAATGTCAGTATAATTAAGTACTTAGGAGTTATAATAGACAGTACACTTAGTTTCAAATATCATATAGATCAGCTCGCAGAGAGAACTCATAAATTAATTTATGTTTTTCGGAAATTAAGAAATGTTGCAAATCCAACTGTACTAAGGACGGTATATTGTGCTCTGTGCCAGTCAATACTTTCTTACTGCATCACATCATGGGGTGGCGTATCCAAATCAGCACTAATTACACTTGAACGCGCCCAAAGATCTGTTCTCAAAACTGGATACTCTCTCCCTTTTCAATATTCAACATCGGCACTTTATAAACACTGTAGTGTTTTAACTGTACGTCAATTGTTTATATTATATGCTAACTTAAAAAACACTCTGATATTGTCTATGATTCTAATAGTAAAGCGATTTCCAGAAGAACAAAAACTATTTGTCCAATGAGTAATTTTAAAACGATTTTCTCCCATAAGTTCTATCCATTCCTTGGGGACTTCCTATATAATAAAATAAATCAACATTTAGCCATATACCATATATCTAGAAATAAATGTAAAAAACTTGTAACAGAATGGCTCAAATGTTGTAGTTATGATGAAACAGAGAACTTATTCGTAATTCCCAAATAATACGCCCTTGCACACAAATACAAACACACACACACACACCCACACACACACACACACACCCACACACACACTCACACACACACTCACTAACACACATAACTATATAACCATATTTAAAAATAATAATTAATTTATAAAAGTAGTATAAGGTCTATACTGTTAATTATTTGTATTCTATAATAAACCACTCATATTGTTATTTCTAGGGTGAGTGCCTGGTGATCTGTGATACAGGTGTATACCCAGTATGGACACCAGTCTCTCACATTAGCTTTTATTGTTCGCCACTGGTTTCTTTGTAATTTTTTTTTAAGACCAAGCATTGTGAGTTGAAAATAAAGATTATTATTATATATTTATTATATTTTATTTGTAGAAATTTTGCTGGTCAACTGTTAATTGTGACGTGATATTTTCTTCCTGGACCTGACCACTTCGAAACCTAGAGGACACCTCAAGGCTTAAGGATTCCGTCCCTTTAACAGGCGGTGGGCGGCAACCGGCCCTCCCCTTTATATGTCCTGCTGGCTTTTTGCATCAGAACACACCATGCATTGTGGAGAGCCTCGTCAAGATTGTAACTTGCCCCTCGCAGCCACAGCGGAAGCAAAGATGTTCCCTCACTACTATTGAAGGACACCAAGGCCTAGTGGCATCTGAAGCAACAGGTCGTTCCTCTAGGACCTGAACCTTAGCCGAGCTCTTCCAACCCAATAAAATCCGTCTCTTCTCCACGATAGTTCTGGCTAATTCACACAGGCATCGTACCACAGCAGTTATCATTCGTCTTGGCCAAGGGAAATAATTCTGAGACAGCAACAGCCTCCACTGGGCAGCAGCCAGTACTCGCAACGGCCTCCACCACCTTTTCTTTAATAATCGAATCATCCAATCCTCTTAGTCTCAGGCAGGCGGTTATCTGTGGTCTAGTAACTATAGCTACTCCTTCCAGCACCGCTTTCAGTCGCTCAGGTAGCCTGTCCGCCTGGTCTGCGGAGTGTGATGCAGACAGCCCCAACTGGCGGGCACCCGACATTGCTTGGCAAACCACCTAACTCCAAATTAACGCCCTGTTGCGCTCGTTCTAGGCCTTGAGCATAAGAAACCCCTTTCCTTATGGCTTCTGAGGTTAAAGTTACCATAACTGGCTTGGTGCGTGGTTTGGCTACGTTATGCCTAGGTGGCTGTGGTTTTATTTTATTTTTTTTTATTTTTATTTATGTTCGGGAAACATACAATTACAGTGACACATATACAATAAAAATACAAAAAATTAACATAAATCAATGAGGTTTCCACTTAAAATTAATACATATAATTGAAAATATAAAAAAACAAAAACAGAAAGCTGAACAATGAAATAGTTAAAATATTAAAGTATTAAGGCCTAGGACAATTTACGCAATTTTTTCTTATAATTACTAATTTTCATGTTGAATATATCTAAATCATTATATTTTTTTTTTATAAGTTTTGTTACGTACATGTAGTACGTAACAAAAACACATTTTTGGCATAATCATTTCTACAACGAGTGGACAGTCAAATAAAATTTCTCCGCTTGCCGAAGCTTGTGCACGTTCTGTAGTATTTTTCTTTTTTGGTCTATCACTAGCTTCAGCTTCTATTTCTATACCCCCCGTCGTAGTTGACATTCCTCTTTGACTTCGTTCATAAGCTAATGGAAGACGTAATGGTCTTGCCGGTAAGAGACGTTATTCGATGCCGGCAAAGCGAGCGTTGAAGAACGTTCCCACAGTGACAACTAAGGTGCGCTTCAGTTCTTCAAGAGCATCTTCTCCAACAGCTGGCGCAGGAGCTACCTGGGGTGACTTTTGTTTAAGTGCCAACCTTAAGTCCTGCAGATCTTTGCTGTAAGTCTTAAGCTCTAATTTAAGCTTGTCCACCTCCCTAGTTAGGCGCAAATTCTCTTCCGTACACGGCACACTTCTTCGCTCTCGGTAAAAGAGACTAATGCCTCAATAATTTCAATGAAGGCTGCTGCGGCTTCCTTAAGTTTGCGCACATATGTGCCCTTAACGTGACCAGACTTCGTTGCAACTTCTAGTATAGAAGCTACATTTTGCCCTGCATACGTGCGTAGGTCCTCGGCTGAGCACAGGGAGGTGTCTCGTCTTCTACTTTCTATTGCAGAAACACTCTCCACATCCGTCGACTGAGCAGGTTTATCTTGTAGTGACGCCCAGTGGGACAAGCTCCTTTCAAAGTCATAGTCTTTCTTGTGTGCTTTTTCGACACGTTGCCTCTGTTCTTTTCGAGTGCGAGCAGTTCCAGCACCACGAACTTCAGGAGGCCTACCTCTCCTAGCCATATGGCATTTGGAACCAGGCACTGCCTCAGTTTCCGAACCAGAATTGTCTTTTACGGTCTTGCGTCTTGCTTTCGACACTTTCCATAAAGTTTGAAGGAAAGAACAGTTCATCCAAGCAGTGACCCCTGGACTTGGACAAGCCTAATACGCCACGGGTGTCGGTCGGTACCCTGGTGCGACCAGCAGTAACGACTGATCATCCCATCAGCCATGCATCCCTCGGCCTGCTTCGCCACTTGGGTTGGGGTATTTTTTTATAAAGATTTTCTTCCTCACAGTCCAGCCGGCTAAGGCAAGACCCTCGATTCCACAAATGATTACAAGACATGACTGCAACCATGAATGGAGTTCTGATAATAATTACCCGCCGGCCTGGGAGCACCGGCACGCTATACTGCTCGTCACCCCAAATGTCATTCGAAAGTGGCCAGCAGCAAGTATGCACACCTGGAGTTAGCAACCTTTGCAACCGTGGGTATATACCACAGTAGAGATAAATTATACGAACTGTACGAAGTAGTGAAATCGTGACCCAAGCTTACTAAAGCGGATCAGTGGTTTCTCTAAGATAGTTAAAAGGTGTGCATTCAAGCTAAATCTATGTATATATAAAATAAATATAATAAATGAAAATAATCCTGGGACATAATATCCTAATACGTAGATCCAAAACTTATAATGTTGCAAATATCTTTAAAATTATTTTGCGGAAATACCGACTAAAGTAATTTCCTCCTTAAAGTCATCTCCATCAGGTGCTGTTAAATTATTGCAAAGTAACACTGATAAATATACGACTTACGTTTATACATGTAACACCAGAGGAAATCGTTAAATCTTTTAAAAGTCTTAATGTAAGAAAAAACTGGTGATCTATGGGATATACTTATCATTGATATTTAATAAATTTGTCGACAAAGGCATTCTTCCCGGCCTCATGTAAAACAGTATAGTAATACCATTATTTAAGAACTTAGAAAATACTGATCCTAGCAATTATAGACCTGGATATGTATTGCCATCATGGAGTAAAATTTTTGAAAAAAAAAAATATAAATCAATTATATGTGTATTTGAATAGACATAGTATATTAAATAATGCACAGTATGGTTTTACTAGATGTAGATCTACAATAGATTTGCCCTCCTTAATTAAGTTTATAACGCTTGAGGAAACTGAAAAAAAATGCGGTCAGGTGGTTTTGTAATCTGTCCAAGGCTCTTGAATACGTAGACCACGATACATTATTACGTAATCTTAGCTCTTATGGAGACAGGGACAGGGCTCGTGTTCTCATTGCTTTGTACCTGAGTAATAACATTCAGCACGGTATTTTAAATAATGTAAAGTCATCCGATTGCTTTCTGCGGATGTATGTCCCACAAGGATCAATTCTAAGGCCTCTTTTATTTTTAATTTGTATAAATGGCCTCCCCTTTTGTGCGATGGTGTACTATTTGCTGATGATACTTTTTAGTGTTTAAAATAGACCGTTCTTTTCTGGGTACATAAGTCATCAAAACATTTAAATTGCTCAATCTACAAAATGCCCCGTGTTTATATTTATACTCCTGACTTATTTTTTTATGCTTGTGGTAAATTCACTGCTAAAAGTGAAAAAAGCCCATTTCCTCGTTGTTTGAGAAGTTTTATGAAGATTATTTCAAGATTAAAAATCAACATAGCTCATGGGTGCCTAAAGTGTGCTGTTTAATTATGGTGCTATAAGTATTTGACGGCTTGGCACAAGGGTACTATAAAACAAATGCCTTTTGGTGTACCAATGCAGTGGCGTGAACCCAAAAATCACGTAGACGACTGTTATTTCTGTTCGCGTTCCGATCACTACACAAAACAAAACTGGCCTCTAAGAACAGGGTTCGTGCTTGGACAAAAAAATATACAAAATGAACTATTAGTATCACCCGAGAAAATTATTTTGATAAAGAATTTTGTGAAAACTCTTCCCAGAGACGGATCTGGGTTTTCATTCCTCAAAACCAATGATCCCGATTTTTTATCTAGCCTCAGACCCATTGAAAAACAGACATGGTTGGCTTTTGTCGATGTCACAAGAAAATTTCTCGGCAATCACAAATCACCCGATTTCCGTGAAAAAATAAAAATAATGCTCGATGCTTATCACAAACTAGGATGCAATATGTCGCTTAAAATTCATTTTTTACACTCCCATTTAAGTTTTTTCGAGAAAACATGGGTTTAGTAAGTGATGAACATGGAGAAAGAATTCATCAAGAAATTGTAGAGTATGAGAAGCGTTATCAGGGCAGATGGGAACCAGCCATGCTTGCAGACTACTGTTGGAGCCTCCAGAGCGATACTGTGTCTACTGGCTACAAGAGGAAAGCCAATCGTTCAAAAAAAGCAATGTTTTAAAAAGTAAAAGTTGTAGAATAAAAATTTATATCACTCCTTCATACGAATTTTATCAAAATCAATAAATGCCTTTCACTACTAAATCTGATGTGATGTAATGATTTTATTAATACATTTCGAATAGTTTTAAGGTGGTGAGTCATAATTACATACTGTAAGTCGAGTGTTTTTTTTTATTAATTTGTTGCATAGTGTAATTTATGTAAAGTTCCAGATCACTAAATGTATAGAAATTAATATTTATTATGTTTGAATTAAGCTTCTGTTAGACATATGCCTAACAGAAGTTTAATTTAAACGTTGATAGTGATAAATTCTCATTTTTCTGATATCACTGGACTAACCCTAAATTCGAAACTCCTCATGTCTGCTCTTGCGGGCAGACTGAGCTCCGCTGCTTACGCTGTTAGAAAAGTGAGGAAGCATGCGAATGTTGATACTGCACGACAAATTTACTTTAGCTATTTTCATAGAACATTGTCCTACGGAATTTTACTATGGGACAATGCTGCAGATATCGAATCTATATTCGTAATTAAAAATAGAGTAGTTCAGGCCATCTACAGCATGGGAGCTTTTTAAAGAATTGTAATGGCCTAATTAAATAAAGAATATTTTGATTTCGATTTTGAATGATTCATAAAATAAATACATTATTTTTTTATTCGTGTATGAAATTGACTGATTCGCTTTTTCGATTTTACTTACCTACGTTATATTAATATCATAAAGATAAAGAATTTGAAGAAAAGTTATTCCACGACAAATACATTAAATCACGTTAAAAACTGACGCCGCATGAGGTTACTTGGAATTTAATTGTTGACACTAATTGTAGTTCCTCAATGGTCTTCTCGCCTCCTTTGCCTAAAAAAAAACGACAGCTACCAACATAATATCTTGTGGAGACATTGAAATAGTAATCTTAAATTTTGAATTTTCCATTTTCAAAAATGTATTTGACTAAATGCAATCTAAGCACAGATTAAAATTTTATGTAGTTACTTTAACTTTTTTTACATTCGCTAATCTCTATACGCGTGGCAGTCGTATATACAACAATTTATCAATTATGCTAACACAAGATTGACTTTAGACGAACCTCTTGTTGATAGCTCAGGGATATACTAAGTCTTGTTTGCGGGAGAGGTAACAAGTTATGATCATTTTACAATTATTGATGAATCAAGTTACACGGGAAAAAGAACTTCGTTAATCTAATTATGTATTATATAACATAAATTCGGCAAAGAGAATACTTCGTTATACTTAATACAAAATGCAAAGATATTATATTTGTTTCAATAAAAAAAAAATAACACGCTTAATCAATTTTTAGACCGATTCAAATTTAACTAAAGTAAAATTATGTATATTAAATAGTCTAACCGTGAATACAATACATAAATTCTGCGACACGCTAAAGTTAGAGATAAATATAAATGCATATGTAAAGCGTCGACAACTTAATTGGTGTGATATAATATAATTATTATATCTCCTGTTTGTTAAAACAATGTAATGTCTACAATTTCTTAATTCAATCTGCAATGTCTATAAAATAAATATAAAGTAGAATACAGACTGTTTTATTGAAAGATTATACCTACCAATTCTATAATAAATACTAGATTTAAAAAAAACCAAAAACCTATTATTTTATGATTTCTTTTAGATAAACTTTTTATTATGGTATGGTATGGTATGGTTCTTTGATTATGGCGTTCTGAGCGTGACAGTTGAGCATATATTACTTTGCCAATGTCACGTTGAATGGAGAAGACACGAAGGAGGTTGTACGGTAGAAAAAATTATACTAAACAATAGGAGTATGTATATTAAAAAGAAGATCTAGAAACTTTTTATTATTATACATGATTTCTAAACTAAACTTGAAACTTCAAATGACACGTGCGGTTTGACATTTGACAGCTGTCAAAATAGTTTATCACGAGCACTCCGTACAGTGTAAATTATCACTTTTATCTTGTTTAAATATTCTGTAACATACAACGGGGACGTAAACACTGAATTATATAAGTTCCTACAAAATCCAACATTCAAAGGTTTGTAGCCATTACATCTTTATATTTAAAGTATTATTATGTTTAATATTAAGGCAATTTGATATTATTTGGCTAGTACTACAGATATGTTTATATTATAAATATTTATAAAGCTGAAGTTATGACTCAATAGTTATTCTAGATGTTTTTATATATAAATTTGATAATGATATTACTCTAAAGGAAATAATAAGATAAGGATATTTTAGTTGTTCATATTTATTACTTTCTACACTAATAAGTATAAAAAAATATATGTTTTATTACTAAACAGATGTTTGGAATAGCTATTATACATCTCTTTATATTATGTACCTTATTTGATTTTATAAATTAGTCTTTCTAAAATACATAATAATGACAACTTAGTTAACTGATGTATATGTATATTCCTACTGTAGAACATTATATCGATTTTTACTGAACAACCTCTTTTTAACACCCAACACAAAAAGGAGAGTATTATAAATTTGATGTGACTGTGGCACTATAAATCATAAAAGAATGAATCAGCTATATTTAACTAAATACTGATTAGTAGTTTAAAAGCTATGGGCAATTTGCCAAAGCAAGTTACTGATTTATTGAATCAAGAGTCATAAGCATATGTGTATATATATATGACGTGTCACGGAAATGAAGATGCTGAGGTGGATGTGCGGCGTAAAGCGGTCTGACCGCATACGTAACACAT
Source organism: Eueides isabella (assembly GCA_019049475.1). NCBI lineage: Eukaryota > Metazoa > Arthropoda > Insecta > Lepidoptera > Nymphalidae > Eueides > Eueides isabella. The sequence goes on along the minus strand of CM032413.1, from coordinate 7,696,401 downwards.
TCATTCGAGGTCTTGGAGTCCGTGACATAGCGGATAAGCTCCAAGAGCGTCGCCTGAGATGGTATGGCCACGTTGCGCGCCGGCCTAGGAACTATGTCGGACTATGCCTTGATATGTCTGTCCCTGGAGTGAGACATCCCGGACGCTCAAGGAAGCGCTGGTTGGATGTCGTGATACAGGACATGAGGTACGTACGGTTCGTGTGGTAGAGTCACGTTGTCAGCAATGACAACACACATGGGCAGACTCGACCGGATTGTTACCATTGACCGGCGTTAAGTAGTGGTAATGAGGCAGTTCTGCCACTAAATTATGTTATATTAAAACATTATATATATATATATATATATATATATATATATATATATATATATATATATATATATATATATATATATATATATATATATATATATATAAATATATATATATATATATATATATATATATATATATATATATATATATATATATATATATAAATAAAATATTATATATATATATAAATAACGGAAAGGAGTGTATATATATATATAACATTCATCCATTATGACTATAAAAAGGGCATTAACTATTTTTAAGACTAGTTATGTTAATTAATCACAAGAATGCATTGCCATTGTGAATAAATTATAATATATTGTGTTTATTTATGTATTCAGTTTAAGCCAGATTGTCTTAAGTAGTAAACGTAAAGTTCAGAAAGTTCTAACAAGACTTTATTTAATTTTGATGTTATAGAATTGTTATACTTCAAATTTGCCAGTGAGAACTTAAAATGGCCTAAAAAGTGAATAAAAAGTGCTTTAAATGATTTTTATCAAATGTGAAATGATTTCCATATGATATATTCCTCACTAATATATTCCTAACTTTCCGCCGAATTTGAGGCATTGTGTGTTGAATGGCGGAACTCAATGCTGAATACTCACTTTTTATAAAGTATATTAAATGTGAATTGTGATCTGTAAAGTAACCTTTTCCTAGTTTTTTTGTCTTCTTTCTCACAGCCTTACATATTATATGAAGTATACAATTTACATATTTACAAATTTGTGATAGGTTCAATTCAAGGGAACAATCTATTCTGAATTCTTTCCTCTGGTAGACATGTGTAGTATTTAGTTCCGTGAATTAACAAAAATATTAATAATTGTTACTTCGCAACTTCAACACTAAGAGCTTTTTGTACAATGTTTATAATCTTTGTAATAGAACATAGCTGAGTGAGGGAATTTAATTCTCATTCTGTTCCCATTAAGGCACTTCTGCTACCAACTCTCCACTGTATTTGTATAATGTTTTAACTATAACATAATTTAGTGGCGGAACTGCCTCATTACCAAATTTAGGAAATGAAAACATTAAATATTTTATTACTTCTTCTTCCTGTCATTAATCCCGGTTTGCTGTGCCAGGGTCTGCCTTCCTGGTGAACCTACTCCACTTTGCACGATCATTAACGTCCTCGGTGGTTAGACCATTGGCACTTTTTTTTTTTATTTTTTATGGAAGAGACGGCAAACGAGCGTACGGGTCACCTGAAAGTGATCATCGTCGCCCACGGCCCCGAGTAACTCCAAAGGAGCTACAGGAGCGTTGCCGTCTTTTAAGGTGGAAAGGCACCGGGACCCGGCATTACCTAATGCGGAACTCAGTGGCCAAAGCCACTACTTAACGCCGGTCAATGGTAACAATCCGGTCGAGTCTGCCCATGTGTGTTGTCATTGCTGACAACGTGACTCTACCACACGAACCGTACGTACCTCATGTCCTGTATCACGACATCCAACCAGCGCTTCCTTGAGCGTCCGGGATGTCTCACTCCAGGGACAGACATATCAAGGCATAGTCCGACATAGTTCCTAGGCCGGCGCGCAACGTGGCCATACCATCTCAGGCAACGCCCTTGAAGCTTATCCGCTATGTCACGGACTCCAAGACCTCGAATGAATGTGTTACGTATGCGGTCAGACCGCTTTACGCCGCACATCCACCTCAGCATCTTCATTTCCGTGATGACATGAAGCTTCTGAGTGTTCCGAGATAGTACTGGCCAGCATTCACTGCCGTATAAAAGAACCGGTCGAACGATGCTCTTGTATATCAATCAGCCCCTTGAATCGGTCGGTATTCTGTGATCCGACCATGAACATCGTGATTGATGCCTCAGACTCGTGCATAACGGATCCGAGGTGCCTAAACTTTTCCGACTTAGCGGCTGGTATTTTTATTGGCTTGGTTATATGGTTATATGGTCATATTGAGGCTCAGAGACAGTACACTCTCGGCGGAGCTTATATCGATCGTGTGCTCAAGGAGCTCCATGGTATGACTCATAAGCTTAATGCCCCTATAACTACCACAATCTTGAACACTGCCCCTTCCCTTGTAAATAGCGGTAATACAACTAAGCCGCCACTGGTGTGGCATCTTTCCAGTGTTCAAGATATGGTTAAAAAGGTCAGTAAGAGCCCAACGATTTCCACGCTTCGATCGGAATTTCGTCAGGCCCCACCGCTTTTCCGTTCTTCATGCTTCGAAGGCAATTCTGAGTTTCATTAAAGGTTATTGGGGCAACAAGTCCAAAGTTAGGCGGTGAGTCATGATGAAAACTGCACGGATGCTGAGTGTTCAGCAGCTCCTGGAAGTAGCTTCTCCATCTCTCCTTCACAGAAGCGTGATTACAGAGCAACGTGCCGTGAGAATCTTTGACACAAAGACATTTTGCAATAGCTTGCGTCGCTTTACCCCGGACACGTGCCAGTTTGTATACGAGCTTCTGTCCCTCCACAGTTTCAAGCTTATCATATAATGATGATAAACTCTCTCGCTCTGGCTACAGCTTTTTTGCTGACACGTTTTGCTACTATGTGCTCCAGTCTGTCTTCAGGAGAGTTGGATTTCTGCCACTTCTTAAAGGCAGCCTCCTTTTCACGAATCACCTCCTGCACCTTGTTTCACCCACCAAGTCTCCCTGTCGATGACATGTCCTCCCTTAGAAACGCCAAGCACTCGTCTGCCTGCCGCAATGATTGCCGACTGGGTTCGATCCCAAACTTCCTGAGCAGTCTCGGTGTTAGTCGAAAGATTTCGACTTTTTACCTCTGCCAGAAAGTCGGTCTGCATCAGTCCATTCAGCAACGACCACTTAATCCGAGGCCTACGTTTCTCAGCTACTTTTCTCTTTGGAGTGACGTTAAAGTCCATGACAAGAAGACGATGTTGGGCCGTCAAGCTTTCACCTGGAATGACCTTACAGTTAGTAACCCTGCCCATATGACACCGTCTGGTCAACAAGTAATCAATTTGCGTTGAGTGGGACCCACTTTTATACGTGATAAGGTGCTGAGGATTCTTTTGGAAGAACGTATTCACGGCGGACAGATCACACGCAATACAAGTTTTTAGAATATTTTCTCCCTCTGTATTGCGAGGACCGTGTCCAAAACCACCGTGAACACGTTCATACGTCTCGTTCTACGTGACCGTTTAAGTTGAGCGTACCCAGTCTCTTATTTTTCCTATCAATTAAAGTGGCGGTTCGCGGTTTTTAAATGGAGCGAATGCCATCTGACCTCCAAAAATTCCTTTACACGAAAAACCGCAGGAAAGAGAGATAGGATTGGTGGAAATGGGGGAAGGATAATTAGGAGGAGGGACACCACTTTTATAGACTTGATAGAGGTAACAGTGGTGGCTCGAGGATCCGGGGTCGCGTACCCGTATGTCAAAGAACGTATATTGGTCAGATATATGTCAAGGACAACCGCTGGAGTGGCCTATTAAATATTTTATTACTTTGAGTGTAAATCCCGTTTGTGCCTGTGGCACAATGGCTCTATCTCTTTTTGTACACTATTTTCACCATTTTATCATATTTCCCGCAATTATTTCTGTATGAGAGAAAAGAATCAAAAATCAAAAATATAAATCTAATTTTGTTATAGTTATTATTATTATAGTTTGGTTGGCCAAGTATTTTTTTTTTAATTCACGCTGTATTTTGCACTTGAGAGGTTGATGAGGAAACTTGCGAATCAATTATTGAAACACGTTCCCGTTCCCCACTTGCCGACGTTTGCCGACACTTTGTCGAATCTGAAACATTGCGTGTTGAACAGGAGATCTTAACTCACTCACTCAGCTTCACGCTGTATCCCGCACATGGCAGGGTAGGCAGAGGGAACTTGGAAACCTAGTTCCATTCTCAGCTTTCTGCCAATTTTAAGGCATTGCGTGTCGAGTGGCGGAACTCAACGCTGCGCCTTTCCTTGTTACCAAGCTTATTATCTGATGACGATATACATACATACGCTGGCAAGATAATAAAATATAGAAGACTATCTATTGTGTGACTAATCTGTTATGAAGGCCATGGATTTTATATGGCATAACTTATTGTTGAGAATGCTGGAAACTTGGATATAATTTATCTTATCTATACTTATAATATATCTGTAACCGATCACTGTCTGTTCATGGAAGATATATTAAATAGCATCTTATAGGGGATGTTTATAAATGTAATGAGGCCCAAAATATTGATAATATTATTTTTAAATCTGTTTATCTGTGTGTTTGTACGCAATGTTCAGTATAACATTTTGGCAACTTTCCCTCGACATTTTGTGTCTTTTTTTTGTTTTTTAAATGAATTAAAATAGTTAGATCGGATTTTTAAATGAATTAAAATAGTTAGATCGGCAAACTTTAACATTTGGCTGTAATTTTAGTTTTCTTTGTTCTATAGATTGATTGATTGATTAAGTATGGTCTTAAAAGTGATAATGTTGTTAGAACAAGAAAATAATTGAGATTATAAATGAAACACTTTTAAACGGATTAATCGCGTATATTGAATGGTAAACATTTTTGGGAAACCCGACGTTTCGAACACTTATATTTTTGATATAATAATTATATCAACTGACAGACAAATGCCACCTCAGTCTACCCGTGACCACGGACTACTGTAAAGTGTTCGAAACGTCGGGTTTCCCAAAAATGTTTACCATTCAATATACGCGATTAATCCGTTTAAAAGTGTTTCATTTAAAATGTATAACAATCGCGAAAATCAAAGACATTATTAATTGAGATTAGTGAATAAAGTAGTGTAATTCAAGCGGGCGAAGCCGCGGGCGTGTTACTAGTATTCTAATATAAATGTTCTAGTTCTGTATATTTTTGAAGTCATTTAAAAATTATTTTATTCTTGTGGGCTCGATCTCCACTCGAGGAAATGAAATATTTAATATTTTATAAATAAATATTTGATGTTTACATTTCTTCGCTCTTGTAATATGGCAAAGTGGGGAACAGTGTGTTTTAACACTAGGTTCCCAAGTTCCCTCTGTCTCCGAAAACCCACTTACAAACCATAAATAAATATTATTTATTTAATATTATACAGATAAAAAAAGAAATTAATAAACGTCCTGTATAAGATTATTTTTAATATATCTGCTTTGTACAGACAGTGATCAGTCACAGATTAACTATAAATATAGATAAATAAAATAGATACTTTATGATACAAAAGCTAAAATTTGTAAATTTATATCAGTCACATGGACATAAATGGTAAGAACCATTTATACTATCTATACTAAAATAATAAAACTGAAGACGTTGTATATCAAGCGTGCTCAGAAATAAATTTGTAAAAATAAAAAAAAATGCGTCTTGCAATCCATTTCGAGGATAATGTTAAACATCGGGTAATCATTTCGAAATAAAACATTGTATATAGATTAAATTAAAAAAAAAATAAACCTTTATACGGAGAGATAGAGAGACGAGACAATCTCTAAATCCAAGATGTAAAATTTTAATAAGGACTTACCATTTTTTTTTTCAAAAATATCACGGGGACGTGATACCGTTTTAAGCCACGGTGAGAACATTTTTGTGGATTAAAAAAAAATAGGAGGTAAAGTGAATTTACTAAACTTAATTTAAAAAGCGTATAAAAATTTTGAACGAAGCAGGATTTGAACCCGCGCCTCTGGAATACCGTTCCAGCGCTCTGACCACTAAGCCATTCGTTCTCACCGAGCTCCGTCGAAATTCTTACACGCTTGTTACAACTTATTTATGTTGTAAGCATCTCTGTAGGGAGATTTTTACAAATTTCCGCTACCCAAAGACAACTCGTAAGAATTATCGTTTGGCGAGAGAGAATACTATTTATTTTAATATTTTTACTATGTTTTAAAATGTTATTCCACACTTTAAAACATAGTAAAAATATTTAATTATAAACGTTTTTCTTGCAAAATGAGTGTCCCTTAATATTATTGGCCTTGAATGAAGTCTAAGTAAAATAATAAGAGCTAAGTATACATTTGTGTAATGTGTGTGAATAGAAACAGGAAAAAGTAATTATTATCTAGGTCACATTTTTAAAAGTTAACGTCAAATTAAAATAAGCTGGTTCAGGAATTATGATATTCTTTAGGAAATAAACTATTTCTGGTAACTGGTATTGAACCCACTTTCTGTTCATAACGTAATATAAATTTCAGTCAAATGAATAAATCTTTCGTAGATAAAAATATCTATATCTAATCTAAAATATCAGCAAAAGCTGAGCTATATAGTTTAAAGTGATGTAACTTTTTATTTATTAAGCGTTTTAATATATATATATATATATATATATATATATATATATATATATATATATATATATATATATATATATATATATATATATATATATATATATATATATATATATATATATATATATATATATATATATATATATATATATATATATATATATATATATATATATATATATATATATATATACATATATATATATATATATATACATATATATATATATATACATATATATATATATATATATATATATATATATATATATATATATATATATATATATATATAAAGAAGAAAAGTATTTGTTAATTTGAGGAATTTTATGATAGTCAATTTATTACGTTAGACAGAACTATGAAATATGACAGGGGGAAATTTAGAAAAGTGATTAGTGTTGCCCTATAAGATAAGATTTACCGGAATAACATATACACTAGTTAACTTATATATTTTTAGAGGAAACAAATGTAACCGGATTAATTGCGTATATTGATTTTATGCATTTTTAGAAACCCAAAGTTTCGTACTGCAGTGTTTGCAGTAATCCGTGGTCACGGGTAGACTGAGGTGGCATTTGTCTATCAGTTGACATAATTATTATATTAAACTACTGCCAACGATTTCCTAATTGTCTCGTGTACTGCCCTACATTCTTACAGACTGAGCTTACTGATCCTTGTCTTTTGGCATGGTGGGCTTGAAACATTATTTTTTAAGAGTTCCCAAAAGTGAGTTTCCAAGACTGGTCGAAAGATTCTAACTATCTCCTGTATTGAAATTAAGATGTTATTGTATTTCAATAGCTTTGCAGATTTTTTACTATGTTTTTAAAGTGTTATTTCACACTTAGGACAGAAAATTCTAGTTAGTAGCCTCGCAGATTATTCTAGGGATATATCTATTCTCCCTAGTGAGGATGTGGGGTTGTGCTGACTTCTGTAAATGGGAGATATGTTCCTTCACCATAACCCCAGTATTTTTTGTAAGGATTGCATCAGGATTGTCAATATGCCTGTAATGATTTTTTATAATCTTGGCCTGTTTCAGAATTATCCTCAGTTAATTTCTAGAACATTTATGCAAGCGAACTTTAAACCTCGGTGAACTCGTCGATACATAGATTGATCATACTGTAATTTATTTTACTTATCTATTATTTATTAACTATTTACATAATTTCTAATGATGTCATTAGATATTTGTAATTTTTGGGTATTTTATTTAGTTTTACACAAATGAGTATCGTTGAGTGAAAATGTTTACAACAACACGGTTGTGTTTGAAAAATGTTAATATTATTTCAAGTGTTGTTAATATTAAGTGTAGAAGGAGTGTCTTTTTCAAGTGTAAAGTGAAAGCTTGGAGGTAATTTTATACGTCTGAGGAAGTTTATGGTATACATATATATTATAATGTTAAAAGGTCTAGGTAAAGATGTAGGTCTGTGAACTTGTCGTGACGCAAAGACAACGGTGAGACTGTGAATTGCGTCAGAGTCTGGGCTCGATTATCAAAAGAGAAAATGAAATATTTAATATTTAGATACTTTCGCCTTCAAAACAGTATTTTTACTGTGAGCAGACTTTTTAGCAATATATCTTTACATGCCAATCCTAGACTGGCACCCAAAGGCTATCCATAATACCTATTATAACCTCAGAATGTTCCTCGACCACCACTTACCGAGGCCAAGACTGCCAAAGAATGTAATTCTGCTTTAGGGTATTTGCGGTTAAAAGCGTCTAGGCTAGCCTATTATTAAAATAATTCATTTATTACTAAAATAATAATTCACTTTATTAAATTAATGACAATATTTAACTGAACGGATCCCTTCATTTAAATGGTCTAAACAAGGCTTGGCATTGTGTTCCGCTACTCAGCCCAAAATACTTATATATTCTTACTTATACTTTCTTTCCTTAGATCCACCATGCTCAACAGATATGATACTATAATCGTGGGCTTGGGCTCCGCGGGAGTTACGGCTGCATACACACTCGCCAAAGCTGGAAAAAGAATCCTGGCCCTGGAAGCTCAGGACAGGATCGGAGGAAGAGTGAAGACTGTGCCATTTGGCGATGGTGTGGTAGAGGAAGGTGCTGAATGGTTAGTTCAAAAAAACTAAAAAATGTTTGAAATTAAAAATCTAACTAACTTCAGCATCAGTGGCACTAGCGTGTGATTGTAAATGCGTCAATTTGTTGGTTAGTTTGATCCCCACTAGAGTAAATTAACTATTTAATATTTAAAATTAAATATTTCTTTTTTTTCATATCTTTGCTCCGGTAACAAGCCAAATCGCGGCGTTAAGTTAGTGGGCCGCCACTTAACATGCAATGCTTCAAATTTGGCAGAAAGTAGGATCCTAGGTTCCCAATTTCCTTCTGCCTACCCTACCATGCACAGGATATATCGTGAAGCTGATATATTATTTTAACAATTATACATAACTTTCTTATGTATATAATACTCGATTTTTTACAATTTTGAATTGAATATTGAATTCAATCACCAATTTCTGATCACGACAATGTTAATACAACAACAAAGATGATCTGATGCTTACAAAAAGATCAGATTGTAATATACGTGTAAATAGATATTACTGTGACAGATTTCAGTTGATTTTGTGCGGCTACAGAGGGTACTTTTGTATAGAATATTCTGGTTTTTGACAATACTAAATATTATTAAAGGGAAAAATTATTCTGTATCAAGACTTTGGTTGCGACACGGTTTTGACACAGTATAATTCGAAAGGAGGTTAGGTTAGAGATAAAATAATCTGCCTTTTTCGTGGTGTTGATAAATGAAGACCACTCACTGTTCTGTATTGTCTATGTCTGTCACTGTGTATGTCTGTTTCTCCCTAAAGGGAGATCCAGTGATCGTCCTAGACAAATAAAAAAGAGATACATCTCTTCTTTCATTGCCTCGGCTTCTCAAAGGGTGCTAATAAATTTTATCTAATTTTCCAGGATTCATGGCACTGTGAATAGTAGAGTATACGAGACAGCAATCAAAAATAACATATCACTGGTTTCCCAAAACTTGTCATTCCTAGTGTACAAATCAGATGGATCGTTAGGCAACGGTACGTTACTTAATGAACTCTTCGATTTTTGCTTGTCAGTTGTTGATAATCCACCAGAGAAACCTGAGGCTTTGGGCAAATTTATTACTAGAAGGTATGTGGTATTTTTTTTTTTGGAAGCATGAATAGATTTTTTTTTCAGCTTCAAGCACATGGCAAGTTAGGGAGAGGGGACTCGGGAACCTAGTGTTGTGACACTTTGGCACTGCGTGTTGAGTTACCAGAGCGATGAGATGAAACATTAAATATTTCATTTCTTTGAATAAGGATCGATAACAAAGCTAGTAAGTAAATTTCAATAAATTTAATCATTTTAAATATGGTTATGTTTTATAGTAAGAGTACTTATGGAATGCGCATTAGTGGTTAATTGACACTAAACTAATACGAATATGCTAATATAACACCAGCATATTGGCTAATTTACCGATTAGCTAATTAAATTCTATGTCTAACAAAATTTGGCAATATTACCAACATATTTTAGTTTAATGGGGTATTTGAAAGAAAATCATCCAGATATACTAAAAGATGAGGACTTCCTGAATGAATTTCTGGAGTTGATGAATCTTGTTATAAATAATTACGAGGCGTCCAACGACTGGAATGACGTCAGTGCTCAAACTAATTACGAGGAGCTCGAAGGTGATCAGCACATGAGCTGGCATAGATATGGATACAAGACTTTCTTCGAAATTTTATTGGTACGTGTCTTATTTATATCGTCACAAGGACAGCGTTTTTTTTTCTAGGTGTGAGGGATAAGTCTTAGCCACCCTAAGGTTAGGTTTTCTAGACTCTCACACAAGAAGGAACAATTGAAAGTTGAAAGTAATAATAAAGAAAAATCCGGGGTGGATTTGATCACTTGAAAAAGTTTAGTATTTAACATGTCCATTTCCCCGCTCTGGTGAAAAGGCAACACGGATTTGAGTTGCGCCACTCCGCCGAAAATTGGCGGAAAGTGGGGAACGAAAGTGCTCTATTGAGAACGGAGTGTCTTAACACTAGGTTCCCAAGTTCCCTCCGCTCACTCTGATATATGAAAAGGTAGCGTGAAGCTAAAATACCAAAATCTATGTTCACATTCACAGTTTTTATATAAAAATGATGTTAGATAAAATATGAAATCATTTCCAGCTATGTTAGAACTTTTGGGTTTTTTTTTACTTTATCTTTATTAGCTTCAAGCTGTATCCCGCACATGGCAGAGTAGGCAGAAGGAACTTGGGAACCTAGGATTAAGTTATTCCGTTCTACTTCTGTTCCCCACTTTCTGCTGAATTTGAGGCGTTGCGTGTTGAGTGGCGGAACTCGACGCTGTTTTACCTTGTGCCAGGGCAAGGAAACGAGAACATTAAATATTAAAATTGAAATTATTAAATATTTCATTTCCTCGAGTGTGGATCGAACCCACAACCGATCGGTTACAGTCACACGCTTGTGCCGATGCGCCACGACAGGCCTCAATTTTTTTTTCAACTTTTTATGAAAATCATAGATAAATTCAGCTAATGTATACATATTTGAACCTTTTCGTGTTTAACTCTATCACAGAACACGTACAACAACGGCCCAGGTTATCCAACATTGGATATAAAATTAAATAAGGAGGTAGCGCACATAAAATGGCCACACAACTCTGCCACATGTGTGGAAGTGCTATGCAAAGATGGGGACTTGTACAAAGCTGATAATGTCATTGTTACTGTTTCTCTTGGTGTTTTGAAGGAACGGTAAGTATTTCTGGTGTGGTCTTGGACTCGATTCTTGGTTGATGGAAAAAGTTAATTGAAAAAATGTTTCTAATGTCGGTTAAATAGGATCGCCATAATAAGTTTTAAGCGTAAGATTTCTATACTTACATAGGATTTTATTGTACTGTTTTATTTTGAATGGTATGTCATTAAATATATGCTGTTGAAAACGTCGTGGTGCAACGGTACGTGAGAGTACGTACGCTAGGAGGGGGGAATGAAATGTGTCTATTCCCTAGCTCTGGTAGATTAGATAGAGTTGGCGTTGAGTTACGCCACTCAATATAGAATATCCGTTCTTTCTTATGGACAGTATTGTGCGTACTCTACTACTATAACATTGAAAATTTAGAAAAAAATAAGTCATCAACAATATTGTTAATAAATCGAGAAGACAAATAAAAAACGTAACTTAACTCCGATTTCATCGAATAATAAAAAGAAATCTAAATTACAGACACACAAAACTATTCCTACCCTCATTGCCGCAGGAAAAAATTAAAGTTATCGAAAAGATGTCCATCGGGGTCATGGACAAAGTTATATTGAGTTTCGACAAGCAATGGTTGCCGAGCGGCAAGTTCTTTTGCTTCCTATGGAATGGGGAGGACAGGAGAAAAATGGGGGACGATTATTGGATGACGAAGATTTTCGGATGTAGCACCCCAATGGGGGCCAAAAAGGCGTTGACGTTTTGGACTAGTGGGGAAGTTGGGAAAATGGTACGTGTTGTCTTCACGATTTTTTTCTAGCGGTGGAGTTAGAGAAATTGGAGGGTCGGTCTCTTCACGCCTCTTTCGCCTCGTCCATTGTCGGTAACCTGCATCTGGCCTCTTACTCATAGAGTCATGCTTTACGTGATTTGTTTTAATATTGTCAAAACTGTGAAGCTGAGTATTTCTTTTCTTAACTAGAGTAACTATTTTTTTAGTCTTCTTTTTTTTTTAATTTTAACTGTGTTTTAGATCGAAACATTACCCGAAGATGTGGTTAAACGAAAAATCATGGAACTCCTGAGGAGGTTTCTAGGTAAAGAAATGACGATACCAGAACCAACTGGTATGATACGGTGAGCTTGTTTTTTCTGATTCTTTTCCCGTGCTTTTTTTTCCAGCTTCACGCCGTATCCCGCACATGGCAGGTTTGGCAGAGGACACTTGGGAACCTAAGTCTTCAGTACCATCCGTTCCCAACTATCCGTATTTATTCGTTACTTCACTCTGGTAACGAGATGCGACGTTGACAAAAACATAATATCTCTAATTAGACGCGGGAACACGAAAGCAACATTATTCGTTTTTCCGCTCTAGTAAATCAAAACGCGGCGTTTAATTTCGCCATTCGAATAACATTTTTTGCCATTTTTTGCCGTGTGATTCCGGCTTAGAATAGGATCACCCTGGTACTGATGGTGTCGTAAGAGACGACTAAAGTGCGTGTGGTAGAGTCACGTTGTCAGCAATGGCAACACTCATGGGCAGACTCGACTGGACCATTACCACCTTCGACATTTAAAACCGGATTTAAGTAGTGGCTTTGGCCACTGGGTTTCGCATTAGGTAATGCCGGTACTACACGGGTCCGTGGGCGACGGTGATCACTTACCATCAGGTGACCTGTACGCTCGTTTGCCGTGTTTTGTCCAAAAAAAAATGCCAACACAAAATTCTTTGTTCACAGATCAAAATGGTATTCGAACCCGTTTACCCGCGGCAGTTACACATACGATAATTTATTAGTTCACGAATATCCGAACGCCAGGGCCGTACTCAGGGAACCCCTGACTGACGAATCGGGGAACCCCCGGGTCCTTTTCGCGGGGGAGGCCACGGATTCGGTGCATTTCTCCACAGTGCATGGGGCTAGTGATTCTGGTTATAGGGAGGCGATGAGATTGTTGCCGTCTAGTAAGGTTTAGTTGGAAAAAATGTATAGTTTCGATTATACTATCGTTACGATCGTTTATCCGGATATACTAATAGAAGTTTTTTAAATAATTTCCATGCTGCTCTGTATTTGTAGATTTATTTTGTAATTTTTTATAGTGAAGTAATATCTGGGCGAAAATGCTGAAATTAATCTATATGACATACGTAGAATTCGACCAATGCCTTATTGCTGCCTGTTTGGGGTACAAATTACTTAACACTAGGTTCCCAAGCTTCCTCTCTCTATCCTGCTATGTGCGGGATGCAGCGTGAAGCTGAGAGTGAGTGAATAGGTTTTTCTTTTTTTTTTTTTCGTAAATATAAGAAAGTGTATTTCTATTTATCGATTTTCCGAGTAAATCAGTTTTAATTTCTTTTGAAATGTTAAATTGTGCCACATTTATTATATTTTATATGTTATCTATATTATGACATTTTTATAATCTGCATTTTAGTACGTGTTTTTTTTTTTATAAGTGTCATAATAAATTAAACAGTTACAGTGATTAGGATTCTATATATTATTATTTATTTAAGAATTTTTAATTACAATTTCATATTATTATGTGACAAATTTGCCATATTATATATATATATATATATATATATATATATATATATATATATATATATATATATATATAATATATATATATATATATATATATATATATATATATAATATATATATATATATATATATATATATATATATATATATATATATATATATATATATATATATATATATATATATATATATATATATATATATATATATATATATATATATATATAATATATATATATATAATATATATATATATATATATATATATATATATATATATATATATATATATATATATATATATATATATATATATATTAAAAATGATGCAATGATGTTTTTGTACAGTTTATAATAAAATATGTGAAAAATATGTGTTTTGCTTTATTTTTAATCCAGAATCAAAAACAGGTGTTATAAGTTTGCCTGGGTGTTTGTTTGAAGCACCATAGCTGCTTAATTGATAATCCGAGATCAAAATGAACTCTATGCTACTAAACTTAAATATAAAAAACGTATAAAACATTTGAATGAAGCAGGATTCGAACCCGCGCCTCTCGGAAACCGTTCAAGCGTTCTGACCAACTAAGAATTTTATAGAGCCTTGAACGAATGGCTTAGTTGATCACAGTACTTGAACGGTCTTCAAGAGGTGCAGGTTCAAATCCTGCTTCGTTCATAATGTTTATACGCTTTTTAAATTTAAGTTTAGTATTTTCTGTCCCAAGTGTGGAATAACACTTTAAAACATAGTAAGAACTCTATGCTGATTTAAAAAAAAATCCTTCCTCAGCTTCACGCTGTATCCCGCACATGGCAGGTTAGGCTGAGGGAACTTGGAAACCTGGTGTTAAGACGACATTCCACTTCCGTTCCCCACTTTCCGGCATTTGAGGCATTGCGTGTCGAGTGGCGGAACTCAACGCCGCGCTTGGCCTTATTACCAGAGCGAAGAAATGTAAATATTAAATATTTAGTTAGAAAATATTCAATATTTTGGTCAATTTGGGTCGAACCCACAACCTATCGTTTACAGTCACACGCTTGTGTTTCTGCGCCACGACAGGCCTCGCTTTTCTTGTTTTAATAATTTTTATTTCTTTGCTCTGACAGAGTTACAAAGCGCGGCGTTAACTTACGCCCGCTATATCTTAAAAATTGGGCGAAAAATGTTTAATCAGACCATTAAACATTTTTCACCCACTTTTTTATAATTTGCGGGCGTAAGTTAACGCCGCTAGGCTCTTAACTAGGTTCCCTCTACATACTTCACACACACACACACATCTTACAAATTTTAAAACATGATTTTTTTCTTTTTCATTTTTACTTGTAGCTTCACGCTGTATCCCGCACATGGCAGTGTAGGCAGAGGGAACTTGGGAACTTAGTGTTAAGGCACTCTTTTCCGTTACCTGCTTTCGCGCAAATTTGAGTGGCGAAACTCAACGCCGTGATTTGCCTTGTTACCAGACTGAAGAAATGAAAACATTAAATATTTAATTTCATCAAGTAGATATCAAAGTCACAACTTGTCGTTGTCGGAAATGAAACATTAAATATTTAAATTGAAAATATTAAATATTTCGTTTCATTTCGATTGGGGATCGAACCCAGAACCTGTTAGTCACACACTTGTGCCGCTGCGCCACGACAGGCCTCAACCAAAAATAAACATGTAGTTAACAAAAGAAACGGTTTCAAATAAAAAGTTAAATAACATTCCTCCATTTTCAATTATTGTTAAGTAATAAAAAGTTAATTGAAACAATCATTCTTATGGAATTTCTGTATTATTGTAAATTAATAAAATTGAATATTTACAAAATAAGCTGATCAGATACGACTCTCCTTTTTTTATACCACAGATTTTGAGTGTTAGTTAGTGGCGTAACTCAACGCCGTTCTGTTTAATTCATAAACAAAATATGTACTTACTTTAAGTTGAGAAGCTCAGAGATAAGAATTATAGGAGTCTCCTACTATTTACAGCTTCAACCACAAAGTGTGTGTGTGAGTGTTAAGTGACGTAACTCAACGCCGTGTTCTGTTAAACAACAAAACATTTTAAATAATCATTCTTACATTTAGCTTTCAGCTATCTTCTACCAGGAAGGTTCCCGATTTCAGGTTTCTATTTTTGACCATATTGTAGAACCCTTAAGGGGTTCTTATCAAGTGTTTCATATGAATTTAAAGTATTTTTTGTCTAAAATGCCTAATAAACAACGAAAATAATGATTTATATAATGCTTTTATATATTTGTATAGTAAGTACTGCGTCTTTATTATTAACGTTTCCTAAGATAGAAGGCAATTACCAAAACAACGATCATTTAAAACTGAAACACATACAAAATATATGTAATAATGCTGAGTTTGTGTGTACAAGTAACGACACTAGTGTGTGTACAGTGAGGCCGTCTGGTGGCGAAATGGTCTACCGAGACTTTGAGAATTCTTGTTTCTTGTTTGTGAATAACATGTGTTTGTTTTATGGCAACGGTAAGTTTTAGCTTGATTTTATTATTATAGCTATTTTTTTGTTGACTTTTGAGTAGGGATTGTAGGGATTGGTAGGGAAATGTCTCCAATGTATTTTGCCGCCCGTTTTGAGTAGTTACATCTTTAAAATCCAGGTGGCGATTGCATCGACTAAGCACTCCATAAGAGCCCGTATTCATCATGACCCGCTTTGAGTAGTGATGACTTTGACCACTAAATGGTGTCAATGTAAACAATATATTTCGTATTTCAGTTACAGTAAGCCATTAATAACACAAATATATAATGACGACATCAATGATAGTAATAATTATATTAAAATTAATGAAATTCAATAATAATCTTTGTAGTAATAAGCTAAAATGAAATAATTGGAGAATTTGTGTTTATGTCTATGATAATAAAAGAATTTTATTTTATATAGTAAATTATTATTTGAAAAATAACGTCATAAAGGAGTTTCACTTCTTACGAGTGTACGCTAGTACACGCACACATTTTTATTTTTTAATTACAAATACCTTAAAAGAGATATATATCTTAATGGTAAAGTGACTTAGCTCTGAGTTCCGCCACTCAGTGGATAGTGGGGAACGGAATATCTTGATGGGTACAATGTGTATTAATACTGGGTGCCCAAGTTCTCCCCTACCAGGTATTCCATTTATGTGATTGTTTTTTTTTTTTTTTTTTTCTTTTTTTTTTTTTTCAGCTTCACGCTGTATCCCGCACTAGGCAGGGTAGGCAGAGGGAACGGAAGTGAAACCTAGTGTTATGACACTCCGTTCCACTTCCGTTCCCCACTTTCCGCCGAATTTGAGGCATTGCGTGGTGAGTGGCGGAACTCAACGCCGCGCTTTGCCTTATTACCAGAGCGAAGAAATGAAACATTAAATATTTAAATTGAAAATATTAAATATTTCATTTCCTCGACTGGGGATCGAACCCAGAACCTGTCGGTTACAGTCACACTCTTGTGCCGCTGCGCCACGACAGGCCTCATTTATGTGATTGTAAAGGTAGATAAGGCAAGAGCGTTTCCATTTTTCATTTTTCGACTGAAGACGACACTGTCAAGATATCTTCAGATCTTGTTTTCTATGGAAAAAACATATTTTTCGTTTTTCACGTTGTATCTCACACGTGGCAGGGTAGGCAAAAAAGGAAATTATAAACTGGTTAACCTCTTTTTTCGACAAAATTGAGACATTGCGTGTTGAGTGACAGAACTCAACGCCGCGCTTTGCCTTATTACCAGGGCGGAGAAATAAAAAAAAATTCAATTTGCAATTTGCATATACTAATTATTTTATTTCTTCAATTGGAGATCGAACCCACAACCTGTCCCAGCGACACGCTTGTCCACTGCGCCATGACGGGCCTAAGGCCTTATTAAGAATACTTCTGTTTTATAATATAAATTTCAAAAAGTAAAGCTTTACTCATCACTTTAACAGAATTTTCAATAGTGTCCGACGGTACGTGTGCAAATTACTTCCAAACTAGAAGAAACGCCGAACAAAAGCACACCACTAAAAGTACATTGATCAAAGACAGAAGGAACTGTAAGTTTTTCATATATATTTTACAGCTCTCCTTGGAAACAATTTTTGTATATATATATATATATATATATATATATATATATATTATATATATATATATATATATATATATATATATATATATATATATATATATATATATATATATATATATATATATATATATATATATATATATATATATATATATATATATATATATATATATATATATATATATATATAATATATATATATATATATATATATATATATATATATATATATATATATATATATATATATATATATATATATATATATATTATATATATATATATATATATATATATATATATATATATATATATATATATATATATATATATATATATATATATATATATATATATATATATATATATATATATATATATATATATATATATATATATATATAATATATATATATATATATATATATATATATATATATATATATATATATATATATATATATATATATATATATATATATATATATATATATATATATATATATATATATATATATATATATATATATATATATATATATATATATATATATATATATATATATATATATATATATATATATATATATATATATATATATATTGAATAATGACAGAAAAAAAATCACTAAGTAATAAAAAAATGTAGCAGTGTTGCCGAACTTAATTTTTTAAATTGATATAACTTACTAAACTTAAATTTAAAAAAAAAATGTATTTTCTGTCCTAAGTGTGGAATAACACTTTAAAACATTGTAAAAATATTGATTTAACTTTTTTATATTTAAACTGACATAAACAACACTCCATGTTGAGGAAGTGTTGCAAAAATATAATAATGAAGCTGCATTGAAATCTAGTTAGCCATTTCAAGTGCACACAGTCAAACATTTTAAAAACCACTATTTTGGATCACTCACTCAGCTTCACGCTGTATCCCGCATATCGCAGGTTAGGCAGACGGAACTTGGGAACCTAGTGTTAAGACACTCCGTTCCACTTCTGTTCCCCAATTTCCGCCGAATTTGAGGCATGGCGTGTTGAGTGGCGGAACTCAACGGCGCATTTTGCCTTGTACCAGAGCGAAGAAATGAAAATATTAAATATTTATATTGAAAATATTAAATATTTCATTTCCTCAAGTGGGGATCGAACCCAGAACCTGTCGATTCTTGTGCCGCTGCGCCACGACAGGCCTCTATAATATATAAATAAACGTATCTATATATATATATATATATATATATATATATATATATATATATATATATATATATATATATATATATATATATATATATATATATATATATATATATATATATATATATATATATATATATATATATATATATTTATATATATATATATATATATATATATATATATCTTGTCTACTGGCAGGTACAATATTTTCATTTGCTCGTTCTGGTATCAAGGCAAAGAGTGACTTTTAATTCCGCCAATGGCCATAATGGACACACAGATGTCTCGAAAATGAGCAGACTTGTCCCCATCTTAGCACCATTCTTGAAAATACTAGGTTCCATTTTTCTACCCTACAATTTTAACGATATAACGTGCAACAAAGTAAAAAACACGTTATTTTTTATAAAAAACTAACTCGATAAGACCGAATGAATTAGTGGTTGAACGGTTACAAAGAGTTAAAACGATCACACGCTTTCCAAATACCTGAATATCTTTTTCCAAGTGTAGCTATTTCAGACTTAAAAAAGAATAAAATTTCCTTTCCAAGCCACAGCCAAACCAAATCTGCGGGAAGAAAAGGATTTCAGTCCGTTGTATGAAACAGATACGGCCTTCGACCTACACATCTGCCCCCTATCCTGCCCCAACGTTTACAGCCCCGTGTGTGTTGGCGTCAATCGAGGCCATGGGGCGTATTACAAATTCTTTACCTTTTCAAGTCATTGTGAGGCTGATTTGTATTATTGTAAGAATTGGAGAGGTAATTTTGTTTTTTTTAGGATTCCATACTTAGAAACTATAAACATAATATATATTGAATTATTTTGATGTCTGTTTATGCGCACATGCACATAAGGTCTGTTGTAGTGCAGCGGCACAAGCGTGTGACTGTAACCGACAGGCTGTGGGTTCGATCCTCACTCGAGGAGATGAAATATTTAATATTTTCAATTTAAATATTTAATGTTTTCATTTCTGCGCTCTGATACAATGCGAAACGCGGCGTTGAGTTCCACCGCTCAACGCGCAATGCCTCAAATTCGGCGGAAAGTGGGGATGGAAGTGGAACGGAGTCTCTTAACACTATGTTCCCAAGTTCCCTCTGCCTACCCTGCCATGTGAGAGATACAGCGTGAAGCTGCTTAACTAGAAGGTTCACCATACAGCGTGATGCTAAAAAAAGAATATATTAGGATTTTTTTTCATTCATTTATTATTACAATTCCTTAATATTTCGTATCAGTATTAAAATATGCGTATAATTTAAAAAAAAAATGTTAAAAACATCGGAATTTCTTTTTTATAGAATTCAGTCCTCCACCGGATCTAGAGGAAATGATCAACAGTTCACCACTAAGTTGGTCATATTGCGCTGCAAACAGGTCATAGTCCATCTATACTTATAATAATCTGTAACTGATCTCTGTCTGTTCATGGAAGATATATTAAATGACATCTTATAGGGGACGTTTATTTATGTAATGGAGCTTAAAATACTGTCTGTCAGAAACTGTTTGTCTGTGCGTTTGTACGCGTTAATCTCAGAAACGGCTGACCAGATTTAAATGTAGTTTTTACTCTTGTATTTTGGCGAACCAAGGCAACCTTTTATCTACATTATATTGTTTGTTTTATTTAAATCAGTTAATAAATAACAAAGTTACGTCAATTTAAAACATTTAGTGCGACAAGATTACTACTGTTTTTTACTTATTTAGTTTTGACGCTATCCTGAAATTTTAGTTTTCAATGTAGTATAGACATTGTGTTAAAAGTGATTATGCTAAACTTAAATTTAAAAAGCGTATAAAAATTTTGAACGAAGCAGAATTTGAACCCGCGCCTCTGGAATACCGTTCCAGCGCTCTGACCAACTAAGCCATTCGTTCTCACCGAGCGCCGTCGAAATTCTTATACGCTTATTATAACTTATTTATGTTGTTAGCATCTCTGTAGGGAGACTTTTACAAATTTCCGCTACCGAACGACAACTCGTAAGAATTATCGTTTGGCAAGAGAGAATACTATTTATTTTAATATTTTTACTATGTTTTAAAGTGTTATTCCACACTTAGGACAGAAAATACTAAACTTAAATTTAAAAAGCGTATAAAAATTTTGAACGAAGCAGGATTTGAACCCGCGCCTCTGGAATACCGTTCCAGCGCTCTGACCAACTAAGCCATTCGTTCTCACCGAGCTCCGTCGAAATTCTTATACGCTTGTTACAACTTATTTTTCAACTTTTTAAATTTAAGTTTAGTATTTTCTGTCCTAAGTGTGGAGTAACACTTTAAAACATAGTAAAAAAGTGATTATGCTATTAGAACAAAGAATTTTGAAGAAATTTGAGAATAATATGTAATTCAAGCGGGCGAAGCCGCGATCGTGTCGCTATTAGTAAATATATATTTTTGTTTTTGCTCCACACTGTATCCTGTACATAGCAGAGTACAGATGCTACCTGGAAACCTAGTTAGGACACTCCGTTCCAATCAGCTCCCTTACCGTATCCACTCCGCATTTTACGCTTAATTTTTGAGGCATAGAGTGTTAAGTGGCGGAACTCAACGCCGCGCTTTACCGTAGTACCAGAGCGAATATTTCATTCCCTCGAATAGGCATCGATCCTACCACCGTCACGTTTACAGTCATACTCTTATGGTACCGTTCCACGAAAGCTTCTTACATAATATTTATTATACAAGCTTGTATTGTAACACAATCCATAGTGGGCGAACCCGACTCGCACTTAACCGATATTTTGCTTGTACATAATTTTTAACAACTACAACTACAGAATAGCAAAAGTGGGGAACTGGACGAAGTATCGTAACATTAGGTTCCCAAGTTCCTTCTGCCTACCCAGCAATGTGCAGGAAAAAAGTAATAAATATGAATAAAATCCTTCTAGGTTCATTCAATTCGCAAGATTCACCGAGATGACAACTTCAATGGGTCATTATGGGTGGCTTGCTGGCGACTACACGTAAAGACATACTTAATACATACTTACTTACTTAACTTCAGGCTATATCCCTAGCGGGGTAGGCAGAGAGAACGGAGAGCCAAACGCTACGGTTAATACATCAATTTACATGGGCACAAACGTGCGTTGTGCCCATGTAAACGTGACATTAAATTTTCATTCCTTCGCTATGGTAACAAGGCAAAGCGGAGCGTTGAGTTCCGCCACTCAACACGCAATGCCTCAAATTGCACGGAAATTAGGGAACTGAACGTAGTAGTGTCTTAACATTAGGTTCCCAAGTTCCCTTTGCCTTCCCTGGCGTGCGTGGAATACTGGGTGAAATTGAAAAAGGCAAAAAAAAACTAAAATAAACGCTAAACTTAAATTTAAAAAGCGTATAAAAATTTTGAACGAAGCAGGATTTGAACCCGCGCCTCTGGAATACCGCTTTTTAAATTTAAGTTTAGTATTTTCTGGAATAACACTTTAAAACATAGTAAAAATACTAAAATAAACGTTTTAAACATTTATTTTCAGCCCCACCCACATCTTGGAGCCCCACGAAAGACAACCAGGTTATGGAAAAAAGAAATAGAAAGAAATATTGTTTACTCTGTATCTTTTATTTACATATTTACATTTTTAACCGTCACAGTGTATCTTGCACAAGGCTGGGTAGGTAGACTTGGGACCTTGGGAACCTAGTTGAGTTCCTCCGCTAAACACGCATAGCCTCAAATTCGTTGGAAAGTGGAAAACGGAAATGTTTCATGAGTTATATATGAGTATCTTTAACACAAGGTTCCCAAGTTCCTTCTGCCTATCCTGCCATATCCAGGATAGCGTGAAAGTGCAGAAAAAAGTTATGCGATGGGAATTTAGATGATTCTATATATAACACAAAATTATACCAAACTATCATAAAATTAATTTTATTATATAAAAAAAAATACAATTTTTTAATTTTTAAGATGAAATATCACAGTTTTTACATAAACATAAATCGAAAAGTATCTGTTTTTAAATATTTGAAAAAAGGTATCGATATCCTATAGAAAGAAAAAAAGCATTGAAATTTCCTAGCTAAATATGAATTTTCAAAATTCAACACGCAATATCTCAAATTCAAAAACAAAAAAAAAATAGTTAAAAAGGCGGCGTTGAGTTCCAACACTCACACTATTCGATGTAAAGTGAGTAACGAATGTGTTATAATCGGAATACAGTATCCTAACACTAGGTTCCCAAGTTCCCACATCCAAAACTCAAGCCATTATACCATGATTACGTAAAACACTAATATCAATGACATCCTCATCAACTTCTTGATTTGGATGATGAATCAAATGCAAGAGAATTCTGGGCTTACTATTAGAACTCCATTTACATATGACACATTTAAAAATGTCTAACTTAGACTTTTTATACCTTCTGTCTTGTTTGCCATGTTCCAACACTTTATGTTCCGACAGCAAACTCTTCGTGCACACTTTAAACGAACACTGGTCACACTTTTTCAACACTTTACTATGAGACGCTAGGGTATCTTCATCCGGAAACACTTTACCACATTTTTTACACTTAACCTTATCACTTGCACTGCACTTCTTTTTATGACAGGCCAAACCTCGCCTATGTTTAGCTATATAGGAACAATTCGGACACTTCAACGGATTATCCGGACGATGGATCAATTCATGTTTTTTTAGATTTTTCTTCGACACATTTGTATGGGGACAGTAGGAACACTTGTAGGGCTTAATCCCTTGATGGATTCGAACGTGTTCTTCGAAAAGAACTTTGTTGCTTGTGCTGTATTCGCACATGGAGCATTGAAATGGGTTTTCACCCCAGTGAACTTTCCTTATGTGTCTGGTGAGCTGTTCCTCGTTTTCTGCTGAATATCGGTTACATTCTGGACATTTAAGACGTCTGCAAAACAAAATATGGTGATGAAAAAAGAGGCAATTTTAGCTTAGTGACACTGACACAGGTTATGGTTGTAGATACAAATTGCAGTCAGAAAAATAAATTATTCAATTTAGAGTTCATGCCGTTCTAAACATTGTTTTTTATAAAATTAATTTAATTATATGTATGGATGTGAGCACATAAGCTTGAAACTGTGGAGGGACAGAAGCTCATATACGAACTGGCACGTACCCGGGGTAAAGCGACACAAGATATTGTGAAATGTCTTTGCGTCAAAGATTCCCAGGGCACGTTGCTCTGTAATCACGCTTCTGTGAAGGAGAGATGGAGAAGCTACTTCCAGGAGCTGCTGAACACTCAGCATCCGTGCAGTCTTCATCATAACCCACCACCTAACCTCGGACTTGTTGTCCCAACAACCTTTGACGAAACTCGGAATCGCCCTCGACGATCGGAAAATCGTTGGGCTCTTGGTGTGAAGAACGGAAAATCGTTGGGCTCTTGGTGTGCTCATACTTACTGACCTTTTTAACAATATCTTGAACAGTGGAAAGATGGCGTGAACACACCAGTGGCGGCTTAATTTTATTACCGCTATTTACAAGGAAAGAGGCAGTGTTCAAGATTGTGGTAGTTATAGGGGCATTCCACACCATGAAGTCACACCATGAAGCTCTTCTAGCGCATGATCGATATCAGGCTCCGCCGAGAGTGTACTGTCTTTGAGTCTCAATATGGGTTTCAGCCAGGATCGGGTACTATGGACGCCATTTTTGCCCTCAGAACTTTGATGGAGGCATACAGGGAAAAGAGGAGAGCTCGGCATGTGGCTTTTTTAGATCTGCGGAAGGCCTTTGACTCTTCAATGTTTCTGGTGGGCGTTGCGTTCCAAAGAGATCCCTGAGTGAGATCACATGTGTGAATGTCAGATTACATGTGTGAATATGAGATTACATGTGTGGATGTGAGACCACATGTGTGAATCATCGATCACATGTGTGAATGTGAGATCACATGTGTGAATGTCAGATTACATGCGTGAATGCCAATATAATTTGGCGCGACTACTAGAGACTCTTCACAACTCTAAAACTGATTGGGAGTGTTTTCGAGGCTATATTTATAGAAATGCCAACCTCTCAATGTCACTCAAAACAAATCATGACATAGAGCATAGTGCTTCGTATACCACTAATTTGATACAAAAGGCAACATGGCTATCGTACTCCATAGTTTGAGTACAAAGAAAAGATAAGCTGACAGCTTTATTGACGATTGCTCTCTGGAAAATTACAAAAAATATGAAAATGACTGACCAAAAGAACATATCCCTCCACTTAGACAACCAAATGAAAATTTCTCAAGAAAATTGTCAGAAAAGGCAGAGTTGTTCGTTTTGTTTCTAAAGGGCACATTTAAGCCTGATGACCCTGATCTACCGATTTCATGATCCCTGGGTACACAGAAGATGATATTGATAATTTCCTAAATTGAGTCAAAGAAACGTCACTATCATTGAAACTTACACTAATTAAAAGACTATACATGAACTGAAACTAAAAAGAAACCAGGATTTGATCTTATAACGGCAGAAATACAACGGGAAACAATCAGCAACAGCAGAAGGGAATAGTTCTTCTAACCATACTATTTAATACAATGTTACGGCTGCAGTATTTCTCACTATTGTGGAAATATAAATATGGTAGCTAACTAGCTATACCTGGGAAGCCATCTATTGTAGTGGAGTCATAGAGACCGATAAGCCGATAATATCAAAGCTTTTTAAAAAAATACTCTTAAAAACACTCTGGCCAATAATTGAGAATCAAAAAGTGGTAGCAAATCATCAGTTTGGATTCCATACGAAGCATGGCACAGTGGAGCAAATTCATAGAGCGGCTCATACTATTCGGTAAACATTGGAAGAAAAAGGAATACTGTTCTGCGGCATTTCTGGATGTACAACAGGCTTTTGACCGTGCATGGCATAAAGGTCTTCTATATATGCTGAAATTGTTATTGCTAAATATCGTCTACAAAATCCTAAAGACATACCTACAAGATTGTATGACTCAAATCAAAACAAGAGATGCTCTTTCATCAACCCAAATACAGGCTGGAGTTCCCCAAGGGTCAGTGCTGAGTCGCAACTTTACACAGTCTACACAGCTGACCTCCCCTTTTCTGTAGGAACATGGCTGTGCTTTCTTGCAGCATCCCAAAATAGCTTCTATGAAACTGCAAAGACATCTTAGACAAAATTGGAATATGGCTCAAAAAGTGGAGCATAAAAGCAAATGCCACAAAATCTACACATGTTACATACAAGCTTAAAGTAAAATTGATGAAACCATCTTACCACAAAAAACAAGTTATGTACCTGGACATGCTCTTGGATAGGAAACTGATCTGTAGGGAGCATAACAAAGCAAAGATAGAAAAGGCAAATAAAAAATTAAGCAAAATATATTGGCTAATAGGCAGGTCGGCCTCACTAAGTTTAGAATCTAGACTGCTAATATACAAAATATATATAATAATAAAACCTATCTGGACATACGGTATTAAACTCTGCTAGCCATTCCAACATCGAAATAATACAATACATTCAGAATAAAGCCTTGAAGATTTTGATCAATTACAAAACACACAGAAGTACATGAATATCCTGAAATAACCACTGTGATAGAACAGAAAGAAAAATCCTGCAAAACCTATGAACAAAGACTGGAATGTCACACTAACCAGTTAGCACAAACACTTATGGACACCGATCAAAGTATATTCCGATTAGGAAGGACTAAATTGGCTTTGATTTGAAGTAGCCTATATATATTTTAAATGAAACACTTTTAACCAGATTAATTGCATATATTGAATGGTAAACATTTTAGGGAAATCCGGGGTCACGGGTAGCCTATATATATGAGGCCTGTCGTGGCGCAGCGGCACAAGCGTGTGACTGTAACCGATAGGTTCTGGGTTCGATCTCCACTCGAGGAAATGAAATATTTAATATTTTCAATTTTAATATTTAACATTTCTTTTCTTTGCTCTGCTAATAAGGTAAAACGCGGGGTTGAGCTCCGCCACTAAACACGCAATGCCTCAAATTCGGCGGAAACTGGGGAACGGAAGTGGAACGGAGTGTCTTAACACTAGGTTCCCGGGTTCCCTCTGCCTACCCTGCCTCATGTGGGATACAGTGCGAAGCTATGTAAATTTAGTTTTTTTAATAAAAATATAATACACACTCACTTAGTATTAGTTGTTACAAATTCTTCTTCATTAAACTCTTTTAAATCATTGTCATTGGGTACTTCTATAAAGACTTGGGTGTCGGGATGTCCTTCCATTTTTAACAAGCTTTAAATTTTAATGAATGTTATCTATAACAAATCAATCCATTAAATATATTATTTTGCATCAAGCTGTATGCCATATATAGACAGAGAGATCCTAGGAATCTAGTGTAAAAATTCTCTGTTCCCATTAAGATATATATTAGAACTATTTCAGTATGCTCTATCCATAACTTTCATTCTATACTTTCCGCCACAACACTTGTTGAGTGGCAGACTTATGCTTTGCTTATGCTTTGCTTTGTATTATTGCCATAACAAAGAAATGAAAATAATAAACAAATGTTATCGCCATTGTCGTAGCCGTGCTATGCCCACTGCTAGACATGGGCGTACCCCAAGATAGTAAATATATGTAGTTAGTAAGAAATGAAAATATTAAATATATTTAGTTCCCGCTCATAGAAACTAAATGCAAAATAGTTGTGTTATAGTGTACTCCTCCACTACAACTGCTTCTAAATTCTCATTGTTACAGTTCCTCTATTAAGTACATTATAATAAGTGTGAAGATTATAGTATCTGTTTAAATTAATGAATAAAACCTTTTGATTTTGTTTATATATTTTCTTAAATTCTCTTGAGTAAATTTAAATAATTTTGCATTACAATACATAGTAGACAGTTGTAATCTATATCTGGATCTGACTAATAATTATAATTAAAATTCGTAATACGCAATTAAATATTAAAATCATTAATATTTTTAGTTTCATTTAATCTTTCAATGTTACTCTCGATGTTTTTTAAATATATCATATTTAAAATAGAAATTTGTTAAATTTGTTAATTTCAAAATAGAAGTTGAAGCCTGTCGTGGCGCAGCGGCACAAGCGTGTGACTGTTACGGACAGGTTCTAGTTTCGATCCCCGCTCGAGGAAATGAAATATTTAACATTTTCAATTCATTTCTTCACTCCTGTAATAAGGCAAAGCGTGGCGTTGAGTTCCGCCACTCAACACGCAATGCCTCAAATTCGTCAGAAAGTGAAAAGTGGAACGAGTATCTTAACAGTAGGTTCCCGGGTTCCTTCTGCCTACCCTGCCTCGTACGGGATACAGCGTAAAAAAAAATTACGTACTTAGTTCAGCTTGACGAAACAAGGATTGGCAGTAATTACTATTTGGTCTTCAATATTCAATCGGCTTATGATGAACAGATTTTCTTGTTCAATTCATATATTGTTAGTTCGTCAGTTAAATATATTTTCTTGTCCGTCACTCATATATACTTTAAAATCTAAAATTAATTTATTATTGAACTGTAAGTTCATTTAATTACACAAATAAAGTTGTTTATGTTTTATATGAATGTCAAAAATGACAACTCAATATGCAGATTAAAAAAGCAAAACTGGTATAAAATGAAAAAGTTGTAGGCAGAGGGAAGTTGAGAATATATCAACTCAACTCACCGAGATTGAGGTATTGGGTGTTAAGTTCCGGATCTCATTGCCGCACTTTGCCTTGTTATCAGAGCGATGAAATGAAAATATTAAATAAGTTAATTGAAAAAACTAAATATTTAATTTCCTCGAGTGTTGTGTCCCTATACTACGACAGGCCTTAAAAGAAGTTGATTTCCTTTAAATGGGGTGAATAGAAAAAGTTTTTTACATATTAACAATGAGTTTTAATCATATTAATTATATTAATTTTTGGTTTATCTTATATTCATTAATTAGATATTTTACTCTATCTTATATTAATTAATAGAATTGAGAAATGGCTATTATTATTGTAAAATCAATTTCAAAACGGCCCTTATCAAAAATCAGTGCTGCCATGCTTGAAACTTGAGTTTAAAAATAGTTTTTAAATTAAAGTTACAGTACCTTCATAAATATTTATTTTAGATTTAAAGAAATACAATTTCTTAAATAAAATTCTAATTATAGCATAAAGATAGAAATGTTTGAAACATGTCTCTACCAATACTAAGAAGACCTAAATCTAACGGACTCGAAGCAAATTCAAAATTAAATATTAGAAAACCAGATGTACAATTAATTATATTAACTTTGAGAAATGGCATAAAACTTGTCGTTTCCTCTGATTCTCTCCACGGAATAATAACATCGGATAATATGTATAAATGTTTGTTTTGTGATATTGAAATAGATTCAAATGAGCTCAAGGAAGCACATAAAACTTTAAATAATCACAGAACATTTTTAGAAAGTCATCCATTTATAGAAGAGTTAAATGAAAATTTAATAAGACAGGTAAGTTTTAATTATTTTTCTTTAAGACCAATCGCGGCAACGTATACCTATACGTAATAATTTAAATTCAAATACGAATACTTTCGGTGAACAGTGAAATGAGGTATTTTAATTTGTAATGGAGGATCTTAATACTGGTTGCCCTCTGAATAGACACACAGATACATATAGATAATATATAATAGTTGTGGTCTGTCGTGGCAGCGGGGCATAACTTTATTTCTTTCAAGGCAACAGGTTGTTGGTTTGATACCCACTCGAGGAAATTAAATATTTAATATTTTCATTTCTTTACTGTACACGAAGGCAAAATGTATAATTTAATTCCGCTACTTAACATGAAATACCTAAGGTATATTTGTCATAAAGTGAGAAATGCAACGGAGTGTCTTAACACTTCCCAAGGGTTCCCAAGTTCCCTCTACCTATTCTGCCTTGTGCAAGATATATTGTGAAGCAGAATAAAATAAATCCTAATTCGAAAAGCATATTTTTTTTAGATAACAGAATCAACATGCTATTGTACAATATGCAATGCAGTCACATCCAATTATATTATACGTCACATTAAAACCGAGGAACATCTGAATGAATTGAATAAAGCCATATTAAGAGGCAATACTTATAAGCCACTGGATATAAATAATAATAAGTAATTTTATGTTATTTTTAAACAGTTATTAACAGACTAAGAGAAGAAGATTATAAAAATGTAAAAAAAAATAGATTGTTAAAGGCAATGAACCTTTTTGTATATGTCTAAGCTCAAATTCAAGCAAA
Source organism: Eueides isabella (assembly GCA_019049475.1). Taxonomy (NCBI): domain Eukaryota; kingdom Metazoa; phylum Arthropoda; class Insecta; order Lepidoptera; family Nymphalidae; genus Eueides; species Eueides isabella. The sequence continues at coordinate 7,665,822 of CM032413.1, read as the reverse complement.
TAATCGATAATATATAATAAATATGTGAAATTTTTTATTTAAGTCTCTTTAACCAACAAATAAATAAAGAAAAGACATCTATTTAGTATGTATGTTCCGCCATGCCACATGTAATGCTTCAAATTCAACGGAAAGTGGGGAATGGAGCGTCTTAACACTAGGTTCCCAAGTTCCCTTCTCCTACTTCGCCATGTGCAGGATACAACTTGATGCTGAGTGAATAAATACAACTCAGTTTTTTAGTTCCATCACTCAACTCACTTCTTGGTGGAAAATGGAAAACCTAATGTAATGTCATAGCTATAGGCTAAGTTTCCTATACAATCCTGTTGTATATGGGAAACAGTACAATCATATATATCAAAATTATTAAAATAAGTATTTTTTTCAAATTTATTTCTGAATCTAAGTGAATTAAAGTTATAGTCTGTTTTTGTAACATTTGCTTGAAAATAAATAAAAGTTTTAATATATTAAAGCATGTTTTATTGTTTATACAAAATGTGACACACAACTGCATATAATCAGAACAATTAAAAAATATTTTTTCTTTAAATGGAGTTTTAAGTCTACAGTTTGACCATAGTTTTTTATATGTATCAGAAAAAACTATACAAATATATAATTTCCCTTATTTAAACCAGTTCTACTTGTATGTGTATACAATGTTATATTTTAAACTATTTATTGTACTTTATTTTAAAATTACCTGTCTCCTAAAGGCATACACGACAGCTTAACGCTGTATCCCGTACCTGGCAGGGTAGGCAGAGGGAACATAGGAACCTAGTGTTAAGACACTCCATTCCACTTCCCCACTTTCAGCCGAATTTGAGACATTGTGTGTTGAGTGGCAGAACTTAACGCCGTGCTTTTGACTTGTTACCAGAGTGAAGAAATTAATAAATATTTCATTTCCTCTTGTGTGTATCGAACCTACAACCTGTCGTTTACAGTCACACGCTTGTGCCGCTGCGCCACAACAGGCGTCCTACAGATTGAAATACTATATGTCACAATATTGCTTAATAAGGAAAACAACTATGTTTGTATATCTTTTATTAACACTTAAACCTATCGTCGACGTTTCTTTGTTTTCCTCTTCATATTTGTTTTGTTCGTAGTCATTTTGGCGATTTTACGTTTGTGCAACCACACTGGGTATTGACCATTTTGATCTTTCAATGTTTTACTACTGAAAATACGTTTTTTACCATCTTCTGTCGCAACCTCTACTTTTTCATCGTCAGAGCTCATTTCCACGTCTTCTTCTTGTTCGGGAGGTTCTTCTTGTTTCTTCTTTTTCTTATCTTTATTCTTTCCTATTTGGCCAGCGTCTAAGAATATAACTTGATCGGATTCCATAACCTCGCTTTCTGTAACTTTTTCTTCTTCCTTTATACCCAGCATTTTCTTTAGCCGCGCTAGTTCTTTTACGGCATATCGTTCCCGCTTTACAGCTCGACATTTTCGCTTCCATCTACTTCTTAGAGATTTAGCCATTGTAGTTTAATTTGTTTTAGTGATAAAACAACACTCGAACATTTGTCAAATATCACACGTGAAAGAAAATCACAAACAAATTTAGTGCTGCCATTAACAAATATTTTTATATAAAAAAATATATATTCTTTAAAATATTTTTATTGATAAAAATAAAATTTCTCTGTTTAAATATTTAATTTTATATTTACTGCGTATATTTTTTATTCAATAATAAAAAGCTGATTATATATTTTTTGCTGATCGCATACCCATTGAAGAGTTACACAGAATGGTAAGTACTAGTGTGGATGTCACAGTGAGAATGAAAGAGAATTGCTCAGGTGGTTTGGACTCATAGAGCGAATGAATGGCAACAAAAGACAGACAGATTTATGAAGGAAAAGTGAGTGATTGGTAAGAGAGGGAGGGAGAGGAAGACCTCGACAGACCTTTGAAAACACAGTATCGACGATACTGGAGGAAAGTCACGTGAAACATGAGGACCCCTCGAAGGACATATATGAAGAGATTGATGACAGACGAGGCGAAGGAGGTACCGAGACCGTTAGGGATATAGCGTGAAGCTAAGATAAGTATCTTCTTCACGATAAGAATAAGAAAATTATGATAAGTATTTTTTTTTTTCAGCTTCACGCTGTATCCCGTATCTCGCATCTGGCAGGATGCCTTCTCTGGGAAGGAGTACTTGAAAAGCTAGTGTTAAGTTAGTCCCCACTTTCGTGTCGTTTGCTGAATTTGAGGCGTGATTTCTTTAGTGGCGAAACTCAACACCGCATTTACCTTGTTCACTAAAGTGAAATATATATATATATATATATATATATATATATATATATATATATATATATATATATATATATATATATATATATATATATATATATATATATATATATATATATATATATATATATATATATATATCTATATCTATAATAACTTACATTTTTCCAATTAACCATAGACAAAGCCAAACATTTAATAACAAAAATAGAAACAAATAAATTGTCTATTCCCCACTCAGAATATCAATTCTTGTTTTCTGCTGTCATATTTCTCTTATTTTTTCTTATATTCAGTATTAAAATTACTTTCTCGACTTGGATACATTCCAATTAAAGGAAACAAGCAGTTTGTTTATTATTATTAAGCTTACTCATGCACTCGTGATGTTTTTACGATCCTTTGTCTTTTGTGTATTTAACTTTTAATACCACAAGAGGCTGTTGTTAATAAAACGCTTGAAAATGAGCTTGGAAAATGCTGATATTAATGTAAAATCAGATTTGGATGATAGTGGATGTGTGCAAGATGGTAAGGAACCGTTTCTTTTAATGTTCTCTGTTAAATATTTCATGTAAGCTATTGGTGTTTTAGAAAATCGAAAGATATTTTAATGTTAGTATATTTAAGAAGTTAAAGCTATATAAATAACAAATTCTGTTGGATCTTTTTATATAATTAAAGTCCTTAACATAACGATTCATATAGAAGTTCTGTTTAAATTAGGGTAGTCATATATTTTGATTAAATATAAATAATTAAAATATCTTTGAAATTATTCATGTATGATTTATTAATATTTTTAAAAATTATAATTTGTACATTTATTTTAATAGATTTGATTGTTCTATTTTAATATTAATTGTAATTAATATAATCTTTTTCCCGATTTAATATCTTCACACTATATTGCTCATAGTGAGCTTGACAGAGGAAACTAGACAATCTAGTACTTAAACTGTGTTTCTATTTAGATACTAATATTGCCATCTTCCCGAAAATTCTCAAGGCATAGCTTAGAGTGTTGGAACTCAATACCACACTTTACCTCGCTACCAGAGCAAAGGTATAAAAAAATCATCCTCCCACAAAGGGTGCCGCTAAGAATGTGCCCTTTTACCGCATTTACTTTTACTGCATGCACCCTTTGACGTTGTGCCAGAACAGTCTCATGAGAAGCTTCAATATGTATATTATCTAAATTATATATTAAATATTCTTTTACAGCAGATTCAGTACAAAATGGCACATTTCAAACCAACCTTCTCGACATGCCTGATGATGTCCTTCTATATATATTGCAAAAATTAAAAGCTCGTGATTTAAAAGCCTTGGGATAGTAAGTGTTCATTTTTTTCAGCTTCACACTCTTTTATGCACATGGCAGAGAAGGCGGAAGCAATTGGGAACCTTGTTTTAAGTAGTTCCCCAATACAACCTAAAATAATATATTTTTATATTCAGAAGTGGATTTTTATTACAAAATAGGATACTGATGAAAACACAGTCATTTATTTATAATTTCAATAAAGAGAATCGACACAATTTATTAGAAACGACTACTGTAGACTTCAACAATCTAAATAACCAAAACCTAATGGCTTAAGTGACCCTAATAATGACTAACACTAATTCTTACAACACGTCCGTACACTCTGAGAGTCAACGAGCTGTCTTTTTGTTCCTTTTGATTGCACTCCTTTTATAGGCTATCGGGAAATAGAAGATGGCGGTAGTTGAAAACTCCTTTCATACATGACATCTAACAATATGTTATTAATATTATTTAACTGCCTTACAATTTTTATGTGTCCATGCAGTGGTAGTGAAGGATATCGATATACAAAAAGAGGAAGAATCAATTTATTAATATTTCTTTTCAGTTGTTCAAGGCGTCTCTGTGGATTGGTTCAAGAGAAACCGCTGTGGCGTTACGTAGATGCCAGAGATGATAAGTGTAGCCAAGCACGCTTCAAATGGTTATTAGATAATGTGTTACAGACGGACACACAAGTTTTATTATTGTGTGGCTACGCCAGGGACGTTGATGGGTATGTATGGGGAATGTTTTTTTTTTATTATAAATGTATTGAGATGGTAAATGGAAAATAATTAAGATTAATATATAAAATAGTGTAATTTAACTACGGGAACCCGAGGTTGGGGCGCTAGTAATTATTCATTTCTTCTCTCTGTTGACAAGGCAAAGCGGTTTTGAGTTCCGCCACTCAACAAGCAGTGTTTGAAATTTGTGGAAAGTAGGGAACGGAATTTAAAGCTTGGTTCCCATGTTCCCATTGGCTAACTTGCTTTTGGAAAGATACAGTATGAGCATAGATAAAAGTTATTTTAATTTCTTTTTTATTCTATGATAATTATATGTATGTTTTTTAATTTTTTTTTTTGTATATCTTCTCTTATATTTTATGGACTTGTTATAGATTTTTTTATACAGGTATTATAATTTTAATTTTTTTTTATATCAGCTTCACGCTGTATCCCACAAAATTTCAGAGTAGGCAGAGGGAACTTGGGAACCTATTGTTAAGACACTCCATTCCACTTTCCGCCGAATATGAGGCATTGCGCGTTGAGTGGCGGAACTCAACGCCGCGCTTTGCCTTTTTGTTATGATAATATTTATTTGAATTATACAAGAATTTAGTGTTTTTTTGTTTTTTGTACTATTTCAGATGCGTAGGTTTTATGAATCTATCTCGAGAAGAAGGTGAGAGAGTAAAGAATTCGGACACCAATTGGGGTATGTTTTGTTGTGTTATTAAAATTTTAATATTTGAAAATTAAATATTTATATGGTTTTATTTGTTTGCTCTGACAATAAGGTAAAAAGCGGCGTTGAGTTACGTTACTCAACACTCAATGTCTGTTCGGTTTGGGGGAAATGTGAAGAATGCAATGGAGTGTAACTATGTTCCCAAGTTCTCTCTGTCTACCCTGACATGTGCGGGATACAGCGTGAAGCAACTCTACTCGGCTTCACGCTGTATCCCGCACACGGTAGGGTAGGCAGAGGGAACTTGGGAACCTAGTGTTAAGACATTCCATTCCCCACTTTTCCACCGAACTGAACAGAAATTGTCAAAAAACCTAGTGTCAAGACACTGTTCTCAACTTGCTTTTTAATAGTATAAATAAGTCTTTTTTTTATATTTGTTATTCTTCAATTCAATTCTTCAAAGTCTTCGCTATGGCAGGCTGCTTAGACTGTAAACGACAGGTTGTGGGTTCGATCCCCACTTGAGGAAATGTAGTATTTAATATTTTCATTTCCTCATTGATCAAACAAACAAGGGATAGTGCGGCGTTGAGTTACGCCACTCGATGCCTATTTCGGTGGATTGTAGAATGTTTTGGTGGTAACGGAGTGACTTAACATTAGGTTAACACAAGGTTCCCAAGTTGATTTGTAGCTTATTTTTTTTTTTTTTTAATTTTAATTTCTCCATTATTCAACAGAACATGTGGAACACTTTGCTCTGAAGCTGTCGTCTGTGAGAAGTGCGTTTCAGGGTGCCAGGAAAGTGTGTTCACCTAAGTAAGTTGGTTTTTTTGGGTTCCCGTTGTACCCCGCACATGGTAAGGGTAGGCAGAGGGAACTTGGGAACCTTGTGTGGAGACACTGCTTCCCACTGTTTGTAATGAATTTGATATATAACATATTGAGTGGTTTTCTGTCAGTTTTAACATATTTGAGAAGGTGTTTTTATTAAATATTTAAATTAGATAATGATATTGAAAAGTAAAATATTAACTGTGGAAATATTAAATATTTCATTTTCTCTATTGAGCATCGAACCTACGACCACAAACCAAAAACATTTGGTTAAACATTGTGCTAGTAGAAGTCAAATTTAATTTTAGTTACAACTTCGATTTTGTTAAATGGTGTTGTTGATACAAAATGGCCGCATTTAAACTTAGCTAAAATTCTCATTCACTCAGTTTCACGTTGTATCCCACACGTGGCTGAGTAGGCAGAGGGAACTTGGGAACCTAGTGTTAAGACACTGGGGTACGGAACGGGTTCCCCGCCGTCCGTTGAATTTGAGGCATTGTGATTTCCGCCACTCGACATGCAATGCCTCAAATTCGGAGGAAAGTGGGGAACGGAAGTGGAACGGAGTGTCTTAATACTAGGTTCCCAAGTTCCCTCTGCCTACCCTGCCATGTGCGGAATACAGCGTGAAGCTAAGTAAGTAAGTAATTTAATATCGTCTTTTAGTGACTTTTGGTACAAAAAGTGTAGCGGGCTACCCGCCTGGGGGGACAGTGGAGTGGGGAAGAGGGGACCCCAGCCCTGTATAGGGCCGCAGTTCTCCCTCTCCGTGGACCTACTGCGGGGCTTGTGCGACACTTGCCCTAAATTGCACACCCTGGCTCTGGAGTACTGCAATATTGATTGTAGGACGGTGAGTGTGTTTTTTGTGTGTTTTTTTGTGTGTTTTTGTGTGTGTGTGTGTGTGTTTTTTTTTAATTTAAATGCAAACCATATTTGATATTTGTTTTTCTTTAAAATGGTTGTATATTTCTTTCTATTTTTTTTTTTTTTGTTAAATATATATTAATGTACATATGTATAAGTCATTAACTGGATGGGTGGTTTTCATATCAAATCTTGTGAAATTAATAATTAGAAATTCAATACTTTATTATTATTAGAAAAATATTAAATTTAAAAACGTATAAAAAACATTGAACGCGAACAAGATTCGAACCCGCGCCTCTCGGTAACCGTTCGCGCGCTCTGACCAACTGAGCCATACGTTCTCATCTAGCTACGTCGTAATTCTTATACGCGCGCGCTTGCAACGTTATTTATGTTGTTAGCATCTCTGTTGGGACGATTTTTACAAATTTCCGATACACGAAGACAATTATTATCGTTTATTATTATCGTTTGGCAACAGATTATGATGTTTATTGAATATTTTTTTTTTTTTTACTATTTATTAATTATTTAGGATAGAAAAAAGGGGCGGAAATTTGTAATATACCCTTTTTTCTTTTCCAAGCTTTAAAAATAATATAAATATACCTATTAGTAGTTTATGGACCGTTATCCATATAGTCCAAAAAAGAAAAACTCCTATTTTCTGTTATTTTTTTTTGTAATTAATTGTTAGTGTCAGTAGAGGTCT